>CM032493.1:11827841-11924781 GCA_019059595.1 Marasmia exigua | reverse complement strand
CTAGCGTGACATTTTCAGTTGCGTTTAAAAACTGATTGTTTTAAACCATAATTCTAAAATGTAACATCTGTTAATTACAATGAATCAATCTCTCAGAGATTGTAGGTAGGTATCCAACAATCCGAGACGTGCAGGTTTCCTTGTGATGTTTTCCTGAACCGCCGAACTTATGATAAAAATAGGTAACGAATCGACGACCTCCTTTTTAAAAGCAATTGTTCTTATCCACTGAGCTACCGTTGCAGTAAAATATTCAAAACGATATGAACAATAATAAATTATTATATGAGACAAATATGTATTTCATTTTTTCATTTCAGATACATTTACTTTCAAAATGATTGGAGACAATTTGGAGGAAAATGAAAAGATATAATCTAATTTTAGAAGACTACAATGCAGGACTGCAACAATGAAGACTTGTTTAAAACCACTAATGTTTAATTCCTGTGAAATGTTTATTACTATTTGTAATGTTTAAAGTATTTTACAACCGATGAAGTGAGCTAGATGAGCTCACTTCATCGGTTGTAAAATACTTTAAACAATTTGCAATTTCATTACATACCTTTAAAATTTTAAATGGATGTAATCTTTATTTAAATATCAATGAGAAATTTTAAAGAATATTTTACATGAAATTTAATAATTATTCTTTATCGCATTCGAATTTTGTTACTATAGATGTTTGGTTTTATAAGTAAGGTTCTTGGCTTTCCATCATATTGAGGATTATTTCTTTACAAAATAATATTTTTAAATTTATATAACTCAAAAATTATGTACTTTACTGATTTATTAACAAAATCTGTAGTAACTTTGGGAAAACGTCAATGATTCTAGGTGGATCACGCTGTTAAACAGTGTATGTTTGTAGTACTAAAAATAAAAATTAAAAATAGAAATGTTAATTATTGCTGTCTAACTGGTGAACTAATGTAATGATTATTATCAGAGTTCATAACCAATTCCACAAAAATTTTAAAACAGCATGAAATGGACGGAACTAATGTGTTTCGTACAAATTTCTGATCACTTGTATGGAACGCTAAATACGTCGTAGTTTCCTGCTCCGTTATTTGAAATGGGTTATTATTTGTTAAATTAAGTCGTAAACTCAGTTAAAACATTACATTACCGCGAGCATTAGCAAGACAACAATAGTAATTTGCCTTTTTTTTTTTAAATAAATGTTTTAGGACCTTAAACTTATCCCATAGCAGCGTGACCCGTTTGAAATGATTGATGTTGTACCGAAGTAACTATCAATTTTGCTTAATAGAGGATAATGTATCATTGTCATATTGTATCGTGGTTTTTGAGCTATAAATATTGATATATATACTAAGATCACCTTATTATTACTGTACTAAAGCTCATGTTATCCCGTTCCAACACGCAATGTTAAAAGGGGCTGGCACAAGTTTTGTTCCGGGACTATCCTTAGTTCGCGATATGTCATAGGGGAAGAATGTTAAAACTATCATTTTCGCAATATACTTAGGTTGTATTTTGAAGTTACATTACGTATCTTGAGCCTTTCAAGCATATTCTGACATTTATATAATATCCATATCTAAATTTACATGAAATATTATTGTAAATGACTGTTCTTAAAGGCAATGTTCACAAGGTAGGTGTTTTCATGTGCGTTCCCATTGAGGGTCCACATTGGAATTTTGAGCTTTTGAATGTGTCAGGCTATAGTAAAAGTTCTCAAACGATTGTAAATTCAACATTTAATTTGTAAAAGTCGGCACTCAAAAGTTACATTCGTTTAAATGTGGACCCTCAGTCGTGACTGACAGGTACCCATATCTTATAATCTATTTAAAATTTACAACTTCTGTAAATGACTTCTCTTAGTAAAAGATTTGTAAACTAATTTTATAAAATGTCACCCGCCCCCCTGTTCACTCAACAATAGAAAGTAGCAATCAGAAGGTGGTCCCTCAATCGATCGCGATAAGTTCACATTAAGTGAGAACCACAAAAAAAATTAAAATATGGGTGTGACTGAGAGTTAGTAAAAGTACTTGAACCATTGTAAATTCAAACTTAAGTTTGTACAAAAAACCATTCAAAAGTTTCAATCGATTTAAGGTGGTCCCTCAATTGAAACGTCTGTCATAAAAATCAATCAATTTACGTAACATTTGGTAGTTAAATAGACAATTGCTATAGTCTATTCTTTAGTAAAATTGTTTAACTAACTATTGCTTTACCGAATAGTATTAAAAAATGTACCGTTTTACTTCAAATAATAATCTAACTTCTGGGAAGAAATAGTACGGTCGAGGTGACCACACTTTCGAGTCTTTTTACTAAAAAGCTAAAAAGTGTTTGTTCAAACCAGACACCAAGACCAAATATTTAAACGTGCATTATTATTAAGTAATTATGTAATTATGTAATTGGGTTCTACCCGTGTAATTATATTAAATAAATAAATTATAAAAATTTACCTTAGATATAACAACTACCGCCATCTAGTAGGGCATGCAAAAACCACTTAGATCACTCACTGATACTGGTTATGTGAAAAAAATATGAAGTGAATCATATGAACATACTCAATCAAATGAGGGTAGATCTAAACTTTTGCGACAAGGCATGTCGCTAAACTTGTGTTTTGTCTATTGACATTGATCGGACTGGAGTTTATTATTACTTTTAGTTGTTCTGTTGCATAGGAATTTATAATAGATGCGTTAGTAGTAGTGTACTTACAATGAATTTGTTCATAATTTTCCTGCTGATCACGTAAGTTATAATTACAAATATTATAGTATTAAGTTATTTTTCTTACATTTTTTATGTCTTAATTAATTGACGTCTATATGCTGTAATGGTTTGTTTACTTAGCCGGTTTTTCATAATAACGTTCCTTTGCAGTGGTACTATTGCTATGGGTCGAAAACCAAAAGTGAGTTATGAAGAACAAACAGCGTTATTTTGCAAATACGCTGAGGATTTAGAGAATCGATCAATTCGTTATAATGATCCAATTTTTAGCCGTTTGTCAAAAGAACTTGATTACAAAATGTCACCAATGGCTTTGTATTTAGCATTACGACGTCACCGAGATCAAATTTTCAAAACAAACGTCGATGACGATGATACAAAAATTAAAGGAAGAACATGTTTCGAAGATTTGAGTTCTGATGATTCTGAGCCGCCTTTAAGTATAAATGAAGACGTATTTACATTGAGTGATCAAGAAAAATCATTTTCGTTTGATTTGGATATAAACGAATGGAAAAAAAATCAGCCATTGTATTCTTATAAAAAAAGGACTGGTACTTCTACGTACCGACAGTATAAAACCTTACCTAAATACAAATGGAGCAATTTGATGAAAGAGAAAATATGGATTAATTCGAAATTACCTTGCACATGGACTTTGATAATAGAAAATATTGATAAAGATTTTTTTGATTTACAAGGTAAATGTTCACAGTGTCAAGCTATAATCAAAATTAAAACTACTAAAAAAACAGATAATTTTATCCAATGTATATGTACAATAAATAATTTAAAAAAATCTTTTATACATAATCCAAAAAAAAAATCGCAGTTGACGCCATATAGACGCCAACAAATAAGCAAATTATTACTTCATAATCCTGCTATTATGGTTCACCAGAATTTGGCTTCCGAATTATTGTCGTCTGATCATAATTATAATAGTAGCTGTCCCGTACTTCCAAGCATTCCTGCGCTCAGAAAAATTAAGTACGAAGCTAGAATAGGGCAAATGCGCGATGTAAATCCAATAATATCATTGTTAAGCGCTGCGTTGATTCCGAAGCAAAATTATATCCGATATATTTCTGTGTATCCAAATTTGATTTTATATTATTGGACAAATGAGCAAATTGAATATTACAATAATTATGTTAAACAAAATCAAAGAGTGACTATAACGATAAACGCGACAGGTTCTTTTTTCAAAAATATTATACTTCCTAATGGCACCATAGCAACAAAACGATTGTTTTTATACGCAGGGCTTATCACAGCCAACAAAAAATTGAAATCTGTACTTATTTTCCAAATGGTTACGGATTCACACAGTCAACGGACAATTTCTACGTGGTTGGAAAAATGGTTGAGTTCCGTTGATAGTTTTCCCCATGAAATCATAACAGACGATTCATCAGCGTTAATTTCGGCATGTATTCAAGCTTTTACACTTATATATTCAACAAAAAATTATATAAGAAAAATGTTTTCCGTTTTACAAAGACAAGCTTCCGATATACCAAATACATTTATTAGGCTAGACACAAGTCATTTTATTAAGACGCTGCATAACCTTACTTGCTTTAAAAAGATATAAATGACAAAATCAAATATTTTTATATCAAATCCATTATATCCATAAAAAACTCTGAAAACTTTCAAATAGTTAAGCAAATTATTCAAGATATTATTGAAGTGTGTCTCGGGCAAGAAAATGATATTGACAATAACAACAGCGATTGTGAGGCTGCTAAAGGTAGACTTTATGAAATTTTCACAAATGTGCCTCTACCTGATATTAAGCCAGAGAGTAATTATAGCAAAATTCCAGAACCAACACCTGATGATTCGAGTTATGATTTCACTGACGATTTCGAGTTTATGTCTTGGTTTGACAAATTAGTGGAAACCATAAAATTAAAAAACCAAACAAGAAATGTGTCCAAAAACAGTAATTTGTATTATTTTCCAGTGTTTATTCCCACTTTCAAAAGATTATTGTTTAAACTACCCTTGTGGTCTAATTTGCTTTGTACGACTTTTAATTCCGAAAATAAATCGCCGTCTTCTTCTGGAATAGAGTCATATTTCAAAACTCTCAAATACCTTATTTTTAAGACAAAAGTCAAACGCTATAGAGTCGATGAATTCTTAAAACTGCACTTAAATTATTTGGATGGGGAAATTAAAACGGCTTCATGTGATCTTGATCTAGGAATTCAAAATAAAATAACACCTACTAAATCACGTCCACTAAAACGAAAAATATTAAATAAGCAGTCACCACTAAAAAAAGTAAAAAAGGCGAAGTTGGCTGATAATACACTAACAACAGTAAAAAAAGCGAAGTTGGCTGATAATCATACATTTTCAATAGACTCTATATTTCATGATGAGCCATCATATATCGAAAACTGGAAAGGCGAAGGCAGGGAAAGTCAAGTAGCGTTTGATAAAAATGTAAAATTCATTAAAAACGGGAACATATGTCCATCTCTGAAGGTTGGCTGTAATAATATTAAAGTCAATAATACTTGTGCGTTTGATGCGGTAATGTACTTGTTGAGCGAAACGTATAACAAAAATGACAATTTTCGATGTAAATTTATGGGAAATGATAAAAACGATTTGATTTCTAAAATATCAACGTATATTAAAAACTTAGGTGACAATAAATGCAAAATAGATGATATTTACATGCTTAGAGCACAAATCATTTCTCAAACTTGTAATAAAGTAAATAAAATCCGAGACACCATTTTCGAAGAGGTCTTTAATAGTATTTTATTTAGTGTCGAATTCTCAAAACATTGCAGCAATACATTGTGTCAAACAGGAAACATTTTAAAAAGATATACATTTATCAGTTTGAACACTCAGCTTATTAAAGTTTTTGGCATTAGTGCTTTGGAAGAAGCCATTTTAATTAGTGACGAAAAGAAAGAATGTATATTATGTAACAATCAAGTCACATATGAATATGAACTTACAGATTTTATTTCGTTCGATTTAAACGACACACCTTCAGATACTATTAGTGAAATACCTCGGACGATCAAGGTCAAACGTAATTTTTACAAATTAGTTGGGGCTATTGAATTTATTCCCGGAGCTAGCGCCGGTGACATCGGCCATTACAGATGTCACTACTTCTTTAATGAGAGCATACGATGTTACGACGACTTACGCTTTAAATTTGTCGAAAGTCCTCGAAACGAACAAATTTTTATACACACGCTAAGCTACTGTCTTATTAGTAGTAATTAAAATTAATAAAAGAAATTAATAAATAAAAATGTTTGAATTAAAAAGGTTAGGGTTAAATTGTCAGCGCTTTTTTTTATATTTTGTTAATTTATTATAATTACGCATTATGTGTTATTATCGTGATTTGATCAGGCAAGAGATGTCAAACAAAAATAAATAATAATGTCAACAAACAGCAATTATTTTTATTTACTTATCCTACAAAATCCTAATGTGTGGTCACCTCGACCGTAGTATTTCATCACAGGAGTTAGATTTTTATTTGAAATAAAAGGGTACATTTTTTGATACTGTTCGGCAAAGTAATAGTTAGTAAAAAAAATTACTAAATGATAGTCTACAGCATTCGTCTATTTAGCTTCCACAAGCAACGTAAATTGATTTATTTTTATTATAGTCTACTCAATTGAGGGACCACCTCTAATCGATTAAAACTTTGAATGATTTCTTTTACAAACTAAAGATTGAATATACAATGGTTTAAGTACTTTTACTAACTCTTAGTCACACCCGTATTTTAAATATTATTGTGCTTCTCACTTAATCTGAACTTATCGCGATCGATTGAGGGACCACTTTCTGATGGCTTCTTTTTATTATTGAGTGAATAGGGGGGGGGTGACATTTTATAAAATGAGTTTTACAAATCTTTTACTAAGAATAGTAATTTACAGGAGTAGTAAATTTTAACTAGATTATAAGATATGGGTACCTGTCAGTCACGACTGAGGGTCCACATTTAACCGAATGTAACTTTTGAGTGCCAACTTTTACAAATTAGAGGTTGAATTTACAATCGTTTGAGAACTTTTACTATAGCCTGACACATTCAAAAGCTCAAAAATCCAATGTGGACCCTCAATGGGAACGCACATGGTGTTTTCAACTGGTGCCACTCATTCGAATTTAATTTGCCATGTTAGTCAATACAAACTGCTGCCACCTATAGTTACTTTAACTTGGACTGTACCGTCAAGGTGCCATTTATTTGTACCTACTTGGTTTGTTTTGTTTCTGCACGTTCATTATATATGATAAATAGACCGAAAGCAAGATTTAATAAAAGTGTTTTTCAGCATGAACTTTATTGATTATTATTCCTAAATAGCTATCTATCACAATGTAACGACGATGTTTTAAAAACAATGATTATGTAATGAACAGTATGTGACAGAAACGAATCGCTATAAAACCGACTCCACGCAGTCTTGTCTGTCACACCCCTAGAATGTAATTCAAACCCGCGTAGGCGCGGAGGGGCGAGGCGGCCCGCGAGCTGAGGAGCAGGTGGTTTGAAAGCTCGCCGCCGCGGCTGAGGCTGGCCGGCGAAGCCGGCCAACAAGCCGAAGCTGCGGTGGAGAGCGAAAACCATCTGCGACGATAAGCTCGCGTGGGACCGCCGGAGCCCCGCAGCGCCGGAGCCGTGACAGAGTCCTATGTGTGTGCATTACGAATGCCGCTTGATCAACTGTAACTGTTCAACATTTCTTATTAATAAATTCATGGATTTTCTAACTTATTTCATGTTTTATTTATTAAAATAAACTTTTCATAATATACAGCAATTGTAAAAACTCAACTTACTGTATAATAAACAGTCACACGTCCGGTTTTTCCTAACCAATACAAATTAATCGATATGTATCTAACAATTCAAAGTGAGAGTCGATTGAAAAAAAAATGTATTTTTTTTTCAATCAACGACCGAACATGTCTAATATGAAATTAATTATTTACATATCTACATATGTAAATAATTAATTTAATGTTAGATATGTTCGGTTCAATATCAATGAGGAAATTTATCAGATTGTGGTAACCTAATGTGTGGCTGTCTGTACATAAATAACAGTTATTACATAATTCATGTTTCAGTATGATAAGTGTAGGTATTATGCACATCCTTAACTCTCACGTAATGTCGATCA
The DNA here is from genome assembly GCA_019059595.1 of Marasmia exigua. Lineage (NCBI taxonomy): Eukaryota > Metazoa > Arthropoda > Insecta > Lepidoptera > Crambidae > Marasmia > Marasmia exigua. Next base: position 11,916,841 of record CM032493.1, on the reverse strand, counting down.
CATTAATTGTACCATGATTCGGGAATAATTACCTCCCTAATTATGTACCTACATAGGTTAGGGTTATTTTTTTTTGTTGACCTGTTAAATAACATTCATTGTAGAAATTGATTCGGGAATAATTACCTAATTAAGTACCTACATAGGTTAGGGTTATTTTTTTTTGTTGACCTGTTAAATAAAATTAATTGTAGAAATTGATTCGGGAATAATTACCTAATTATCTACCTACATAGGTTAGGGTTTTTTTTTTGTTGACCTGTTAAATAACATTCATTGTAGAAATTGATTCGGGAACAATTACCTAATTATGTACCTACATAGGTTAGGGTTATTTTTTTTTTGTTGACCTGTTAAATAACATTCATTGTAGAAATTGATTCGGGAATAATTACCTAATTATGTACCTACATAGGTTAGGGTTATTTTTTTTTTGTTGCCCTGTTAAATAACATTCATTGTAGAAATTGATTCGGGAATAATTACCTAATTAAGTACCTACATAGGTTAGGGTTATTTTTTTTTGTTGACCTGTTAAATATTGTAGAAATTGATTCGGGAATAATTACCTAATTATGTACCTACATAGGTTAGGGTTATTTTTTTTTTGTTGACCTGTTAAATAACATTCATTGTAGAAATTGATTCGGGAATAATTACCTAATTAAGTACCTACATAGGTAAGGGTTATTTTTTTTTGTTGACCTGTTAAATAACATTCATTGTAGAAATTGATTCGGGAATAATTACCTAATTATGTACCTACATAGGTTAGGGTTATTTTTTTTTGTTGACCTGTTAAATAACAGTATGTAGGTAGGTACCTATCTGTGTAAGTAGGAATTTATATAAATTAACATTAGTAAATTATTGAAAACAATCTTCGGAAACTTTAGTAATACACTTTTTAGGAAGAGTGATCATTTAGTTCAGATCAGTGAGGTTTTCTAACCCAACTTGGGGAACCGAGGCGGAGCGCCGCGTAGGGCGAAGCCCGGAGCGGCCATTCTATCAAGCAACACTACTAAATCCAAGCGGAGCGCCGCGTAGGGCGCAGCCCGGAGCAGCCATTCCATCTCAAGTGATACTACAAAAACCAAGCGGAGCGCCGCGTAGGGCAAAGCCCGGAGCGGCCATTATAATCACTCGGTCATATGGAAAAACCTAGCGAAGCGCCGCGTCGGGCGCAGCCCGGGGCGGCCTTTTTTCTTACTATATAGGGAAGACACGGCGAAGGCGGAGCGCCGCGTAGGGCGAAGCCCGGAGCGGCCATTCCATCTCAAGTGATACTACTAAAACCAAGCGGAGCGCCGCGTAGGGCGCAGCCCGGAGCGGCCATTTCATCATGACTCATAACACCAAAAACAAGCGGAGCGCCGCGTAGGGCGCAGCCCGGAGCGGCCACATTCCACCAATTATGATCATAACTTGCAACACCAAAAGTCTACCCTCAAACCCTATCCAACCCTGCCCAAGGACACACATTTGATTTATCCTTGGGCGTGGAAAAGAACAAGGGCAACTGTCACAAACGGTGCATCGCCTCATGCAAGTTCGCGAGGCCGCAGGCCGAGCTGCGTCTCGCGAGGCCGAAGGCCGAGCTCCGCGGAGGGCGAAGCCCGTAGCGTCGCCGCGCAGGGCGCAGCCCGCAGCGCGGCCAAGCGTCGCAGACCTAGCTCGAAGGCGCGCCCGCGCAAAGCGCGGGGCGTCAAAAAGCTAGTCTATCTATATCTATCTATCTATTCTATCTATTCTATTCTATTCTATATTATATATAGCTGGATTACCACTGACTGACTGACTGACTGATCAGGGGTATTTTTGGGGGTGTCGGGGGTTGTTTTCGCTTATTTTTTTTTTTTACGTTGGGGTATTTTTTTAATCAACGCAGGTTTTTGACATTTGGTGGAAAAAAAATGGACCGCAAGCGCGCCGTTGCGCTTTTGTTTTTTTTTTTTTCAATGCAACGGTTACGTTTTGACATTTGGTTTAGGATCGCCCATTGTTTCTTATTTTGGAACAAGGAAAATTTTTCGCAAAAACAAAATGGCCGCGCCGCCATCTTGGATTGAAAATTCAATTTGGACCCGTGTTTGCGGAATCGTAGCGGAGGGGGGCGCAGGTGGATTTTCCAAATTCTTTTTTTAATCTGTTGCTTGCGTGTTCAACTCTAGAACGTTGTATGCGACTTTTCGAAATCCAAGATGGCGCCGCGTCTGGCGGCCATTTTGTCGGGGGGAAAAAATTGGAACTTTTCAAACTGATTTTTCGGGGAGATGGCAACATCGGGGGGGGTAGGTTTGTTCCGGGCGTCGGGGGGTAATTTATCCGAGTGTTGCCACGACTGAGAATTTCTACCATATTTTTGGTAGTTTTTGGGCCACGGCCCCGAATAGTAGAAAAAAAAAGTGGTCTCTTTGGTGAAAATCGAGTATGCAGTCTGGTGGCAATCGGGACTGTCAATGACCTCCAGGTAGATTTTTGCTAAAATTCTGGCAACACTGGAAATGGCGGCAAAAATAAATTTTGGGGTGTCGCCCACTTTGAGGAGCTCCTGGGACGAGGATATCGTAGATGGAAAAAAAATAAAAATTGTTTCTGATTAGATATATAGTTTAGTCTATGACAGGGGTACGCGCTGTAAAAAATACAAGATGGCGAACGAGCTGGCGGCCATTTTGTAAATTTGTAAAATTTTTGAAAATTTCAACGTGATTTTTTTAACACATGGCGACTTTTGAGCGAGTTGACATGTATCGGGCGGGTGTGAGTCTTGCTTGCATGTGTTGCCATGTCGAAAAATATTTTGACGATTTTTGATAGTTTGCGCGCCAGGGCCCGAAAAGGTGCCGAGTCGAAATAGCCATTTTTGGAGGAAAAAAATCCCATGAGGCTATTGATTGGGTCTGTCCAAATGACATTTGACCATTTTTAGCACCCTGACCTGGCAACACTGGGAGCTGTTGAGAAAAACATTTTTGCGACTTGGTCATTTTCGGCGATAGTTATTGGTCCTCTGGTATTAATTGAAAAAAAAAATAAAAATGTGGTTCGATCTTGTTTATGGCGTAGTATATGGGAAAAATACGATTTTCTTGAAATTCAAGATGGCGGACGAGACAACGGCCATTTTGTGAAAAGTTGAGTTTTTGAAAAAATTCAAAGTGGTTTTTCGGGCAGATGGCGCCACTTGACGCGAATTTCAGCCAGAACCTTTATTGTTGAACTTGACAAGGGCTACGTGACAGTGAAATAAATAATTCGAATTTTTGGATAATTTCTGAGAACTACCCCAAAACGTAAAATTGCAAATTTTCAGTTTCTGAGTATAAGGTCCTGTCAAAAAGTGACATGCGATGCCATTTTTGGCCGATTTGGCATTCTAACCTGGCAACGCTGGGAGCCGTTGAGAAAAACATTTTTGTTCATGGTCATTTTCGAGATAGCTTATTGGTCCTCTGGTATTCTTTGAGGAAAAAAATAAAAATGTGGTTCGGTCTTGGTTCTTGTTGATTTTGTATATGGGAAAAATACGGATTTTTCAAAATTCAAGATGGCGGATGAGACAGCGGCCATTTTGTGAAAAGTTTAGTTTTCGAAATTCTTTAAAGTGGGTTTTCGTGCAGATGGCGCCACCTGACGCGAATTTCTGATATAACCTTTATTGTTGAACTTGATAAGGTCTACGCGATGGTGAAAAAAAAATTTCAACATTTTGGATAATTTCTGAGAATTACCCTAAAACGTAAAATTTCAAATTTTCAGTTTCCGAGTATGAGGTCCTGTCAAAAAGTGACATCCGATGTCATTTTTGGCCAATAAGAGCGTGTAGAAGTGTTTGCCGTGAAAAGAAACCGAAAATGAAATTTCGACCTGATAGGAAACTGTCCCATACATTTTGTACTGGGGAGTTGACTTAAAGTACCTCACTAAGGAGTTGTATGGGGAAATCAAAATATTCAACCCAAGTTGGGGAATCGAGGCGGAGCGCCGCGTAGGGCGAAGCCCGGAGCGGCCATTTCATCAAGCAATTATACTAAATCCAAGCGGAGCGCCGCGTAGGGCGTTGCCCGGAGCGGCCATTCCATCTCAAGTGATACTACAATAACCAAGCGGAGCGCCGCGTAGGGCGAAGCCCGGAGCGGCCATTATAATCACTCGGTCATATGGAAAAATCAAGCGAAGCGCCGCGTCGGGCGCAGCCCGGGGCGGCCTTTTTTCATACTATATAGGGAAGACATGGCGAAGGCGGAGCGCCGCGTACGGCGAAGCCCGGAGCGGACATTCTCCTGAACAGTGACTACGAGATCAAAGCAGAGCGCCGCGTAGGGCGAAGCCCGGAGCGGCCATTTTATCACAAATCAGCAGCAAAACTAAGCGGAGCGCCGCGTAGGGCGAAGCCCGGAGCGGCCATTTCATCACTTGTTATACTTACAAAACAAAGCGAAGCGCCGCGTAGGGCGAAGCCCGGAGCGGCCATTCCATCTCAAATGATACTACAAAAACCAAGCGGAGCGCCGCGTAGGGCGCAGCCCGGAGCGGCCATTACATCACGACTCACATCACAGAAACCAAGCGAAGCGCCGCGTCGGGCGCAGCCCGGGGCGGCCTTCTAACTACATGAGGAAGATACGGTTGAAGCGGAGCGCTGCGTAGGGCGAAGCCCGGAGCGGCCATTCTTCTGAACAGTGACTACGAGATCAAAGCAGAGCGCCGCGCAGGGCGCAGCCCGGAGCGGCCATTTTATCACAAATCAGCAGCAAAACTAAGCGGAGCGCCGCGTAGGGCGAAGCCCGGAGCGGCCATTTCATCACTTGTTATATTTACAAAACAAAGCGAAGCGCCGCGTAGGGCGAAGCCCGGAGCGGCCATTTCATCTCAAATGATACTACAAAACCAAGCGGAGCGCCGCGTAGGGCGCAGCCCGGAGCGTCCATTACTTCACGACTCATATCACAAAACCCAAGCGGAGCGCCGCGTAGGGCGTAGCCCGGAGCGGCCATTCCATCTCAAGTGATACTACAAAAACCAAGCGGAGCGCCGCGTAGGGCGCAGCCCGGAGCGGCCATTACATCATGACTCACATCACAGAAACCAAGCGGAGCGCCGCGTCGGGCGCAGCCCGGGGCGGCCTTCTAACTACAAGAGGAAGATACGGTTGAAGCGGAGCGCCGCGTAGGGCGAAGTCCGGAGCGGCCATTCTTCTGAACAGTGACTACGAGATCAAAGCAGAGCGCCGCGTAGGGCGCAGCCCGGAGCGGGCACATTCTACCAATTATGATCTCAACTTGCAATATTATAAGTCTAACCTCGAACCCCACCCAACCCTGCCCAAGGACACACATTTGATTTATCCTTGGGCGTGGAAAAGAACAAGGGCAACTGTCACAAACGGTGCATCGCCTCATGCAAGTTCGCGAGGCCGCAGGCCGAGCTGCGTCTCGCGAGGCCGAAGGCCGAGCTCCGCGGAGGGCGAAGCCCGTAGCGTCGCCGCGCAGGGCGCAGCCCGCAGCGCGGCCGAGCGTCGCAGACCTAGCTCGAAGGCTTGCCCGCGCAAAGCGCGGGGCGTCAAAAAGCTAGTCTATCTATCTATCTATATCTATCTATCTATCTATATTATATATAGCTGGATTACCACTGACTGACTGACTGACTGATCAGGGGTATTTTTGGGGGTGTTGGGGGTTGTTTTTCCATTTTTTTTCTTTTTTGGTGTAATTGTTTTTTTAATCAACGCAGGTTTTTGACATTTGGTGAAAAAAAAAATGGACCGCAAGCGCGCCGTTGCGCTTTTGTTTTTTTTTTTTCAAATGCGATGCTTGGGTTTTGACACTTGTCTTGGAATCGCCCATTGTTTCTTGTTTTGGAACAAGGAAAATTTTTTGAAAAAACAAAATGGCCGCGCCGCCATCTTGGATTGAAAATTGAATTTGGATCTCTTTTCGCGGAATCGTAGCCGAGGGGGGCGCGGGGGGTTTTTAAAAATTCTTTTTTTAATCTGTCACAATTATGTTCGACTCTCAAACGTCATTTGCGATTTTTCGAAATCCAAGATGGCGCCGCGTCTGGCGGCCATTTTGTCGGGGGGAAAAAATTGGCACTTTTCAAGTTGATTTTTTGGGGAGATGGCAACGTCGGAGGGGGTAGGTTTGTTCCGGGCGTCGGGGGGTAATTTATCCGAGTGTTGCCACGACTGAGAATTTCTACCATATTTTTGGTAGTTTTTTGGCCACGGCCCCGAATAGTAGAAAAAAAAAGTGGTCTCTTTTGCCAAAATCGAGTATGCAGTCTGGTGGCAATCGGGGCTCGCAATGACCTCCAGGTAGTTTTTTGCTAAAATTCTGGCAACACTGGAAATGGCGGCAAAAATAAATTTTGGGGTGTTGCCGACTTTGAGGAGCTCCTCGGACGAGGTTATCGTAGATGGAAAAAAAATAAAAATTGTCTTTAATCAGTCATATAATTTAGTCTATGGCAAGGGTACGCGCTGTCAAAAATACAAGATGGCGGACGAGCTGGCGGCCATTTTGTAAATTTGTAAAATTTTCGAAAATTTCAACGTGATTTTTTTGACACCTGGCGTTATTTGAGTGAGTCGATATGTATCGGGCGGGTGTGAGTCTTGCTTGCGTGTGTTGCCATGTTGAAAAATATTTTGACGATTTTTGATAGTTTGCGCGCCAGGGCCCGAAAAGGTGGCGACTCGAAATAGCCATTTTTGGGGAAAAAATCTCAAGAGGCCATTGACAGGGTCGGTCCAAATGACATTTGACCATTTTCAGCACCCTGACCTGGCAACACTGGGAGCTGTTGAGAAAAACATTTTTGCGACTTGGTCATTTTCGAGATAGCTTATTGGTCCTCTGGTATTCTTCGAGGAAAAAAATAAAAATGTGATTCGATCTTGTTTATGATGTAGTATATGGGAAAAATACGATTTTCTTGAAATTCAAGATGGCGGATGAGACAGCGGCCATTTTGTAAAAAGTTGAGTTTTCGAAAATTTTGAAAGTGGGTTTTCGGGCAGATGGCGCCACTTGACGCGAAATTCAGAAAGAACCTTTATTGTTAAGCTTGATAAGGGCTATGCGACAGTGAAATAAAAAATTCGAATTTTCGTGTAATTTCTGAGAATTACCCTAAAATGTAAAATTGCAAATTTTCAGTTTCTGAGTATGAGGTCCTCTCAAAAAGTGAAATGCGATGCCATTTTTGGCCGATTTGGCAGTCTAACCTGGCAACACTGGGAGCTGTTGGGAAAAAAATTTTTGGTCATGGTCATTTTCGGCGATAGTTATTGGTCCTCTGGTATTATTTAAAAAAAAAAGTAAAAATGTGGTTCGGTCTTGTCTATGATGTAGTATATGGGAAAAATACGGATTTTTTGAAATTCAAGATGGCGGACTACACAGCGGCCATTTTGTAAAAAATTTAGTTTTCGAAAATCTTTATAGTGGATTTTCGGGCAGATGGCGCCACTTGACGCGAATTTTTGACACAACCTTTATTGTTAAACTTAATAAGAGCTACGCTACGGTGAAAAAAAATTTTCAAGTTTTTGGATAATTTCTGAGAATTACCCCAAAATGTAAAATTGCAAATTTTTAGTTTCTGAGTATGAGGTCCTGTCAAAAAGTGACATCCGATGTCATTTTTGGCCAATCAGAGCGTGTATGAGTATTTGCCGTGAAAAGAAAACGAAAATGAAATTTCGACCTGGTAGTAGACTGTCCCATACATTTTGTACTGAAGTTGACTTCAAAGTACCTACTAAAGGAGTTGTATGGGGAAATCAAAATATTCAACCCAAGTCGGGGAATCGAGGCGGAGCGCCGCGTAGGGCGAAGCCCGGAGCGGCCATTTTATCATAAATCAGCAGCAAAACCAAGCGGAGCGCCGTGTAGGGCGCAGCCCGGAGCGGCCATTTCATCACGACTCATAACACCAAAAACAAGCGGAGCGCCGCGTAGGGCAAAGCCCGGAGCGGCCATTTCATCACGACTTATACCACAAAAACCAAGTGGAGCGCCGCGTAGGGCGCAGCCCGGAGCGGCCATTTTATCACAAATCAGCAGCAAAACCAAGCGGAGCGCCGCGTAGGGCGAAGCCCGGAGCGGCCATTACATCACTTGTTATACCAACAAAACAAAGCGAAGCGCCGCGTAGGGCGAAGCCTGGAGCGGCCATTCCATCTCAAGTGATACTACAAAAACCAAGCGGGGCGCCGCGTAGGGCGCAGCCCGGAGCGGCTGTTACATCACGACTCACATCACAAAAACCAAGCGAAGCGCCGCGTCGGGCGCAGCCCGGGGCGGCCTCCTAACTACATGAGGAAGATTCGGTGAAGGCGGAGCGCCGCGTAGGGCGAAGCCCGGAGCGGCCATTTTATCACAAATCAGCAGCAAAACCAAGCGGAGCGCCGCGTAGGGCGCAGCCCGGAGCGGCCATTACATCATGACTCATATCACTAAAACCAAGCGGATCGCCGCGTAGGGCGCAGCCCGGAGCGGCTGTTACATCACGACTCACAACACAAAAACCAAGTGAAGCGCCGCGTCGGCCGCAGCCCGGGGCGGCCTCCTAACTACATGTGGAAGATACGGTGAAGGCGGAGCGCTGCGTAGGGCGAAGCCCGGAGCGGCCATTTCATCACTACTCATGACCAAAAACAAGCGGAGCGCCGCGTAGGGCGCAGCCCGGAGCGGCCACATTCTACCAATTGTGATCGTAACTTGCAGACCTTAAAAGTCTAACCTCGAACCCCATCCAACCCTGCCCAAGGACACACATTTGATTTATCCTTGGGCGTGGAAAAGAACAAGGGCAACTGTCACAAACGGTGCATCGCCTCATGCAAGTTCGCGAGGCCGCAGGCCGAGCTGCGTCTCGCGAGGCCGAAGGCCGAGCTCCGCGGAGGGCGAAGCCCGTAGCGTCGCCGCGCAGGGCGCAGCCCGCAGCGCGGCCAAGCGTCGCAGACCTAGCTCGAAGGCGCGCCCGCGCAAAGCGCGGGGCGTCAAAAAGCTAGTCTATATATTATTCTATTATTCTATTATTCTATATTATTCTATTATTCTATTCTATTCTATCTATCTATATTATATATAGCTGGATTACCACTCACTGACTCACTGACTGATCAGGGTTTTTTTTGGGGGTGTTGGGGGTTGTTTTTCGATTTTTTTTCTTTTTTGGTGTATTTGTTTTTTTAATCAACGCAGGTTTTTGACATTTGGTGGAAAAAAAATGGACCGCAAGCGCGCCGTTGCGCTTTTGTTTTTTTTTTCTCAAATGCAACGGTCATGTTTTGACATTTGTCTTGGAATTGCCCATTGTTTCTTGTTGTGGTACCGGGAAAATTTTTTGAAAAAACAAAATGGCCGCGCCGCCATCTTGGATTGAAAATTGAATTTGGACACGTGTTTGCGGAATCGTAGCGGAGGGGGGCGCGGGTGCATTTTCAAAATTCTTTTTTTCATCTATTGCGTACGTGTTCGACTTTCAAACGCAGTTTGGGATTTTTCGAAATCCAAGATGGCGCCGCCTCTGGCGGCCATTTTGTCGGGGGGAAAAAATTGGTACTTTTCAAGTTGATTTTTCGGGGAGATGGCAACATCGGAGCTGGTAGGTTTGTTCCGGGCGTCGGGGGGAATTTATCCGAGTGTTGCCACGACTGAGAATTTCTACCATATTTTTGGTAGTTTTTGAGCCACGGCCCCAAATAGTAGAAAAAAAAAGTGGTCTCTTTGGTGAACATCGAGTATGCAGTCTGGTGGCAACTGGAGCTTCCAATGACCTTCAGGTAGTTTTTTGGTAAAATTCTGGCAACACTAGAAATGGCGGCAAAAATAAATTTTGGAGTGTCGCCGACTTTGAGAAGCTCCTAGGACGAGGATATCGTGGATGGAAAAAAAATAAAAATTGTCTTTGATCAGTCATATGATGTAGTCTATGGTAGGTGTACGGGCTGTCAAAAATACACGATGGCGGACGAGCTGGCGGCCATTTTGTAAATTTGTAAAATTTTTGAAAATTTCAACGTGATTTTCTTGACACATGGCGACACTTGAACGAGTTGACATGTATAGGGCGGGTGTGAGTCTTGCTGGCGTGTGTTGCCATGTCGAAAAATATTTTGGCGATTTTTGATAGTTTGCGCGCCAGGGCTTGAAAAGGTGCCGCGTCGAAATAGCCATTTTTGGGGAAAAAAATCCCATGAGCCTATTGATTGAGTCTGTCCAAATGACATTTGACTATTTTCAGCTTCCTGACCTGGCAACACTGGGAGCTGTGGAGAAAAACATTTTTGCGACATGGTCGTTTTCGGCGATAGTTATTGGTCCTCTGGTATTATTTGAAAAAAAAAGTAAAAATGTGGTTCGACCTTGTTTATGGTGTAGTATATGGGAAAAATACGGATTTTTTGAAATTCAAGATGGCGGATGAGACAGCGGCCATTTTGTAAGAAGTTGAGTTTTCAAAAAAATTCCAAGCGGTATTTCGGGCAGATGGCGCCACTGGACGCGATTTTTTGCCAGAACCTTTATTGTTAAACTTGATGAGGACTACGCGACAGTAAAATAAAAAATTCGAATTTATGGATAATTTCTGAGAATTACCCTAAAACGTAAAATTTCAAATTTTCAGTTTCCGAGTATGAGGTCCTGTCAAAAAGTGACATCCGATGGCATTTTTGGCAAATTTAGCATCCTGACCTGGCAACACTGGGAGCTGTTGCCAGGTCAGGACATTTTTGGTCATGGTCATTTTCGGCGATAGTTATTGGTCCTCTGGTATTATTAAAAAAAAAAAGTAAAAATGTGGTTCGGTCTTGTCTATGATTTAGTATATGGGAAAAATACGGATTTTTTGAAATTCAAGATGGCGGACTAGACAGCGGCCATTTTGTGAAAAATTTAGTTTTCGAAAATCTTTAAAGAGTATTTTCGGGCAGATGGCGCCACTTGACGCGAACTTTTGACATGATCTTTATTGTTGAACTTGATAAGGGCTACGCGATGATGAAAAAAAAATTTCAACATTTTGAATAATTTCTGAGAATTACCCTAAAACGTAAAATTTCAAATTTTCAGTTTTCGAGTATGAGGTCATGTCAAAAAGTGACATCCGATGTCATTTTTGCCCAATCAGAGCGTGTACGAGTGTTTGCAGTGAAAAAAAACGAAAATTAAATTTATACCTGCTAGGAGACTGTCCCATACATTTTGTACTGGAGTTGACTTAAAGTACCTCACTAAGGAGTTGTATGGGGAAATCAAAATGTTCAACCCAAGTAGGGGAATCGAGGGGGAGCGCCGCGTAGGGCGAAGCCCGGAGCGGCCATTTCATCACAAGTTATAACACCAAAACCAAGCGGAGCGCCGCGTAGGGCGAAGCCCGGAGCGGCCATTTCATCAAGCAATAGTACCAAATCCAAGCGGAGCGCCGCGTAGGGCGCAGCCCGTAGCGGCCATTTTATCACAAATCAGCAGCAAAACCAAGCGGAGCGCCGCGTAGGGCGCAGCCCGGAGCGGCCATTTTATCATAAATCGGCAGGAAAACCAAGCGGAGCGCCGCGTAGGGCGCAGCCCGGAGCGGCCATTATAATCACTCGGTCATATGGAAAAACCTAGCGAAGCGCCGCGTCGGGCGCAGCCCGGGGCGGCCTTCTTACTATAAAGGGGAGACATGGCGAAGGCGGAGCGCCGCGTAGGGCGAAGCCCGGAGCGGCCATTCTCCTGAACAGTGACCACGAGATGAAAGCAGAGCGCTGCGTAGGGCGTAGGGCGTAGCCCGGAGCGGCCACTTCATCAAACAACAATACTAAAGCCAAGCGAGCGCTGCGTAGGGGAAGCCCGGAGCGGCCATTTCATCAAGCAACACTACCAATCCAAGCGAGCGCCGCTAGGGCCAGCCCGGAGCGGCCATTACATCATGACTCATATCACAAAACAAGCGGATCGCCGCGTAGGGCGCACCCGTAGGCGGCTAGTTTCATCACGCTCACATCACAAAAACCGCGAAGCGGCCGCGTCGGGCGCAGCCCTGGGCGGCCTCCTAACTACAATGAAGGAAGATACGGTGGAAGGGTGGGAGCGCTTGGCGTAGGGCAAAGCCCGAGCGGAGCCATTTCATCACTACTCATGACCAACACAAGGGAGCGCCGCGTAGGCGAAGCCCGGAGCGGCCATTCTCCTGAAACATTGTCCACCCCCCCCCTGTGAGATGAAAGCAACGAGCGCTGCGTAGGCGTAGGGCGTAGCCGGGGAGCGGGCCACTTCATCAAAACAAACACTACTAAGCCAAGGGAGCGCTGCGTAGGGCGAAGCACCGGAGCGGCATTCATAAAGCAACACTAACAAATCCAAGCGGAGCGCCGCGTAGGGCGCAGCCGGAGCGGCCATTACATCATGACTCATCATCAAAAAAACCAAGCGGAAGCCGCGTAGGGCGCAGCCCGGAGCGGCTATTCATCACGACTCCACATACAAAAAACCAAGCGAAGCGCCGCGTCGGGCGCCAGCCGGGGCGGACGCCTAACTACATGTACCCAGGAAGATACGGTGAAGGCGGAGCGCTGCGTATGGCAAGCCGGAGCGGCCATTTCATCACTACTCATGACCAAAAAAACACAGCGAGCGCCGCGTAGGGCGCCAGCCCGGAGCGGCAACATTCTTACCAATTAGGATCATAACTTGCAGAAATAAAAATTCTAACCTCGACCAACTCTACCCTGCCCAAGGACAAACATTTGATTCATCCCTGGGCGTGGAAAAGAACAAGGGCAACTGTCACAAACGGTGCATCGCCTCATGCAAGTTCGCGAGGCCGCAGGCAAGACATCCGATGTCATTTTTGCCCAATCAGAGCGTGTACGAGTGTTTGCAATGAAAAAAAACGAAAATTAAATTTATACCTGCTAGGAGACTGTCCCATACATTTTGTACTGGAGTTGACTTAAAGTACCTCACTAAGGAGTTGTATGGGGAAATCAAAATGTTCAACCCAAGTAGGGGAATCGAGGGGGAGCGCCGCGTAGGGCGAAGCCCGGAGCGGCCATTTCATCACAAGTTATAACACCAAAACCAAGCGGAGCGCCGCGTAGGGCGAAGCCCGGAGCGGCCATTTCATCAAGCAATAGTACCAAATCCAAGCGGAGCGCCGCGTAGGGCGCAGCCCGTAGCGGCCATTTTATCACAAATCAGCAGCAAAACCAAGCGGAGCGCCGCGTAGGGCGCAGCCCGGAGCGGCCATTTTATCATAAATCGGCAGGAAAACCAAGCGGAGCGCCGCGTAGGGCGCAGCCCGGAGCGGCCATTATAATCACTCGGTCATATGGAAAAACCTAGCGAAGCGCCGCGTCGGGCGCAGCCCGGGGCGGCCTTCTTACTATAAAGGGGAGACATGGCGAAGGCGGAGCGCCGTGTAGGGCGAAGCCCGGAGCGGCCATTCTCCTGAACAGTGACCACGAGATGAAAGCAGAGCGCTGCGTAGGGCGTAGGGCGTAGCCCGGAGCGGCCACTTCATCAAGCAACACTACTAAAGCCAAGCGGAGCGCTGCGTAGGGCGAAGCCCGGAGCGGCCATTTCATCAAGCAACACTACCAAATCCAAGCGGAGCGCCGCGTAGGGCGCAGCCCGGAGCGGCCATTACATCATGACTCATATCACAAAAACCAAGCGGATCGCCGCGTAGGGCGCAGCCCGGAGCGGCTATTTCATCACGACTCACATCACAAAAACCAAGCGAAGCGCCGCGTCGGGCGCAGCCCGGGGCGGCCTCCTAACTACATGAGGAAGATACGGTGAAGGCGGAGCGCTGCGTAGGGCAAAGCCCGGAGCGGCCATTCTCCTGAACAGTGACCACGAGATGAAAGCAGAGCGCCGCGTAGGGCGTAGCCCGGAGCGGCCACTTCATCAAGCAACACTACTAAAGCCAAGCGGAGCGCTGCGTAGGGCGAAGCCCGGAGCGGCCATTTCATCAAGCAACACTACCAAATCCAAGCGGAGCGCCGCGTAGGGCGCAGCCCGGAGCGGCCATTACATCATGACTCATATCACAAAAACCAAGCGGATCGCCGCGTAGGGCGCAGCCCGGAGCGGCTATTTCATCACGACTCACATCACAAAAACCAAGCGAAGCGCCGCGTCGGGCGCAGCCCGGGGCGGCCTCCTAACTACATGAGGAAGATACGGTGAAGGCGGAGCGCTGCGTAGGGCAAAGCCCGGAGCGGCCATTCTCCTGAACAGTGACCACGAGATGAAAGCAGAGCGCCGCGTAGGGCGTAGCCCGGAGCGGCCACTTCACACGCAACACTACTATAAAGCCAAGCGGAGCGCTGCGTAGGGCGAAGCCCGGAGGCGGCCATTTCAATCAAGCAACACTACCAAATCCAAGCGGAGCGCCCCGCGTAGTGGCGCAGCCGGATGCGGCCATTACATCATGACTCATATCACAAAAACCAAGCGGATCGCGCGTAGGGCGCAGCCCGGAGCGGCTATTTCATCACGGACTCCACATCACAAAAACCAAGCGAAGGCGCCGCGTCGGGCGCAGCCCGGGGCGGCTTTCTTACTATAAGGGGAGACATGGCGAAGGCGGAGCGCCGTGTAGGGCGAAGCCCGGAGCGGCCATTCTCCTGAACAGTGACCACGAGATGAAACAGAGCGCCGCGTAGGCGTAGGGCGTAGCCCGGAGCGGCCACTTCATCAGCACACTACTAAATCCAAGCGGGCGCTGCGTAAGGGCGAAGCCGTAGCGGCCAATTTCATCAAGCAACACAATACAAATCCAAGCGGAGCGCCGCGTAGGGCGCAGCCCGGAGCGGCCATTACATCATGACTCATATCACAAAACCAAGCGGATCGCCGCGTAGGGCGCAGCCCGGAGCGGCTATTTCATCACGACTCACATCACAAAAACCAGCGAAGCGCCGCGTCGGGCGCAGCCCGGGGCGGCCTCCTAACTACATGAGGAAGAGTACGGTGAAGGCGGAGCGCTGCGTAGGGCAAAGCCCGGAGCGGCCATTCTCCTGAACAGTGACCACGAGATGAAAGCAGAGCGCCGCGTAGGGCGTAGCCGGAGCGGCCACTTCATCAAGAAACACTACTAAAGCCAAGCGGAGCGCTGCGTAGGGCGAAGCCGGAGCGGCCATTTCATCAAGCAACACTACCAAATCCAAGCGGAGCGCCGCGTAGGGCGCAGCCCGGAGCGGCCATTACATCATGACTCATATCACAAAAACCAAGCGGATCGCCGCGTAGGGCGCAGCCCGGAGCGGCTATTTCATCACGACTCACATCACAAAAACCAGCGAAGCGCCGCTCTGGCGCAGCCCGGGGCGGCCGTCCTAAACTACATGAGGAAGATACGGTGAAGGCGGAGCGCTGCGTAGGCGGAAGCCCGGAGCGGCCATTTCATCAAGCAACATACCAATCCAAGCGGAGCGCCGCGTAGGGCGCAGCCCGGGGCGGCCATTCATCATGACTCATATCACAAAAACCAAGCGGATCGCCGCGTAGGGCGCAGCCCGGAGACGGCTATTTCACGACTCACATCACAAAAAACCAAGCGAAGCGCGCGTCGGCGCAGCCCGGGGCGGCCTCCTAACTACATGAGGAGATACGGTGAAGGCGGAGCGGCTGCGTAGGGCAAAGCCCGGAGCGGCCATTTTCATCACTACTCTGACCAAAAACAAGCGGAGCGCCGCGTAGGGCGCAGCCCGGAGCGGCCACATTCTACCAATTAGGATCATAACTTGCAGAAATAAAAATTCTAACCTCGAACCCCATCTAACCCTGCCCAAGGACACACATTTGATTCATCCTTGGGCGTGGAAAAGAACAAGGGCAACTGTCACAAACGGTGCATCGCCTCATGCAAGTTCGCGAGGCCGCAGGCCGAGCTGCGTCTCGCGAGGCCGAAGGCCTAGCTCCGCGGAGGGCGAAGCCCGTAGCTTCGCCGCGCAGGGCGCAGCCCGCAGCGCGGCCAAGCGTCGCAGACCTAGCTCGAAGGCGCGCCCGCGCAAAGCGCGGGGCGTCAAAAAGCTAGTCTAGTCTATTCTATCTATTCTATATTATATATAGCTGGATTACCACTCACTGACTGACTGACTGATCAGGGGTTTTTTTGGGGGTGTTGGGGGTTGTTTTTCCATTTTTTTTCTTTTTTGGTGTATTTGTTTTTTTAATCAACACAGGTTTTTGACATTTGGTGGAAAAAAAAAGGACCGCAAGCGCGCCGTTGCGCTTTTGTTTTTTTTTTAAATGCAACGGTTATATTTTGACACTTGTTTTGGAATCGCCCATTGTTTTTTTAATTGGCGGTGGGAAAAATTTTCGAAAAAACAAAATGGCCGCGCCGCCATCTTGGATTTTAAATTGTATTTGGATCTCTTTTCGCGGAATCGTAGCGCAGGGGGGCGCGGGTGTATTTTCAAAGTTCTTTTTTTAGTCTGTTGCAATTATGTTTGACTTTCAAACGTCGTTTGGGATTTTTCCAAATCCAAGATGGCGCCGCGTCTGGCGGCCATTTTGTCGGGGGAAAAAAATTGCGTATTTTCAAACTGATTTTTCGGGGACATGGCAACATCGGAGTGGGTAGGTTTGTTGGGGGCGTCGAGGGGTAATTTATTTGAGTATTGCCACGACTGAGAATTTCTACCAAATTTTTGGTAGTTTTTGGGCCACGGCCCCGAATAGTAGAAAAAAAAAATGGTCTCTCTGGTGAAAATCAAGTATGCAGTCTGGTGGCAATCAGGGCTTGCAATGACCTCCAGGTAGTTTTTTGCTAAAATTCTGGCAACACTGGAAATGGCGGCAAAAATAAATTTTGGGGTGTCGCCCACTTTGTGGAGCTCCTCGGGCGAGGATATCGTAGATGGAAAAAAAATAAAAATCGTCTCTGATCAGTCATATGATGTTGTCTATAGCACGGGTACGGGCTGTCAAAAATACAAGATGGCGGACGAGCTGGCGGCCATTTTGTAAATTTGTAAAATTTTCGAAAATTTCAACGTGATTTTTTTGACACAAGGCGACACTTGAGCGACATGTATCAGGCGGGTGTGAGTCTTGCTTGCGTGTGTTGCCAGGTGGAAAAATATTTTGACGATTTTTGATAGTTTGCGCGCCAGGGCCCAAAAAGGAGCCGAGTCGAAATAGCCATTTTTGGGGAAAAAAAATCTCAAAAGGCCATTAATAGGGTCGGTCCAAATGACATTTGACCATTTTCAGCACCCTGACCTGGCAACACTGGGAGCTGTTGAGAAAATCATTTTTGCGACTTGGTCATTTTCGAGATAGCTTATTGGTCCTCTGGTATTCTCTAAGAAAAAAAGTAAAAATGTGGTTCGGTCTTTTTTATGGCGTAGTATATGGGAAAAATACGATTTTCTTGAAATTCAAGATGGCGGACGAGACAGCGGCCATTTTGTGAAAAGTTGAGTTTTCGAAAAAATTCAAAGCAGTTTTTCGGGCAGATGGCGCCACTTGACGCGATTTTTTGCTAGAACCTTTATTATTGTACTTGATAAGTGCTACGCGACAGTGAAATAAAAAAATCGAATTTTTGGGTAATTTTTGAGAATTACCCTAAAACGTAAAATTTCAAATTTTGAGTTCCCGAGTATGAGGTCCTGTCAAAAATGGACATTCGATGGCATTTTTCGCAAATTTAGCATCCTGACCTGGCAACACTGGGAGCTGTTGAGAAAAACATTTTTGGTCATGGTCATTTTCGAGATAGCTTATTGGTCCTCTGGTATTCTCTGAGGAAAAAAGTGAAAATGTGGTTCGGTCTTGTTTATAGTGTTGTATATGGGAAAAATACGGATTTTTCGAAATTCAAGATGGCGGACTAGACAGCGGCCATTTTGTGAAAAGTTTAGTTTTCGAAATGCTTTAAAGTGGGTTTTCGGGCAGATGGCGTCACTTGACGCGAATTTTTGACATAACCTTTATTGTTGAACTTGACAAGAGCTACGCTACGGTGAAAAAAAATTTCGAGTTTTTGGATAATTTCTGAGAATTACCCCAAAATGTAAAATTGCAAATTTTTAGTTTCTGAGTATGAGATCCTGTCGAAAAGTGACATCCGATGTCATTTTTGGAATCAGAGCGTGTGCAAGTGTTTGCCGTGAAAAGAAACCGAAAATGAAATTTCGACCTGATAGGAAACTGTCCCATACATTTTGTACTGAAGTTGACTTCAAAGTACCTATTAAAGGAGTTGTATGGGGAAATCAAAACATTTAACCCAAGCTGGGGAATCGAGGCGGAGCGCCGCGTAGGGCGAAGCCCGGAGCGGCCATTTCATCAAGCAACAGTACTAAATCCAAGCGGAGCGCCGCGTAGGGCGTAGCCCGGAGCGGCCATTTCATCAAGCAACAGCACAAAATCCAAGCGGAGCGCTGCGTAGGGCGCAGCCCGGAGCGGCCATTATAATCACTCGGTCATACGGAAAAACCTAGCGAAGCGCCGCGTCGGGCGCAGCCCGGGGCGGCCTTCTTACTATAAAGGGAAGACATGGCGAAGGCGGAGCGCCGCGTAGGGCGAAGCCCGGAGCGGCCATTCTCCTGAACAGTGACTACGAGATCAAAGCAGAGCGCCGCGTAGGGCGTAGCCCGGAGCGGCCATTATAAACACTCAGTGTTTTGGAGAAACCAAGCGAAGCGCCGCATCGGGCGCAGCCCGGGGTGGCTTTCGAACTACATGAGGAAGTTACAGCGAAAGCGTAGCGCTGCGTAGGGCGCAGCCCGGAGCGGCCATTTTATCAGAAATCAGCAGCAAAACCAAACGGAACGCCGCGTAGGGCGAAGCCCGGAGCGGCCATTACATCACTTGTTATACCAACAAAACAAAGCGAAGCGCCGCGTAGGGCGAAGCCCGGAGCGGCCATTCCAAGTCAAGTGATACTACAAAAACCAAGCGGAGCGCCGCGTAGGGCGCAGCCCGGAGCGGCCATTACATCACGACTCACATCACAAAAACCAAGCGGAGCAACGCGTAGCGCGCAGCCCGGAGCGGTCATTTTATCACAAACCAGCAGCAAAACAAAGCGAAGCGCCGCGTAGGGCGAAGCCCGGAGCGGCCATTCCATCTCAAGTTATACTACTAAAACCAAGCGGAGCGCCGCGTAGGGCGAAGCCCGGAGTGGCCATTCCATCTCAAGTGTTACTATAAAAACCAAGCGGAGCGCCGCGTAGGGCGCAGCCCGGAGCGGCCATTTCATCACAAATTATAAAACCAGAACCAAGCGAAGCGCCGCGTAGGGCGAAGCCCGGAGCGGTCATTATAATCACTCAGTTTTTTGGAGAAACCGAGCGGAGCGCCGCGTAGGGCGAAGCCCGGAGCGGCCATTATAATCACTCGGTCATTTGGAAAACCCAGCGGAGCGCCGCGTGGGGCGCAGCCCGGGGCGGCCTTCTAACTACATGAGGAAGATACGGTTGAAGCGGAGCGCCGCGTAGGGCGCAGCCCGGAGCGGCCACATTCTACCAATTATGATCTCAACTTGCAAAACTATAAGTCTTCCTCGAACCCCATCCAACCCTGCCAAAGGACACACATTTGATTTATCCTTGGGCGTGGAAAAGAACAAGGGCAACTGTCACAAACGGCGCATCGCCTCATGCAAGTTCGCGAGGCCGCAGGCCGAGCTGCGTCTCGCGAGGCCGAAGGCCGAGCTCCGCGGAGGGCGAAGCCCGTAGCGTCGCCGCGCAGGGCGTAGCCCGCAGCGCGGCCAAGCGTCGCAGACCTAGCTCGAAGGCGCGCCCGCGCAAAGCGCGGGGCGTCAAAAAGCTAGTCTATATTATATATAGCTGGATTACCACTGACTGACTCACTGACTGATTAGGGGTTTTTTTGGGGGTGTTGGGGGTTGTTTTTCCATTTTTTTTCTTTTTTGGTGTTATTGTTTTTTTAATCAACGCAGGTTTTTGACATTTGGTGGAAAAAAAAGGACCGCAAGCGCGCCGTTGCGCTTTTGTTTTTTTTTTTTTAAATGCAACGGTTATGTTTTGACACTTGGCTTAGGATCGCCCATTGTTTTTTATTGTGGCACCGGGAAATTTTTTTGAAAAAACAAAATGGCCGCGCCGCCATCTTGGATTGAAAATTGCATTTGGATCTCTTTTCGCGGAATCGTAGCGGAGGGGGGCGCGGGTGGATTTTCAAAATTTTTTTTTTAATCTGTTGCATAAATGTTCTTCTTTTGGACCTCGTTTGCGTTTTTTCGAAATCCAAGATGGCGCCGCGTCTGGCGGCCATTTTGTCGGGGGGAAAAAATTGCCTTTTTTCAAACTGATTTTTCGGGGAGATGGCAACATCGGAGCGGGTAGGTTTGTTCCGAGCGTCGGGGGGTTATTTTTACGGAGTTTTTAGGAATTTCTACCAAATTTTTGGTAGTTTTTGGGCCACGGCCCCGAGTAGTAGAAAAAAAAAGTGGTCTCTTTAGTGAAAATCGAGTATGCAGTCTGGTGGCAATCAAGGCTCGCAATGACCTCCAGGTAATTTTTTGCTAAAATTCTGGCAACACGAAATGGCGGCAAAAATAAATTTTGGGGTGTCGCTGACTTTGAGGAGCTCCTTGGACGAGGATATCGTAGATGGAAAAAAAATAAAAATTGTCTCTGATTGCTTATATAATTAAATCTATGGTAGGGGTACGGGCCGTCAAAAATACAAGATGGCGGACGAGCTGGCGGCCATTTCGTAAATTTGTAAAATTTTTGAAAATTTCAACGTGATTTTTTTGACACATGACGACACTTGAGCGAGTTGACATGTATCGGGCGATTGTGAGTCTTGCTTGCTTGTGTTGCCATGTTGAAAAATATTTTGGCAATTTTCGATAGTTTGCGCGCCAGGGCCCAAAGAGGAGCCGAGTCGAAATAGCCATTTTTGGGGGACAAAAATCTCAAGAGGCCATTGACAGGGTCGGTCTTAATGACATTTGACCTTTTTTAGCACCCTGACTTGGCAACACTGGGAGCTGTTGAGAAAAACATTTTTGCGACTTGGTCATTTTCGAGATAGCTTATTGGCCCTCTGGTATTCTTTGAGGAAAAAACTAAAAATGTGGTTCAAATTTTGTATATGGTGTAGTATATGGGAAAAATATGATTTTTTTGAAATTCAAGATGGCGGACTAGACAGCGGCCATTTTGTGAAAAGTTGAGTTTTTGAAAAAAATCAAAGTGGTTTTTCGGGCAGATGGCGCCACTTGACGCGAATTTTAGCCAGAACCTTTATTGTTGAGCTTGATAATAACTACGCGACAGTGAAATAAAAAAATCGAAATTTTGGATAATTTCTGAGAATTACCCCAAAACGTAAAATTGCAAATTTAGAATTTTTGAGTATGAGGTCCTGTCAAAAAGTGACATCCGATGTTATTTTTGGCCAATTTAGCATTGAATCTGGCAACACTGGGAGCTGTTGAGAAAAACATTTTTGTTCATGGTCATTTTCGGCGATAGTTATTGATCCTCTGGTATTATTTAAAAAAAAAAAAAATGTGGTTCGGTCTTGTTTATGATGTAGTATATGGGGAAAAATACGTTTTTTAAAAATTCAAGATGGCGGACTAGACAGCGGCCATTTTGTGAAAAGTTTAGTTTTCGAAAATCTTTAAAGTGGGTTTTCGGGCAGATGGCCACTGCTACGCGACAGTGAAATAAAAAATCGAAATTTTGGATAATTTCTGAGAATTACCCCAAAACGTAAAATTGCAAATTTAGAATTTTTGAGTATGAGGTCCTGTCAAAAAGTGACATCCGATGTTATTTTTGGCCAATTTAGCATTGAATCTGGCAACACTGGGAGCTGTTGAGAAAAACATTTTTGTTCATGGTCATTTTCGGCGATAGTTATTGATCCTCTGGTATTATTTAAAAAAAAAAAAATGTGGTTCGGTCTTGTTTATGATGTAGTATATGGGAAAAATACGTTTTTTAAAAAATTCAAGATGGCGGACTAGACAGCGGCCATTTTGTGAAAAGTTTAGTTTTCGAAAATCTTTAAAGTGGGTTTTCGGGCAGATGGCGCCACTTGACACGAATTTTTTACATGACCTTTATTATTAAACTTGACAAGGGCTACTCGATGGTGAAAAAAAAAATTAAATTTTAAGATAGTTTTTGAGAATTACCCCAAAACGTAAAATTGCAAATTTTTCGTTTCCGAGTATAAGGTCCTGTCAAAAAGTGACATCCGATGTCATTTTTGGCTAATCAAAGCGTGTGCAAGTGTTTGCCATGAAAAGAAAACGAAAATGAAATTTCGACCTGATAGGAAACTGTCCCATACATTTTGTACTGGGGAGTTGACTTAAAGTACCTCACTAAGGAGTTGTACGGGGAAATCAAAATATTCAACCCAAGATGGGGAATCGAGGCGGAGCGCCGCGTAGGGCGAAGCCCGCAGCGGCCATTTCATCAAGCAACACCACTAAATCCAAGCGGAGCGCCGCGTAGGGCGCAGCCCGGAGCGGCCATTTTATCATAAATCAGTAGCAAAACCAAGCGGAGCGCCGCGTAGGGCGCAGCCCGGAGCGGCCATTTCAATCACTCGGTCACATGGAAAAACCTAGCGAAGCGCCGCGTCGGGCGCAGCCCGGGGCGGCCTTTTTTCTTACTATATAGGGAAGACATGGCGAAGGCGGAGCGCCGCGTAGGGCGAAGCCCGGAGCGGCCATTCTCCTGAACAGTGACTACGAGATCAAAGCAGAGCGCCGCGTAGGGCGAAGCCCGGAGCGGCCATTTTATCACAAATCAGCAGCAAAACTAAGCGGAGCGCTGCGTAGGGCGAAGCCCGGAGCGGC
This sequence comes from Marasmia exigua, assembly GCA_019059595.1. Lineage (NCBI taxonomy): Eukaryota > Metazoa > Arthropoda > Insecta > Lepidoptera > Crambidae > Marasmia > Marasmia exigua. Next base: position 11,894,023 of record CM032493.1, on the reverse strand, counting down.
CATTTCATCACTTGTTATACTAACAAAACCAAGCGGAGCGCCGCGTAGGGCGCAGCCCGGAGCGGCCATTACATCACGACTCACATCACAGAAACCAAGCGGAGCGCCGCGTCGGGCGCAGCCCGGGGCGGCCTTCTAACTACATGAGGAAGATACGGTTGAAGCGGAGCGCCGCGTAGGGCGAAGCCCGGAGCGGCCATTCTTCTGAACAGTGACTACTAGATCAAAGCAGAGCGCCGCGTAGGGCGCAGCCCGGAGCGGCCACATCTACCAATTATGATCGTAACTTGCAACACTATAAGTCTACCCTCAAACCCCATCCAACCCTGCCCAAGGACACACATTTGATTTATCCTTGGGCGTGGAAAAGAACAAGGGCAACTGTCACAAACGGTGCATCGCCTCATGCAAGTTCGCGAGGCCGCAGGCCGAGCTGCGTCTCGCGAGGCCGAAGGCCGAGCTCCGCGGAGGGCGAAGCCCGTAGCGTCGCCGCGCAGGGCGCAGCCCGCAGCGCGGCCAAGCGTCGCAGACCTAGCTCGAAGGCGCGCCCGCGCAAAGTGCGGGGCGTCAAAAAGCTAGTCTATATTATATATAGCTGGATTACCACTGACTGACTGACTGACTGATCAGGGGTGTTTTTGGGGGTGTTGGGGGTTGTTTTTGGATAATTTTTTTTTTTTGGTGTTATTGTTTTTTTAATCAACACAGGTTTTTGACATTTCGCTTTTGTAATTTTTTTTTAAATACAATGCTTGAGTTTTGACATTTGTATTCGAATCGCCCATTGTTTTTTGTTGTGGCACAAGGAAAAAAGTTGAAAAAACTAAATGGCCGCGCCGCCATCTTGGATTGAAAATTTAATTTGGACCCGTGTTTGCGGAATCATAGCGGAGGGGGGCGCGGGTGGATTTTCAAAATTCTTTTTTTATTCTGTTGGGTAAGTGTTTGACTTTTGAACGCCGTTTGGGATTTTTCAAAATCTAAGATGGCGCCGCGTCTGGCGGCCATTTTGTCGGGGGGAAAAAATTGGCACTTTTCAAATTGATTTTTCGGGGAGATGGCAACAGCGGAGCTGGTAGGTTCGTTCCGGGCATCGGAGGGTAATTTATGCGAGTGTTGTTGCCATGGTGGAGAATTTCTATCAAATTTTTGGTAGTTTTTGGGCTACGGCCCCGAATAGCAGAAAAAAAATGTGGTCTTTTTAGTGAAAATCGAGTATGCAGTCTGGTGGCGATTAGGGCTGTCAATGACCTCCAGGTAGTTTTTTGCTAAAATTCTGGCAACACTGGAAAAAGCGGCAAAAATAAATTTTGGGGTGTCGCCGACTTTGAGGAGCTCCTAGGACGAGGATATCGTGGATGGAAAAAAAAATAAAAATTGTCTTTGATTAGTCATATAATGTAGTCTATGGTAGGGGTACGGACTGTCAAAAATACAAGATGGCGAACGAGCTGGCGGCCATTTTGTAAATTTGTAAATTTTTTGAAAATTTCAACGTGATTTTTTTGACAGATGGCGACACTTGAGCGAGTTGACGTGTATGAGGCGGGTGCGTGTCTTGCTTGCGTGTGTTGCCATGTTGAAAAATATTTTGGCAAATTTTGATAGTTTGCGCGCCAGGGCCCGAAAAGGTGCCGAGTCGAAATAGCCATTTTTGGGAAAAAAAAATATCACAAAGCCGTCGATTGGGTCTGTCCAAATGACATTTGACTGTTTTCACTACCTTGACTTGGCAACACTGGGAGCTGTTGAGAAAAACATTTTTGCGACATGGTCATTTTCGGCGATAGTTATTGGTCCTCTGGTATTAATTGAAAAAAAAGTAAAAATGTGGTTCGATTTTGTTTATGATGAAGTATATGGGAAAAATACGGATATTTTGAAATTCATGATGGCGGATGAGACAGCGGCCATTTTGTAAAAAGTTGAGTTTTCGAAAAACTTCAAAGCGGATTTTCGGGCAGATCGCGCCACTTGATGCGAAATTTAGACGGGACCTTTATTGTTGAGCTAAATAAGGGCTACGCTATAGTGAAAAAAAAAACTCAAATTTTTGGATATTTTCTGAGAATTACCCCAAAACGTTAAATTGCAAATTTTCAATTTCCGAGTATGAGGTCCTGTCAAAAAGTGACACCTGATGTCACATTTAACCCATTTAGCACCCTGACCTGGCAACGCTGGGAGCAGCGGCGAAAATCATTTTTTTACATGGTCATTTATGAAAAGTTCCTTGGGGGAGTACTAGGGTAAACCGACAGTCATTGGACACTGAATGAAAGTTATTGGACAGTCAGTCCCTTTTGATTTGCTAAAAATAAGATAACAAATAAAAAGCGAGCTCTATATCTCTTACTTAAATCTATAAGTACCTAACATTGTTATAGTTCATAGGTTTTGTAACAGATGGTAGTAGTAAACTGTCAAAAAAAATATTTCTCGGCGGCTGTCACGGAAGCGGATAATTGTCTTGAAAAATTATTATTTTTATAAGGTTGAGTCTAGAGTTTTGTTACGATTTTGGCATAGTGGTGATTCATATTGTTTTGGCACCTCGAAAATTGGTAAGATATCATACAATTTACATAATAAATTGACTTATATCTCATAAATCTTATATTTTGAGGTTGGTTTCACCTGTCCAGTAATTGGTACAATATGGTACAATTTGAAAAAATCTATTATTGGACATTGTCCAATAACTATTTTTTTTCAGAGCTTTGAGTTTATATGATGTTTTTTGGGTTCATATTAAACATTTAAATTCCTTATGACGTACTTTCAATTTCAAGTATCACAGACTATTCTGTCAGTTATTGGACACTGTCCAATAATTGTCACTTATTGTGTCCAATAATTGTTTGCTTGCAGGTTGGAGTCTCAAAAATGCCTAAGGGAAAAAAGAAAAATTATGACCCTAATAATATGCTTTTAGCACTCAGGGAATTACATGAAACGGAAAACCCAAAGATAAGAGAAATTGCCCGCAAATATAACATTCCAAAGTCTACACTGCATTTTAAATTAGAAAATCCTAATCATAGGACTTCCTTCGGACCGCAAGCAGTTTTAACAAATGATGAAGAGTCTATCTTAGAACTAGGATTATAAGGTTAATGAAGAAGGGGTTTCCTTTAAAAATTGAAAATTTGAAACGTAGTGTATCCAAATTTCTTTCTCGGTTTGTGCATGCACTTTCTATGGGACCAGTGACCATTGACAGTGTATGCAACATGCGCAGTTGTCATCTGATGCGACCGAGCGGGTGAGCAGGTTGGGGATAGCTCGCCCTCCCCCATACTCACCTCTTTGCTTGAGGACGGGAGAGGGTGTCACGTTGACCCCGGACAATAGATGGCTGCTCCAAAACCTAATCCCAGGCTAGGAGCATTCCTGACAACCTCAAACCCATGCTCCCCGTCTCATCCTCGAACCACCCTAACTCACCTTATCCTTCCTCTCATGTCCTGGAGGAGTTAACCTCGACTCTAAAAACCCCAATCTAAGGTGTCATCCGACCCGTGCCGATAGATGCATGGTCGAAGGGATGTTCGGTCGAGAACGGAGGGGCCTCGAAACCAGGCGAAATCGAGGTCTATTTAGCCTTACCCCTGCAAGCGGGGCTCTGCAGGGGTGGGCCTTTACTTCCCTAGCTTCTCGTGGGAACTATTTGAATATTCTTGACATTATAGACGACCATCTAAATTCTACCGAAGAGGTACCAGGTACCTCTGAGGCTATGCTCTTTGGTAGCGATACTGAGGAGCATACTATCACTGCCGAAGCACCTGGGACTGATGGACCAGGTACTTCTAACGCAGAGTCGACCCCTCTGGGTGCAACGCACCAAAGGGACTCGTCGACCAAGGGGCCAGAGAGTAAACCCAGGGTTAAGCTCTCTGGAGCTGATAGGAAACAAATTTATAGGCTCGTAGCGAAGGGTATGACCTTCGAGCAGGCGCTAGAACTGCGCATGAGTGAGAAGGCTAAGCAGAGGACCCAAGAGGAGGGGGAAACGAGGGAGCGAGCGACTAAGCGCCCTCTCAATACCTCGTCAACCTCAAATCAAGGCAATCCTACCAAGGCACCGAAGCTTGGCGAGCCTTCCACCTCGAAGCCTACTTTTAGGGAGGTTGCTGGGTCCGTCACGTGTGGCATCAAAGACGCCCTGGGAAAAATGGACCAGGAGAGGGTCGAAATGCTTCAAGGTGCTATCTTGAAGTGTATTGACACCTCAGATGACGGTGACGGCCCCAGCTTTATTGGATGCAAACCGCGCTCGGGTGGCATCCTTTTGGCGTGCGCAGATGAGGACTCGAAGGAGTGGCTCATCCGCAAACTGCCCAACATTAAACCCTGGGATGGAGCTAATGTCTCCGTTGTAAACGAAGAGGATATGCCCAAGCCCAGGTATGGCACGGCTTGGATACAGGAAGCCAAGCACGACGCAGATACCATCCTGCGGAGGTTGGCGAAACAAAATAAAGGTTTAGACCTCTCGAGTTGGAGGGTAGTCAACCGGAAGCCCGAAGCAAAAGGTCAAACAGTGACCTTTTCCTTCGACGAGGCGGCCTTGGAGACTATTCTTCAGCGCGAGGGGCGCCTCTACCTTGACTTTGGCCTTATACATATAAGGGTCAAAGGGGGCAAGGTATCCGGGGACAAGAAGGAGGGGGCAAGCGTCGAGGCGCTTTTAAATACATCAAAACTGTGGACCAAGTGGAAGCCGCAGCAGAGGACTTAGGCAAGAGCCTAAAGAATGCGTATCTAGAAAATTGTCCACTTAAGACCACTAAGAGCAACAGGAACGCGCCTTGGTGGAACAAAAACCTGGAGCATCTGAGGCAAAATTCCCGTGCCTTATTTAACAAGGCAAAAAAAGACAAGAACTGGGATGCTTACAGGAAGGCGCTAACACGTTTCAATAGGGAGCTCAGGAAAGCAAAAAGAAGATCCTGGCAAAAATTCTGCGGGTCAATCAAAGACACTGCCCAAGCTGCCAGGATCCACAAAATACTATCCAAGACACCTGAATCCCATCTAGGCCTGCTAAGGAAAGCGGATGGATCTTTCACAGAATCTCCGGGGGAAACACTGAGACTGCTTGCTCAAACGCACTTTCCGGAATCCGTGTACATTAATAACGAAAGAGAACTCCAGGTCACTAAGTCTCCGGATAGGAGACCGAGGAATGAAGACTGGAGGAAAGCTTCCGTTATTTTTCGTCCCCAACAGATAAGTTGGGCCATTAGGAGTTTTAAGCCTTATAAATCTGGTAGGGTCGATGGTATCTTCCCGGCTTTGTTGCAGCGGGGCGAAGATATCATCATTTCTACGCTGATAAAACTATACCGTGCAAGCTTTGCTTGGAGTTATCTGCCATCAGCGTGGACTCGGGCGAGGGTCACTTACATTCCCAAGGGAGGGGACAAAGACAAATCGCAGCCCAAGTCCTACAGACCGATAAGTCTCACCTCATTCCTATTAAAAACGATGGAAAAGGTGTTGAGCAGTCACATCAGGGCAACATACCTCGTTGAAAAACCCCTGAGTGCAAGACAACATGCCTACCAAACAGGCAAGTCCACGGAAACGGCACTTATTGACCTGGTGGACAGAATTGAGAAAGCCATAGAAGACAAAGAAATTGCACTCTGTGCCTTTCGCGATATTGAAGGGGCGTTTGACAACACCATCTTCGATGTTATAACATGTAGCATGGTGAATCGTGGAATCGACGACACCACCACCAGATGGATGGGATCCATGCTACAAAATCGGACTGCAACAACAACGTTGATGAATAAAACCCTTCATTATAGAGTGACCAGAGGATGTCCACAGGGCGGAGTCCTATCACCCCTTCAATGGTCATTGGTTGTTGACAGTCTCATCTGCGAGCTCAATGAAGCCAGATTTCTGACTCAGGGTTACGCAGATGACATAGTAATAATGGTCATAGGAAAATGCCCTAGCACCATTTCCAATCTTATGCAAAGGGCTCTACGAATAGTAGAAAACTGGTGCACGAGACACGTGCTAACAGTCAATGCACGTAAGACGGTCTTAATCCCGTTTACCAAAAGAAGGAAACTAGAGGCGCTCCACGCCCCAACACTTCTTGGTACGAAGCTATGCTTGTCCAACGAGGTCAAATATCTCGGAGTCTTTTTAGACCAAAAACTAACATGGAACAAGCATCTCGACTACATCACTAGAAAGGCAAAAATTGCGATGGGGGCAAGCAGTAGGTTGGTGGGGCTAAAATGGTGGCTACGGCCCATGGCCGCACTCTGGATTTATAAAACCATAATGAGGCCGATCGTCACTTATGGCTGCTGTGTGTGGTATAAAAAGACGCACCAACTTAACTGCGTAGAGAACCTCAGCAAAGTTCAAAGAACAGCCTGCCTTATAGCCACTGGCGCGCTTTCGTCCTCTCCCTCTGCAGCACTGGATGCCCTCCTGAACATTCCACCTCTGCACATTCACGTGCAGATGGAAGCGAGGATGGCTATCACGAGAGCGAAAATCAGAGGGAGGACGAGATGGCAATCTAGGGTCATGAGAAACCTCTACAACGAACTAATGAAAATTCCGGTCATGGATATGCCCTCTGACTCCATGGTCCGTGAACACCGCTTCGATAAGCGGTTTACAGTCTTGTTACCAAGTAGACAAGACTGGGAGGCTGGAACTCCCGGAAATGTTAAGCAGAATGACATCGTTTGGTATACGGATGACTCCAGGAAGCAGGGCATATCCGGGGCGGGATATTGTAATGATCGCTGCGGAATACGCAAATTTGCCAACCTGGGTCGCTATACCACAGTGTACCAAGCGGAAGTCTTCGCAATAATTGGCTGTGTCCAAGAGAGTCTACAAATGAATCTCCAGAATAAAAAGATATTCATCTTCTCAAATAGTCAAGCTGCCCTCAAAGCGTTAACATCCTGTGATCTTGACTCCAAACTCACTAGCGAGTGTGTCCTGCTCCTAAACTAGCTTGACAATGCCAACATCGTAAATCTGATTCGGGTACCGGGACACTGTAATATCAGAGGCAACGAAGTCGCTGACGTGCTAGCAAAGGCCGGGCCAGAGAGCCCACTACTCGGACCGGAACCAATATCTGGCGTTCCAGCCTGCATGGTCAGGTTCGAGCTAAAAGAGTGGGAGCAAAAACAAAGCACTGAATTCTGGAAAAGACTACCTCGACTAGAACAGTCTAAGGCGTTGATACAGGCGTTCGATCAGAGACGAGCTGTAGAAATAACAAAACTGAGTAGAGGTTAGGGCACTCACTCGGACCCTCACAGGGCACTGCAAATTAAACAAGCACCTGCACAACATGGGCCTTACAGATACCAAAATCTGCAGGTTCTGTCGCGAGGACGAGGAAACGATTATCCACGTCCTCGGCGAGTGCATAGCGCTGCACCGCTGCAGAAGCCGGCACCTGGGAGCACACATGATCTCAGCTGACGAGATCAAGAGCTCCCCCATCAGCTCCATTCTCGAGTTTATCCTGGAACTGGAGCTACATGAGGTGCTGTAATAGGTTACGGGGCTGCCACAATAGATCATCTACTGGTCGCAGTGGCTATGAGACGCAGGGCTCACCCCATTTCTATCAAATAAAAATCCAAATTTCTTGAGGAAAATCCACGGCCAAATCCTTTTAAGGATAATTATCCTGGGGATGGGTGGGTAAAAGCATTTTTAAAAAGACACCCTAACATTGTCCAACGGACTAGTGAAGGAATTACTCAGTCTAGCGCAAATGTCTCAGAACAAGGTATTTGGAAATGGTTTGCTGAGATACACCTGTATTTAGAAGTATTTGGTCTTTTGCAATTGTTGGATGACCCTACTCGAGTATTCAATGGGGATGAAAGTGGTTTTCAGTTGTGCCCAAAAACAGGGAAAGTACTAGCTGTCAAAGGAACTTAAAATGTATACAGCATAGACACTAATAACTCCAAAGAGCCAATTACGGTCATGTTTACCTTCTCTGCTTCTGGAGAAGCTTGTCCACCCATGATTGTCTACAACTATCAGCGAATTCCCACAAAAAAAATCTGACGGGATTCCAAAACACTGGGGTGTAAGACGAAGTGATAATGGGTGGATGACTTCAGAACTGTTTTTTGAATATATAGGAAATGTTTTCTACCCATATTTACTACAAAAAGGCGTAGCACTGCCAGTCATATATTTTCTAGATGGACACAAAACCCATCTCACCTACAGTGTAAGTAAATTATGTAAAGAATTGGGCATTGAGCTTATAGCGTTGTACTCGAATGCAACACGCATTCTACAGCCGGCTGACGTAGCTGTTTTTCATGGCATGGAAAGATACAGCAAGGACCTGGCTTATGAATAATCCAGGCGAGTCTATAACAAAAGTGAATTTCGCTGGTATCCTTGATGAAGCTCTTGAAAAATCTATAAAGTCTGAAATTTTGAACAACGGATTTAAAGCTTGTGGATTGGTGCCTTTTAATCCTGATGCAATTGATTACGAGAAATGTTTGGGCAGCAATAAACATAATCAGACTCAGAATCCCCAACATCAAGCACGTGTTTTATCGTTTTCTCAATTCAGCCAAATAGTTGGATCAACGAAACTGGCGCAGTTGGAAACTTACAAAAACTTAGACAGTACTAATGAAGATTTCCAAATTTTACATAGTATTTACGATGCATTTACATCATCATCGTCAAATTCAGAAAGACGTCGTTCACCAATACCTGAAACTTCAATTATAGCACAGGATACTATTTATTTATTTATTTAAAACTTTATTGCACAAATTTTGATACAATAAGGCGAACTTAATGCCAAGAAGCATTCACTACCAGTCAACCTTTTTTTTTTTACTACTACTCACCAAGCGCTTGAAACTGTTTCAGAGGTCCAAGAGCGAATACCACAAGACGATTTGATACAAATTTCAGATCTAGTTGATTTAAACTTATCTCCAATAGAATCCAATGCTAATACTAACAAGGACTTTCAAGATATTCCTTCAAAACAAACTATGGCTACCGAGAACTATGAATGTCGGGAAATGAGATTTGATAATCCAAAGCACCCAAAACTTATTATTTGCAACAATAATCCGGCTACAGAACAACTTTCACAAGATTTTCAACCAAGTATACCAATGTTTAGTACACCAGTCAAGGAAAATGCTACAAATACTCCTGTGTTGCAAGAACAAGAAAAAGAAAATTTATCTGATGATGTGAGTTTAGTTGTAAAAAGTCCTGCGTTTAAAATTATATCTAACAGTTAATTTGCACCATTTTTGACAATGCCTAAAACACCAGAAAGATAAGGTAAAAGAAATACAGTGAGGTTTCCATACGCAATAACATCAGACAAGTACAAAGCTATGTTTAATGAACAAAAAGAGAAAAAAGAATCAGCATTGAAAATAAAAGAAGAAAGAAAGAGAGTAAGAGAAGAAAACAAAATAAAAAACAAAATGAAAAGAACAATAATGTAAAGTAAGGAAAAACGAAAATAAAAGAAAGTACAAACACCTGCAAAATATATTCAAAACCCACAAAAACTAGCAATCGTTTATATTGTGACATGTGCTCTTCAATATTTCATGTTAAATGTGTTCCTCAAAACACCAAGAACATGTACCAGAAGACATTACAATAGATCTTTTTGTGTGCCATGTTTGCTATTATAGCACAGTGAACAATAATGATGATGACAATGATATAAGCTTAGAAGAACATTCCGATGAAGCTAATAATACCAACGAAGACTTAGAGGCAAAAATCCTATTTGATATGTATCAAACCAATAAATTTTGAACTTGTGATTTTTCTTGCAATTTTCCTATTTTATTAATTTATTTTGTGACCAATAAGTTCCAAATAATAATTTTAAGTTGTTACTCTTCTTAAGTTCAGTGTTGCCATCTCAGTGTCTGGTTTTCGGGCTAGTTACAGTTTCAAAAAGGGTTAGATTTTACCAATAATTTAAAAAAAAGGGCTAAATTGCTTTGTTTCATAAAAAATAAGCAATAAATATAGTTTTGTTAACACTTTTTAATAAAAAATTAAGGATATAACATAAAAAATCATCATCAGAATCAATTATTTCTTTAAAAAACATGGCATCATGTCATATCCTTAGTCTTGTCTGATCTCCCGTCTCGTTTTTTCACAAGATTTAGAGACTCTAACTGAATATTTTGACTATGCTAATATTAAGTTTCTTACACAATTTGGGGGCTAAAAAACGGGCTAGGGGCTAAATATTTATTTCAAGGGCTGAAATTGCATAAAAAGGGCTATATTTAGCCCCAAAGGGGCCAAGTTGGCAACACTGCTTAAGTTTTTCATAAACTTTATTTTTTTAAATTTTATGATCTCTAACGTTGGGACTGATTAGAGTTTAGTAATTAATAATTTACAAATGACTTAGTTTTCAGTGGTGTTTATAAATTTTGTGAATTAAAAAAGCTATTTTTGTTCTAATAATATTAAACATAATGTTCCTAAAGTGTTTTATAACGTGTTTAACTATAATTTCACTATATTAATTTTTGTCCAAAAACTGTGTTTTCTGTTCATTTTTTAAATATAATAAAAAATGTCAACTGTTTACAAGAAGTAAAATTTTTAATTTATTGTAATGATAGCTCATTTTATCTAGTTTCCAAATATCTCTACAGTTTATGAGATACTGAAATAGTCGAAGGAAAAAAAATCTTCCAACTATTTTATTCGCTTAATTGTCCAATGACTGTCTGTTTACCCTATTAATTAAAAGAAAATGTAAAAAAGTGGTTCGATGTGGTATATACTGTTGTATATAGGAAAAATACGGGTTGTCGAAAAATCAAGATGGCGGATGAGCTGGCGGCCATTTTGTAAAAATTAAGTTTTTCGGCACTTTAAAAGTAATATTTAGGGCAGATGGCGCCACTTGGCGAGATATGTCTCAACAAGAGCTACAAAGAGGTATGAAAAAAAAACTCCATATCCATAGACAATTTTTGAGTTTTACCCCAAATCTTACGTAAAACGGTAAATATTCAAATTTTGTTTGCGATGTCCTGTCAAAAAATGACATTTGATGTCATTCTAGATCAATCATGATGATGATGATGATGCCTTCCCAGCCGATTTCGGCTACAGCGACCACTTTGTGTAAGCATCGATGCAGTATGAGTCTTCATAAAGTGCACATATTAAAATCAGGGAAACTACATTCCATTTTATTGACGGAAAAAAAAAGTATATTTTATGATTTTTTTGAAAATTGCGAGTTGCACTTGTTGACCCTATTTAAATAAATCGTCAAAATATTAAACTAAGTAAGTTATCGCAGTGAATTTTTTTGATGACATCTAATAATAAACTGTACCCATAAAGTAAAAATAACCAAGAAAACTAACCCTATTGTAGTGTTTGTATTACTTGTCTCGAGTGCACGGGCAGTGGGGATTCAGTCGTATGCGCACCGTTGGCGCAGGCGGACGGTGAACCCTAGCTGCTGGTGACGTAACGAGCCAATACCTACTTCTTACAGAAGGAGTATCAAAGTGAACACCACAAGTGGCGACGAGTCAAAAGGTTAGTGCAAAAAGTGATTTTCGTGCATGATACATTTTATAGTAAATAAAAATAAATGTAAATGATGAGAGGGTACAAACATATACGGTACGCAATGAACATCCTTTTAGTTATAAATATATTACAATGTAATAGGTATAGAACACAATTTAGGTTCTAATATAGATTTTCAATCACAAATATAATATGTTATAAGTTAAATATTGCCTAATTACTAAGATGCTAAGCAGATAAATAAATAATGTTACTGTTGGAGATCGTAACTAAACGATTTCAAATTGTAATTTCACTATAAATGTACGTAAATAACTATCGGAAATAGATTTACTATGACATTAATAATTGTCGGGTTCACCTGAGGTGTTTTAATTATGCATGTTTATTATACCTACTAGTGGTTAAAAAAAAATGGGTTAGTTCGTGGCCGTAATGGAAACGGGCGGAGTACAGTAGGCACATAATTAAAAGTTGGTAGGTATAAGTTCGGTGAGACGGTGGCGTTACAATAATATTTAAAAACTTAACGTTTCAATATTGAATTGCAATTGCAAATTCATTTCATCTCGATTTCATGATAATAAGATTATTTTTATATAAGTTTATTTACTTACGATTTAAATTGTAGCTCATAAAATACACTATTACAAATGAAATAAATATAATTAAAAAATAAACATAAATAAATATAAAATTATTAGTTGTTATTAAATGTACCTGATATTATAGATTAACTTGTACCTTAGGATAAATACACTTTTTCTATAATATGACCCAACTATTGATACCCGTGGTGAAATGGTTAACAATCTCACCTGCTGCACCGGGAGTAGTGGGTTTGAATCCCACAGAAAAAATGTTGTCGTTTGTATTGTTCTTGTAAGGTGCAGTGTTGGTACTGATTGGCGCCAGCAATTGGTTTCTTTTATCAAAACAAAAAATATTTTTATTGGCCGTACGGGCCCTCATATGAAATGAAAACCATACGTAGTTATGAGTAGGCAGTATGGGCCTTCATATAAATGAAAACTGTATGTATTTGTGTATAGGCAGTATGGGCCTTCATATAAATGAAAACTGTACGTATTTGTGTATAGGCAGTATGGGCCTTCATATAAATGAAAACTGTACGTATTTGTGTATAGGCAGTATGGGCCTTCATATAAATGAAAACTGTACGTATGTGTGTTTAAGGCAGTATGGGCCTTCATATAAATGAAAACTGTACGTATGTGTGTTTAAAGCATTATGGGTCTTCATATAAATGAAAACTGTACGTATGTGTGTTTAAGGCAGTATGGGCCTTCATATAAATGAAAACCATACGTATTTTTGTTCAGGCAGTGCGGTCATGTCAAACGAATGAAAACCGTACGTGAATGTATGTAATTACAAATGGTAACTAAACAGATGTAGTAAGGGGCATTCCTAATTATGATGGTAAATCATACACCTACCTATTTATAGGTTGTTGTCCTTTCGATTCCAGGTCGCCCCAAAATGGCAAATCTACTGCCAGCCCCAGAAAAGCTTGACCTTGAAGGTGACAATGCTACGATTGCTTTACGTTGGGAAAGGTGGAAAAGGTGCCTTAATATTTATCTTGATGCTACTGAAATTAAGGGTGCTGAAAAAAAGAGGGCTACATTGCTACTTCTCGGCGGATCTGAACTTCAAGAAATAATTTATAATTTACCCGGAGCTTATGTTGATCCAGCGGAAGGTGTTGATGTATTCAAAACTGCTGTTGGAAAACTTGATGAGTATTTTCTTCCAAAACAGAATAGAGTCTATGAAAGGCATATTTTTCGTCAAATTAAACAGGAGGAAGGCGAGAAGTTTGAAAAGTTTGTTGTTAGGCTTCGCAATCAAGCAGGGAAGTGTAAATTTGCTTGTTCTGAAGAGAATTTGATAGATCAGATAGTAGAAAAATGTTTGTCTTCAGAACTTCGAAAAAAAATATTAACTTTAGGTGACAACGTAACGCTTGATAAAGTCATTACGGAGGCTAATACACTGGAAGCTGTCGGATATCAGCTGGAAGGATATGGACAAAACAAACAAACAACCTCTAACAACTGTGACATTAATGCAATCAAGAATCAATTTACCAAGTCAGGTTTAGATAAATCCAGAGACAGGAAATGCGGGAGATGTGGTCACATTACACATTTCCTTCAAAATCAAGAATGTCCAGCAAAGAAAAAAACCTGTCACGCTTGCGGCAAAATAGGTCATTTCAGTGCGATGTGCAGAACAAGACCACAAAAACGGAAGCTGGAAAATAAACAAAATGAGGGACAAACATACAAAAGAAAAAAACAAGATAAAGAAGTTAATACAATTAATGAAAAGACGGCAGAAGATTACGTTTTTAATATGAATGAAGACGACGATGCTACGATTGAATGCATGATAGGGGGCGTTAATTTAAAAATGTTAATAGATTCTGGGTGTAAACTTAACCTGATCACTGATAAAGCTTGGGAAATGTTGAAAAGTAAGGGAGTTAAAGTATGTAACCAAATGAAAGGTTCAGAAAGTAAATTATATCCTTATGGAAGTAAAACCGCGTTAGATATTAAAGGAACCTTTGATACAACTATTACAACAAATGGTCATTCCGTCCAAACAAAAGTTTTTGTGATTAATGGTGGATCCAGAAACTTAATGGGAAAAGAAACTGCTCTTAGCTTGGGTGTTTTAAAATTGGGCATCAATATACATGAAATCACACAAGAACATCAAGCTTTTCCAAAATTGAAGGACGTCTTGGTGGAAATTCCTATTAACGAAACGTACAAACCAGTTTCACAACCCTATAGGAGAATACCTATCCCTATTGAAAAGCAAGTGGAAAATAAAATACAGGAACTACTTGACTTGGACATAATTGAAAAAGTACTGGGACCTTCTCAATGGGTTTCCCCTGTTGTCCCTATACTAAAAGATGACAATGATATACGGCTATGTATTGATATGAGGCGTGCCAACATGGCAGTTATGAGAGAAAATCATCCACTGCCTTGTATGGATAACCTGTTGCCAAAAATTAAAAAAGCCCAATACTTCTCTAAACTGGACATAAAGAATGCTTTCCATCAGGTGGAAATTCATCCCAACTCCAGACACTTGACGACATTTATAACATCTAAAGGACTGTACAGATACAAAAGATTAATGTTCGGTATCACCTGCGCACCAGAAATATTTCAAAAAATTTTAGAGAAAATATTAACAGGATTAGACGGAGTTATAAACTTCATCGACGATATTCTGGTTTATGGGGAAAATGAGCAACAGCATGATGTAAGATTAGAAAAAGTTTTGGCAAGTTTAAAAGAAAATAATGTCCTACTTAATGAATCCAAGTGCGTATACAAAGTACAACAAATAAATTTTCTTGGACATGAATTGACACCACAGGGAGTCAAACCCCTTGGAAAATATATAACCAGCATTGCAGAGTTCCGTGTTCCCAAAACTATAGAAGAACTTCAGAGCTTCTTGGGCTTGGTTAATTACATCAACAAGTGGCTACCTAATCTTGCAACTATGACTGAGCCGTTGAAGGAGCTTTTAAGAGAAAAGAGAGGGAAAAAGGCCAATATTGAGGACTTGTGGACAGATAAACAAGATAAGGCATTCGAACAGCTGAAGGAAGCATTATCAACTGTTAAATCTTTGGGATATTATGATGCCAATGATGATACTCGGGTTATCGCTGATGCGAGCCCAGTTGGGCTAGGAGCAGTATTAATCCAAAGCGATAATTTTGGCCCCAGAATTATTGCTTATGGCAACCGAACACTGACTAATTTGGAACGCAAATACAGCCAAACCGAAAAAGAAGCGCTCGCTTTGGTTTGGGCTGTCGAGCATTTTTCTATATTCTTGTTTGGGAAGAAATTCACACTGATCACGGATCATAAGCCCCTGGAGTTTTTGTTTGGGCCAAAATCAAAGCCTTGTGCGAGAGTTGAGCGCTGGGTATTGCGGCTACAGACTTATCATTTTGAGATAAAATACAAACCCGGGAGAACAAATATCGCCGACCCTCTATCTCGACTTTGTAATTATACAACCGTGCCTTCAGGAACTATCGATGATTACGTTCAACATATAGTAGAACAAGCTCGTCCTTGTGCGGTTTCGATGCGTGATATTATCACGAGCTCTGAAAACGACCCAGAAATAAAAAATGTTAAAAGAGGGATTTATAATGATAACTGGGACGACTCTGTAAAAGAATATAAAATATTTGAACCGGAACTTTGTTTTTATGATAAAATCTTGCTCAGAGGTAATCGGATTGTTATACCAAAAGGATTAAGGAAAAGTGTTCTAGATGCAGCCCATGAAGGCCATCCGGGTATAAATGCCATGAAAAGTCGTCTAAGGTCAAAAGTTTGGTGGCCACGCATTGATAAAGATGCTGAGATCATTGTTAAGCAGTGTAAAGGATGCACAGTTGTCGGTTTGCCTACTCCTGCAGTACCCATGAAGCGACGAGAACTTCCTATAGCTCCTTGGGTAGACATTGCGATGGATCTACTTGGACCTTTACCTAATAATGATTACTTGTTAGTTGTTATTGATTATTACAGCAGGTATAAGGAAATAAAATTCACCAAAATAATAACGAGCTCACAGATAATAAAATTATTAAAAGAAATATTCAGTCGCCTTGGCTATCCCACCTCTATTACAGCTGACAATGGCCGCCAATTTATAAGCCAAGAATTTAGAGAATATTGCCAACAGTGTAATATAAGGCTGTTTAACACCATTCCCTACTGGCCTCAAATGAATGGTGAAGTAGAAAGGCAAAATCGAGACATTTTAAAAAGATTGAAAATTAGTCAAATTCAAAAAAGTGATTTAAAGGAAGCCGTCTGGGAATACTTAATGATGTATAACTCGACACCACATTCTGTAACCGGCAAAACACCTTCTGAACTATTTTTCAGACGAGTAAATAAGGACAAAATCCCTTCATTATTATTTAATGAACATCTGGAGGATTCAGAAATTAGAGACAAAGACGCAACACATAAAGAAAGAGGAAAAAATTACGGAGATAGGAAGCGAAGAGCTCAAGAGACGTTGATCACAGAAGGAGACAAAGTATATGTGAAGGACATGGAAAAGGGGAATAAATTGTCAGCAAATTTTAAATTAACTCCACACGTCGTGAAAAGAACCGATGGTGGAGATGTGCATTTGAGAAATGAAGAAACTGGTCAAACACTCAGACGTAACGTTGTACATTTAAAAAAAATTGAAGGCGAATGGAAAGTCCAAAATAAGAACGAAAGAGACATTGAGGAGGAAAAGGAAGGAAACGGATTGAATCATAGTGAATAAAAATAGTACATATGGAGATAATTGAAGAATAAATAGAATACTATAAATAACTTAATTAATTGTTCATGATACAAAAATGTTCATCTCAAGACCGTAAGTGTTATTGATTCTGGAAATATTAAAGATTCCTGTTTAAGTAATTCTTACGTGTTTCTACTATCTAGTTAAGGACCTGATTATAAACAAAATATTTTTCAATAAATAACAATAAGGAAGGGATGTAGTGTTTGTATTACTTGTCTCGAGTGCACGGGCAGTGGGGATTCAGTCGTATGCGCACCGTTGGCGCAGGCGGACGGTGAACCCTAGCTGCTGGTGACGTAACGAGCCAATACCTACTTCTTACAGAAGGAGTATCAAAGTGAACACCACACCTATAAATTTGTAATTAAGTGAAACTTGAAGAAAATGTGTCTTTTCATCATTGTTGGATTTGTTTTACAATTTCTCCTAAAATCATGCTATTGATCCTACTTTTTTTCATTCTACCTTATTTTTAAAGACGAACTTTCTAAAAGTAAAAATTGCACGTTTATTACTCAAAAACACTAGTTTCTATGACCGTTTGAAAAAGCCCATGCGCATCGTTTTGCTATACACCATTGTTTATCACAGGTAGAGACCTTTTTTTTGGTGATTCACTGTAGAAGCACGCGGTCCAAAGTACGAAAGGGAAAGAGGGGCCTGTTGACGGACTATTTGAATGTTATGCTTTGTACCCTAGCCAGTCACTTCGAACCTTTCGCCGCTGCTATTTTTATTTCCAAGGCTAATCATATTAGAAATTATCCCGACATGATTCAAAGGGCAGCAAGTTTTGCTTCGCGCTACAATTTGTATGCAACAACAAGGTGGTCATTTTGACCATTTAATGCATTAGGATAATCACTAATTTGATTTGATTTTAATTTGTCAAAGGTAATAAATGATTTATGCAGAAAAATACTTTTGTTTTAATCATCCTCCAGGTCTAACTCAGCTAACTGCATTTTTAAACGCTGATTTAAAAAGTTGTATTTAAGAAATAGACGTGCAATTTTTACTTTTTGAAAGCTAATGTCATGTAAAATAAGCTAGAATAAAAAAATAGGGTTAATACCGCCGTGATTTTAGGAGAAATTGTAAAAATGATGAAGAAAAAAATACAGATTTTCTTCAAGTTTCAAGGCGCAGAAAATGTGACAGCGTAATCACCTAATATGAGAAGATGTGACGTAATATTCAGCCCATCATAAAAAATATTTTGCAGTTAAACGGGTGACATCATTTGCCTAAAACAACAGACAATGGGTTAGCATGTGCGAGAATTACAGTAAAACATTAAAATTTGAGTTACTTTTAGGGAGGTGAATAAAAAAAATGCTGAAGATACTGATATTAATTCTGTATAAACAGTTTAAATACCAAATTTCTCGACTGTAGCATTAAATATGACAAATCTCCCATATGATTCAACCGCCATTTTACCCCATTGAGGGCTGAAGAAAAAAAAGCTGAAAGCGTTTTTATTCAATTTGCATTACGAGCCCAATTTTCATTAATCTATCTTTAAAAATGAAGAATCATCCATACAATGTTCTTACCCCCATTTCAACCTTTTAGGAGTTGAATTAAATAAAAACTAAAACAGCCCATTTTTTATTTTTAATAAATAAATAAACATAATACAAATTTTTTAATCTCTAACATCAAAAATGATAGATTTTCATACTAACATAACCCCCCTGACGTGCCCAAAAAACCCCTACTGATCACTGCATCGATACTAACACTGGTAATAATAAAAATACCACATGCGTGACTAAGGACGCGTCCCCTTTAGGCAAACAGTGAGCGGCTGATGTTTTACTCACAGTAATAAAAATGCGCGGTCACGCGCATTTTTATTATAATAAATATACATACAAACAAATAAATATACGGCATAATGTTAAGACGGAGACTCGACTGATTTTTATCTCATATTCAGACTCCATAGTGACATACTCGTACGTTATCTCTGTCTAGTGCGGGCGCCGTATAGATTATCGTATCAGTCATGGGACAGCAGTGGGCAAGAGCTCATGTCAGTTCTGCTGTACATTCGTGTGGACGCGAGACAGTGTTTTATACGTGCTTGCATAAAGTGAAGTGTTGTTATCTGTGATAATGCTGATGTAGTAAAGACCAGTAAATATAATCAATTGTATCGACAAATCCACTGTCAAAATTATTATTTTTCTTTGTAAATTTGTAAATTTTTTGAAAATTTCAACGTGATTATTTTGACAGATGGCGACACTTGAGCGAGTTGACGTGTATGTCTTGCTTGCGTGTGTTGCCATGTCGAAAAATATTTTGGCGATTTTTGATAGTTTGCGCGACAGGGCCCAAAAAGGTGCCGAGTCGAAATAGCCATTTTTGGGGAAAAAAAATCTCACTAGACCGTCGACTGGGTCTGTTCAAATGACATTTGACAATTTTTAGCGACCTGCCCTGGCAACACTGGGAGCTGTGGAGAAAAACATTTTTGCGACTTGGTCATTTTCGGCAATAGTTATTGGTTCTCTGGTATTAATTGAAAAAAAAAAGTAAAAATGTGGTTCGGTCTTGTTTATGATGTAGTATATGGGAAAAATACGGATTTTTTGAAATTTAAGATGGCGGATGAGACAGCGGCCATTTTGTAAAAAGTTGAGTTTTCGAAAAATTTCAAAGTGGTTTTTTGGGCAGATGGCGCCACTTGACGCGAATTTTAGCCACAAATTTTATTGTTGAGCTTAACAAGGGTTACGCGACAGTGAAATAAAAAATTCGAATTTTTGTATAATTTCTGAGAATTACCCCAAAACGTAAAATTGCAAATTTTCGGTTTCTGAGTATAAGGTTCTGTCAAAAAGTAACATGCGATGCCATTTTAGGCTGATTTGGCATCCTAACCTGGCAACACTGGGAGCTGTTGAGAAAAACATTTTTGCGACATGGTCATTTTCGAGGTAGCTTATTGATCCTCTGGTATTCTTTGGGGAAAAAAGTAAAAATGTGGTTCGGTCTTGTTTATGATGTAGTATATGGAAAAAGTACGAATTTTTTGAAATTCAAGATGGCGGACTAGACAGCGGCCATTTTGTGAAAAGTTTAGTTTTTGAAATCCTTTAAAGTGGGTTTTCGGGCAGATGGCGCCACTTGACGCGATTTTTTTTACATTATCTTTATTGTTGAACTTGACGAGTGCTACGCTATGGTGAAAAAAAAAAACTCGCATTTTTTGGATAATTTCTGAGAATTACCCCAAAACGTAAAATTTCAAAATTTTCAGTTTCCGAGTATGACGTCCTGTCAAAAAATGACATTCAATGTCATTTTTGGCCAATCAAAACGTGTGTGAGTGTTTGCCGTGAAAAAAAATCGAAAATGAAATTTCGACCTGATAGGAGACTGTCCCATACATTTTGTACTGGAGTTGACTTAAAGTACCTCACTGAGGAGTTGTATGGGGAAATCAAAATATTCAACCCAAGTTGGGGAATCGAGGCGGAGCGGCCATTTCATCAATCAACACCACTAAATCCAAGCGGACTGCCGTGTAGGGCGTAGCCCGGAGCGGCCATTTTATCATACAACGGCAGCAAAACCAAGCGGAGCGCCGCGTAGGGCACAGCCCGGAGCGGCCATTATAATCACTCGGTCATATGGAAAAACTTAGCGAAGCGCCGCGTCGGGCGCAGCCCGGGGCGGCCTTCTTACTATATAGGGAAGACATGGCGAAGGCGGAGCGGCCATTATAAACACCCAGTGTTTTGGAGAAACCGAGCGGAGCGCCGCGTAGGGCGCAGCCCGAAGCGGCAAAATTTATCACAAATCAGCAGCAACACCAAGCTTAGAGCCGCGTAGGGCGAAGCCCGGAGCGGCCATTTCAACGCAAGTTATAACACCAAAACCAAGCGGAGCGCCGCGTAGGCCGAAGCCCGGAGCGGCCATTTTATCACAAATCAGCAGCAAAACTAAGCGGAGCGGCCATTACACCACTGGTTATACAAACAAAACAAAGCGAAGCACCGCGTAGGGCGAAGCCCGGAGCGGCCATTCCATCTCAAGTGATACTACAAAAACCAAGCGGAGCGCCGCGTAGGGCGCAGCTCGGAGTGGCCATTACATCACGACTCATATTACAAAACCCAAGCGGAGCGCCGCGTAGGGCGCAGCCCAGATTTGTTTAGAAGTTTACATACCATATTTGGATTACAGCTCAATCCCTCAGGTGGTGTCATGAAGATGTTTTCTTGCAGGTCACCATGCAAGAAAGCAGTAGTAATATCAAATTGCACTATTTCAAGATGTTGTTCAGCTGCAAGAGATAATAAGATACGGATAGATACGGATACGGATACCTTGCTGTTGGTGAAAAAGTTTCATCAAAATCTATACCCTCTGTCTGTGCATACCCTTTTGCACAAAGCCTGGACTTATAACGGGGACCTGTTGGATCATCTTTGATTCGAAACACCCATCGGCATCCTATTGGCTTGATATCAGGTGTCTTTTGTACCGATATCCACGTTCCATTTTTATGATGTGTTTTTAATTCTTCTATTATTGATTGTTTCAATTTTTCAGAGTCAGTTGAGGTGATTGCTTCTGTATAGTTCTGAGGTATATGTATGAGGTATATATGAGGTGAATATGAGCTATTTAGCTCATCTTCACTGCAGCACATGTAAGTATTATCATGTTTCTCTTGTGGTTCAATATTTCTAGGTCTCAATGTTATGTTTGATGGTGACGGCATCTTGATACTTGTAATAGGTATGTATTCTGAGTCAGAGTTATCTCCTTGGTCTGTCAGGTATTCACTAGTGGTATTCAAGTTATCTGATGTATCATCAGATGCATGATTGTCATTCGGCTCTGTTAATGAATTACGCCTAAATTCATTTTCGGACAGGTTTACAGGCACATAGTTTCTTTCTACTGTGGTCTCCAAAAATACAGCATCTCTCGCTTTTGATTACAGTTCTTGAGGTAGGCATTATGAACCTATAGCCTTTAGTATGATCACAGTATCCTATGAATATAGCTTTCTGTGATTTACAGTCCCACTTCTTTTGTTTTCTTTAGGTAAATGTATCATTGCTTGACAGCCAAATACTCTTAAATGGCTTATATTCGGTTTCTTCTTAGACCATATTTCCTCTGGAATTTTGAAGGTCAGTGATCGAGCCGGAGCTCTATTGTTGAGGTAGGCTGCTGTGTGTATGGCTTCTGCCCAATATGATTTAGGCAGCTGAGCATTTATCAGCAGACACTTTGCTTTTTCACCCAAAGTTCGGTTCATCCTTTCGGAAACACCATTTTGTTCAGGCGTATATGGTGTTGTTGTTTGGTGAATGATACCAGTCTTCACAAGGAACTCTAAGAAATTATTGTTTATATATTCCAAGTCCATTATCTGTGCGCAAGTATTTGATACTGCACTCCAGCTGATTGTTTACTTCACTTTTGAATTCTTTGAACTTCTCCAGAGCTTCAGACTTTTTATGAAGAAAATAAACAAATACCTTTTTTGAGTAGTCGTCGATAAAGGCAATGAAATACTTTGCACCTCCAATTGAAGTTGTTTCCATTGGCCCACATATATCTGAATGTACTATTTCAAGTAATTTTGTGGCTCTTGAAGAACTTGACTTGAATGGCAGGCGCGTCTGTTTGCCTTCCAGACATGTAACACAGGTTAAGTTGTCAGGTTTTTTAGATAACTTCACACCGTCTGTATTTTCTTCTATTTTAGTGAAGTTGAAATGTCCCATGCGCTGGTGCCAAAGGTAAAATCTTCTTTGTCAACATCAGATATGTATGCCTGGCCATGTATTAGGTTTAACCGGTACATATTGTTGATTAAGGTTGCTGTGGCAACTATTTTCTTGTCTCTGTTCAATATAGTGCAGCCTTTTTGATCGAATTTCACTTCTCCACCATTATTTACTATTTGACTGACGGATAGTAAATTTGTGACTAACTCCGGAACAAATAGGACATTTTGGAATAAAATCTTATTACTTTCACCTTTCTCATTGTAGGTGTCAAGACTCAGCTGACCGGAGCTTTCTACAGTTAAAGCTTTGTCATTTGCCACTTTTATTGTTTTGATCTGAGGTACGGTTTCATTTTGCAATGAATGTTTACACTTCGTCATATGAACAGAGGCACCGGAGTCTATATACCAAGAATCACTGGTGCTGGTAGAAGCCATGAATGCAGCAGCATAGCTTGAATTTTCAGGTTTTTGTTTCCTTTTAGACTTGCACTCGTTGCTGAAGTGGCCAAATTTATTGCAGTTGTAGCAACGTGGCCCTTTAGAAAAAGGTTTTTTATTATATCTTTTTCTTTGTGTTTGCTGAATTCACTGTAAATGCACTTGTGTCACTGCCACTCACTTTTGCATCCTGTAGAATTTTAGCTTTGACTGAATCTGCGCTTATTTTCATCCCGGATCTTTCTATAGCTATTATCATTGGTTTGTATGTATCGGGTAGACCGGAGAGAAGCAGAGTCCCGAGCCACTCGTCGTCTACTTTAAATCCAATTTTACGCAGTATATGAGCTGTTGTGACTATTTTACTGACGTACTCCTCTACATTTTGACACTCGGCGAGAGTTGTGGTACATAATTCTCTAAGTAAACCCACACGGCGTGTTAGCCCCGAGTCGTTGAAAGCGCTGGTTGTCCCACACTTCTTTTCCTGACTTGGCTTCTTGGATGTGAACAAAATTATGGAATCCACCAGTAAGATTATCTTTGATTTCGCTTTTAGATCGCGTTTCGGATCGGCAATGGCGTCGTTTTCAACACAATCCCATAGCTCCTCATGTTCGAGATAAGTTTTCACCGCGAATC
Source organism: Marasmia exigua (assembly GCA_019059595.1). NCBI lineage: Eukaryota > Metazoa > Arthropoda > Insecta > Lepidoptera > Crambidae > Marasmia > Marasmia exigua. Next base: position 11,870,175 of record CM032493.1, on the reverse strand, counting down.
TCCAAGTGGAATAATTGTCACGGCCAGTTTGTTTCTCGATTAATGCCAGCGGATTATTGGAAGATATTATTATAATTTTTACTGAAGTTTTTTTTTTTTCAGTTTTGTTGTACCGGCTCCGCGTGCTTATGGAGGTTACTTTTTTTGTTACTTTAACTTAAAAGTCAGATTTATCACTGTACTACATTTAGGTACAGGGCATCTGGGCCCATAACCTGATGAATTTAAATAATGGAAGACTGTTTATTTAAAGAAATAATCTATATTTTTGTAGTTTTAAAATACAGGAAATGCACATGTCGAATATGTCACAGAGTAGAGAGTTTTTTTTTATAGCAATAAGACGTACGTTCAGAAGCGTTTAATTTACAAACACTATTTTAACTATATATATATATATATATATATATATATATATATATATATATATACACACACTATAACGTGTCCCAAAATTCAACGATAAGCCGGCGCCAACAGGTAGTCCTGCTCATGAGTACTTATGAAAAAATAATAAAAAAAATCTACCTAAATTTCTTTTTTGTAAAAAAAATTTTTTTTATTATTCTTCGAAAATGCACACCTTAAGTGACCTTTTGAACTACTACAACCACAATTTTTCAAATATTCTTAAGTTTTTTTTTTGTTTCGGATACCTAAGTAGTTCTACTACTTAATGCAATTATTAAAAACACCAAAATGCCCGCAAGTTTTACACAAAACAATTTCAAATATTATTTTTCCTCTAAAATTTTAAAATAATTTTACTTCCAGCCTACTTTGACTTATGGTCTTGAAAAAAAAAGTATGGACACTACTCCGGCAAGTTGTTTTTAAAATTGACGCAACTAATCAAGATTCTAAAATGGTATATAACTCACATAAAAAAAATGTGCCAACCATTCGTCAACAAGCACTAAATTTCTTAATTGTTCTTGTTGTTAGTAATAAAATTTACTTATGACTCAAAAATGTTTTTGGTATTTAAAAATGTGAAATAAAACAATGTTAGCTATTTGTTATTAATTTATTAGATAATTAACAGTCATTATGTTACAGTAAATGTTCAAATTGTTTTCCACCGGCATTGATACAGGCACGACATCGCCTTAAAAACGATCGTTTTATTTTTCGTGCATATCTTCTAGCATTGATATGTGCTGCAGCCTGATTGATTTTTTGTCGAAGTTCCTCCAATGTTGTTATTGGTTTTTCATAAATCCTGTCTTTAAGACAACCCCAATAAAAGAAGTCCAGGGGGTTTAGGTCGGGTGATCGGGGTGGCCATAAGATAGGACCAAGTCGCCCGATCCAACGCCCCGGATATTCTTGGTCTAGATATTGTCTCACAGGACGAGCGTAGTGAGCAGGGCAACCATCATTTTGATACCACATATTTTGTAGATCTTTTAAGAGGACGTCTTCTAGTAATTCTGGCAAATCATTTTGTAAAAAGTTCAAATAACTGTCCCCATCTAAGTTTCCTTGTAATTCAAAAGGCCCAATCACTTTTCCATTTAATATGCCCGTCCATAAGTTGACCTTAAATTGATATTGGGATTTGTCTTGTCTCATCAGGTGCGGATTCTCATTGCTCCAACTGTGTAGGTTGTGAAGATTTAAGTAGCCATCTTTCTTGCAGGTTGTTTCATCCGACCACAGAATCTTGTCTAAGAACTGAGGATCTTCCCGGTGCTTTTGAAGTATCACACGGCAAAATGCGATTCGCAGTGGATAGTCCCGTGGCAGCAACGTTTGCACACGTCTGTAATGATATGGATGCAGACGGTGACGTTTTAGGATTCGATGTGCTGAACTTTTTGGAACTCCCGTAGCTGCTTCTATGGCACGTACTGAGGTAATCGAATCAATGTTTATTTCGTTGAGAACTTCTTCATCGCATTCCGATCTAGGTCTTCCAGCGTTTCTTCTAGCTGACGGCAAACGACCTTCCGAAAACGCTTGATGCTCATTCATAAACACTCGATAGTCTGGATATCTTTGAGCGTTTGGGTACCTTTCTCGATACAATCTACTAGCAGCGTTAGCATTGCACCGACATTCTCCATAAATGAGGTGCATATTAGCGTATTCCATCGGCGTGTATGGTAGCGGCATAATAATTAACGTTGAACAGTCCAAAATACGCAAAAAGTCCAATACACAAAACACTGTTACAGTCCAAATTAATGCCAGGTCAGTATGCAGATCACTTAAATCCAGTCCAAAATGCAAAGCGAAAGGTCGTTAGTACAAGATCCACGTCAATTGAATACGCAAGCCTCCGGGCCATGATGGGCTTAGTATCGAGCATTTGAAGTTTGCGGGCCCTTATATAAGTAGGTTATTATCATTGTTATACACTCTCTGCGTCCGGTAGAGATAGAAGTGCTATCTGCCGCCTGATTTAATGAAAACTATTGTAATACCACTTGTAAAGAACCGCTCTGGAGACATAGCAGACAAATCAAACTTTAGGCCAATATCGTTGGCCACCATCATGGCCAAGGTATTGGACAGAGTGTTAGATGATCATCTTAGTAAGCATATAAAACTGGGAGATGCCCAGTTTGGTTTCCGCGAGGGTTTGTCAACAGAAAGTGCTATTTTGGCACTTAAACATACATTGGAATATTACACCAGGAGAAAGACACCTGTCTATGGATGCTTTCTCGATTTGTCAAAGGCATTCGATTTGGTGTCATACGATTTGCTGTGGTCTAAGTTGAGGGATGCTGGTGTGCCTCCGGAAGTGGTGGGCGTTTTTTCATTCTGGTATAACAACCAAAAAAACTTTGTGAAATGGTCAAATGTACTCTCAGATGAATACACTCTGAAGTGTGGAGTCAGACAGGGTGGCTTGACATCACCCAGACTCTTTAGAATAGAATAGAATTTTTATTTGCGAGAATGAGGTACATTTCAGGTGTTGCATATACAAGCTAATTGTGAGGAACTATACACATTCCCCCCTTTAGAGCATGCAAATCATTGTTACTTACTTAGTTATAAAATTAATTAATTCATTATTCATATTAAATAAACATCATTGCATAATAATTAAAATAAATTCAAATTATTAGAAAATCATAATTAAAATAATATACGTCATGTCAATTTTTGTAGTCAAAATATTCGCTTAAACTATAAAAACAATGGTTGTTGTGATTAATTTACCTAAATTGTATTTCTAAACCGCATATTCACCGACCTTACTTACGTACGTACATAAGTACCTAGCTATAGATCAACATCATCTATGCGACACCATAGCACGCGTATTTAAAACAGTGTCTTAGAAATTATTTTTTAGTCGCCAATAAAATTGCTACAAGACACACGTATTTCTCTTCCTCCACCACTTCAAGCAAAAGTGCATCTTATTTCAATCAACATATGGTCGCAATCGAGCCACATAGCACAACGACGGACCGGCCCGCACCGGGAGCGAGAACAAAAGCGCCTGCATTCCACAGCGATATAAGGACGAGCTCGCCGATGCCTACTGCCTACGAGGGCGGTTCTACTGCGGACTTTAGTTTCGTGCGTAATTGGTGAAGTTATTACATTTTCAACTTTGATATCGTTTCGCCTCGAAATTAGTGAATTGAAGACACTTCATAGTGATATTGAAAAATGGCTTCTCAAGAAAAATTACTAGCTATTTTGGAAGAATCGGCAAGTTTGCTTCAAAAATCACAGATAAATCTGAAAAAATGCCCCAAGGCCAGATTAACTAAAGGATATATACAAACACGCTTGGGGGTGATCGATGATTACTGGAATTCGTTCAAGAACGCACATCAAGAATTAGTAAAATGTACAACTAAAGAACTACGACAAACATTTCCCTACTTTGCAAATGAAGAGTTTTTTAAGTATGAAGAGATCTACGCTGTCCTTCAAGGAGATTTGAAAGATATGCTCATTTCACAACATGAATCATCATCAGCTATGGACTCCAGCTCGGTGAACACATCCATCAACACGACGAATCTACGCTCTGCTGCCATACAGTTACCGAAAATACAATTACCTATATTTAGCGGTAGTTATGAAGAATGGCCCACCTTCAAAGATCTGTTTACTTCGTTGGTGCACAATAATAACACATTAAGCGATGTGCAAAAACTTCATTATTTGAAATCAAGTATTTCGGCAGAAGCTCAAGTATTATTGAAGTTCATTCCCGTTACCTCCAATAATTATACCCATGCATGGAACATTTTATCCACAAGATATGGCAATAAACGAATGATTGTGAATCACACTATGAAAAGATTGTTCAACCAAAGAAAAATGAATACTCAATCAGCTAATCAGATGAAGTGCCTGTTAGATACTACCACAGAATGTTTAAACAATTTAGAAAACAACGGCATTCGTACAAGCTCTTGGGATCCGGTAATTATTTATCTTCTCGTGCAGAAGTTGGACTCAGAGACACACAAAAGTTGGGAAGAGTATGCATACAAGGAAGAAGGTCAAGCTTTGCCTACTTGGGAAGAATTTAGAAAATTTTTGGAATCAAAGTTTCGCACTCTTGAATTGATTTCGACAAACACGCGAAATGATAACCGTCGGGAGCCAAACAAAGATCGTTCGTCGTACCAGTCTTATGTAGCCACGTCAGCAGCCACCGAGAAGGTATGTCCTATGTGCCAGGGTGACCATAAATTATGTTTTTGCAAGGAATTTACCAAGATGGAACCTACTCGGAGAAGTGAGTTTATTAAAATTAAACACTTATGTTTCAACTGTCTTGTACCAGGACACCCAGTCTCGAAGTGTAAGTCACCTGGGTCCTGTAGAATTTGTCGTAAGCGTCATCATTCTCTTCTTCATGTGAATAAAATCGAACCAGCGGCATCATCAAGTTCTCCTCAACCACTGGCCTCATCACATGTAGTAGAAGACCAAGAACTTCAAGTCAGTACAATGATGGCGTCATCAGTCAGTACAAGTCAGAATTTAGCTTTATTAGCTACCGCGATAGTGGAAGCAACAAGTGAGCACGGTCACATCATTTCACTACGCGCGTTAATTGATCCAGGTTCTCAAGCAACCTTTATTAGTGAGAAGGCGACTCAACTATTGAAGCTCAAAAGACAACCTGCAAAGGGAACTGTTATAGGGGTGGGATCTACAAGGACCGAGATCAAGCATGTGGTACAGCTACAAATAAGATCACAGTGGGACCCAAATTATAGTTTGTCTACGCAAGCCTACGTGATGTCAAAGCAACTGACCACAAGGATACCTACCAAAACAATTATTCGAAAATCATGGCCCCATCTCAAGGGACTCAACTTGGCTGATCAAACATTCTTCATGCCAGGGTCTATAGATTTACTCTTGGGGATTAAGGAGTACACTCAAATTCTGGAACAAGATCTAATCAAGGGTCCAACAGGCACACCCACCGCTCAGAAGACCGGTCTGGGCTGGATACTCTTTGGAGATATTAATATTCAACAAAATGAGAACACATACGTCGTTATGCATCATCATATTGAAGTAGAAGACATGTTGAAGTCTATGTGGGAAATAGACACAGATACAAAAAGGAAGTTTACCCTAGAAGAAAGGCTATGTGAAGATTTATACAAAGGGACAACTACAAGAAACGAAGAAGGAAGATACATTGTAAAATTACCGTTTCGATCAGAAACACTAAAATCACCTGAAGGAAACACCAAAGACATAGCTACAAAGAGATATTTACAATTAGAAAGAAAATTTATGAAGTCACCAGAATTGAAGAAAGAATATAGCAAGGTAATAAATGAATATATAGAACAAGGATATGCAGAAAGAGTTCCTGTAACAGAAAGAAAATCCATACCATCTGTCTACTTACCTCATCACGCTGTGATTCGTAATGACAAGGAAACTTCAGCCACCCGTGTTGTATTTGATGCTTCGTCTCGGGGATCAAACAATGTTTCACTCAATGACGAATTACTAGTGGGTCCACAATTACAAGAAGATTTAAGATATCTTCTCATGAGATGGAGAATGAAACGTGTTTGCTTTGTGGCAGACATTAAAAAAATGTACCTTCAGATCATGGTGACTAACAATGACGCTAACTATCAGCGGATTCTCTGGAGATTCGATGAATCAGAAGATCTAGAAGACTTCCGTCTCCTTCGTGTTACATTTGGCACAGCTTGCGCCCCATATTTGGCTGTTAGAACGCTTCACCAAGTGGCCAATGACGAAGGAGGAGAATACCCACTAGCCGCTTCAACTATAAGGGAAGATTTCTACATGGACGATCTTTTGTCTGGAACAGATACGGCGGAGTCCGCCATATCACTAGCTAAAGAAGTAACAGAGACATTAAAGAGAGGTGGTTTTCAACTTACAAAATGGTCATCCAATGACGTAGAATTCATGAAGTCAATCGATGAGAAAAATCGATCAACCAATGCACAAGTAGACTTGAATCTTGATGGAACTATAAAGGCATTGGGAATCGTATGGAACCTAGGTTCAGACCAATTCCAATACAACATAACTTTACCACCTATAAACGGACCTATAACTAAACGTAGTATCTTGTCCGATATACAAAAACTATTCGACCCACTTGGTTGGATTTCACCTTGTACAATAATGGGAAAAATTCTAATGCAAAGGTTGTGGTTGGAAAAAGCAACATGGGACGAAAACTTGAATAACACATTAACAGAAGAATGGAAAGAAATTAGAGCTGACTTCAAGAATATTGACAAGATTAAGATAGATAGATGGCTAAGCACAAATGATGATAACAAAGAGACTATTCAAATTCATGGATTCAGTGACGCGTCTATGCGTGCATACGCCGCTGTTGTATACCTGCGAGTGGAGAGACAAGATGGTGAAATCGAAGTCAAACTTGTTGCTGCTAGAACCAGAGTAGCTCCATTGAAAACTGTCTCATTACCACGCCTTGAACTCTGCGGAGCCTTAATTTTATCCAAACTCATGAAACAAGTTGGACAAGCTATGAGAATACCCACCTCGCGAATGTTTGCATGGACTGACTCTGAAATCGTTATTGCATGGTTAAATGGAGAACCCCGTAGGTGGAAGCCTTTCGTAGCAAACAGAGTGGTCGAAATTGTGGAAAATATTAACAATAACCACTGGTATCATGTACTATCACAAGATAATCCAGCTGATGTTGCCTCGCGAGGAATGTTGCTGTCTGACTTGAAGAAATGCTCCTTGTGGTGGACGGGGCCGAGTTGGTTATCTGAAAAGGAAATAAAGATTAGTAAACAAGAAAACATGACAACAGAAATAGAAAAGAAAAATAATAAAATAACTACTTACCATACTATTGAAGAAGATGAAAATGAGAAAACTATAACATCGCATTTTGAAAACATGGAAAGTTTAACTGAATTAATAAAGATTATTACTTACTGTAGAAGATTTTTGAATTATAAAAAGAACAAAAATACACAGGAAGATCTTACAACACAAGAATTAGAAGGTTCATTAAACAGTTGTATAAGAATAATACAAAAGGAAGAATTCAAAGAAGAAATATATAAACTGCAAGCAAAGAAAGAAGTAAAAAAAGGGAGTCCACTTAGGTCTTTAAATCCATACCTAGATGAAGAAAATATTCTCAGGGTGGGCGGTCGTCTCAGGCATGCAGATTTGCCCAGTAATAGAAAACATCCAATCATTATAGGGAACAAGAATTCACTAACACCCCTGATTATTGCAGACGCACACATCAAAACACTGCATGGAGGTGTACAACTCATGTTATGCTACTTGCGCTCTAAATATTGGATTATACGTGCTAAATCACTTGTGAAGAAATGTATACACAGATGTATGACATGTGCTAAACAGCGTGCTGCTGTGAAGTCGCAAATTATGGGAGATTTGCCAGAACAGAGAGTGACTCCTTCAAGACCGTTTTTACACAGCGGTGTAGACTTCGCTGGCCCATTTCAAACTTTAATATCAAAGGGTAGAGGAAATAAAACCACCAAGACCTATGTAGCTATATTCATATGTATGTCAACGAAGGCCATTCACATAGAACTTGTGGGTGACCTCACGGCAGAGGCATTCATAGGTGCATTCAGACGTTTCGTAGCGAGACGGGGGCGATGTAGTCATATGTGGAGTGATCAAGGACGTAACTTCGTTGGCGCCAGTAAGGAATTGCGTGATGCCTGGAACAATGCAAATTTACAGTTCACTGGAGACATATCTAACACATTAGCATCCGATGGCACGCAATGGCATTTTATCCCTGCATATAGCCCTAATTTTGGAGGATTGTGGGAAGCGGGCGTCAAATCAATCAAGTATCACCTAAAGCGTATCATCACTACTCACCTTACCTATGAAGAGATGACTACAATACTGTGTCAAATCGAATCCTGTTTGAATTCTCGCCCATTATGTCCTATAGATGACACTGACTCAGAAAACGTAGACGCACTTACCCCAGGTCACTTCCTGATTGGAGAGGCTCCAATTACTGTCCCGACACCTGAAATGAAAGATATTAAAATACATACCTTAACACGTTGGCAGCTGACCCAGAAGCTTCTACATGATTTCTGGCGGCGATGGCAGGACGAATATCTTGCAAGATTGCAACAGCGTCCTAAATGGCTTAAAAAACAAGACGAGTTTAAAATTGGTGATATTGTCCTGATAAAAACTGAAAACTTACCTCCTGGTAAATGGTCACTAGGACGGATTACAGAAAAACACCCAGGAACTGATGGTCACACTAGGGTCTATAGTGTTAGGAGTAGTGGAACTGTTACTAAAAGAACTGTAACTAAGTTGTGTCCGTTGCCTATCTAGTGTTATCAGTGAAATAGTGCTCAGTGTTTAATCAGTGTTAAGTGTATCAAAGTGTTTAAGTATACCTACCTACATAAAGGGTAACTATTGCATGTTAATGTTTATTTGTTAGTAGGCATGATGACAATTATTTTGTTTGCTATATAATCAAGGGAGTTAAATAATACGTACTTCATAATAACGCAGTTAAAAATAATTTTAAAATTAGTTTTTTTTGCCTTTATTTCAATTCAATTCTTTATTTGCAAAGGGTTGTACACAGCTCTGATAAATTTCACTATCTCATACAATGTAGGTATCTATCAATTTCAATACTTGTCATCATCCCTATCGTAAGTTTACTTATTTGTAATAAGTTTCATACCTATTCTGTATGATCTAAGAAATCTTTAAAGAACTTTGCGTTTATATACTTACTTGCCGTTATGCTTTGAATAAGGTGTTTTTAAAAGGACCTCCAGTCCTTTTGGTGGGCGGTATGTTGTGATTAATTTACCTAAATTGTATTTCTAAACCGCATATTCACCGACCTTACTTACGTACGTACATAAGTACCTAGCTATAGATCAACATCATCTATGCGACACCATAGCACGCGTATTTAAAACAGTGTCTTAGAAATTATTTTTTAGTCGCCAATAAAATTGCTACAAGACACACGTATTTCTCTTCCTCCACCACTTCAAGCAAAAGTGCATCTTATTTCAATCAACAATGGTAAATTAGCCACATTTTAAGGTCGCGTTTAAATTTATTTAATGTCAATTCCCGTGCGTCTATGGGTAATTTATTATACATTTTGATCGCCATAGAGCGGCTGTTCCTTGAGCGCATAGCTGTTTACATCAAGAGTAATATTAGTTTATCTGGTCGTCTACAGCTGCGAGTTCGTGGAATATCGTATGAACTCTTAAACAACTCCGAATGCGTTCTTACAAAAATGAACATCATCATCATCATTTCAGCCAATAGACGTCCACTGCTGGACATAGGCCTCCCCCAATGTTCTCCACACAGATCGGTCCTGTGCCGCCCGCATCCAATGGATTCCCGCGATCTTCACCAGATCGTCGGTCCACCTTGTGGGGGGCCTGCCACGGCTGCGACTTCCTGTACGTGGCCTCCACTCGAGGACCTTTCCGCCCCAACGGCCGTCTGTTCTCCTCGCTATGTGCCCTGCCCATTGCCACTTGAGGCATGCAATCCTTTGGGCTATGTCTGTAACCTTAGTTCTCCTGCGGATCTCATCATTTCTGATACGATCACGCAGGGAGACTCCGAGCATAGCTCTCTCCATTGCTCTCTGAGTGACTTTGAGCCTCCTTAATCGGCACATTGTAAGCGGCCACGTTTCGGTTCCGTATGTCATCACTGGCAACACACACGCATTGAAGACTTTCGTCTTGAGACACTGCGGTAGGTGGGCCGAAAATATGCTGCGTAGCTTCCCGAACGCTGCCCAGCCGAGTTGGATTCGTCGATCGACTTCTTTCTGGAAGTTGGACTTACCAAGCTGGACTTTTTGTCCGAGGTAGATGTACTCGTCTACAACTTCCAGTGCAGAGCTTCCAACCTTTACCAGAGTGGGTACGACATGGGAATTTGACATGATTTTCGTCTTGTCCATGTTCATTTTCAGACCCACTTGTTGGGAGACTCTACTGAGGTCGTCAAGCATTGTGCCAAGGTCTTCCAAGGTCTCAGCCATGACTACGATATCATCAGCGAATCGAAGGTGCGTCATGTACTCACCATTTATATTGATGCCAAGTCCATTCCAGTCCAGAAGTTTAAACACGTCCTCCAACAGAGTGGTGAACAATTTCGGCGATATAATGTCACCCTGTCTCACACCTCGCTGGAGAGGAATGGGTTTTGATTCCTGGTCCTGAAGATGGACTGACATTGTGGCGTTTCCGTACAATGCCTGCAACACTTGTATGTATCGGTAGTCTATTCGGCACCTTTGGAGAGACTGTAGCACGGCCCAGGTCTCGACAGAGTCGAAGGCTTGCTCATAGTCCACAAACGCTAAGCATAATGGCAGGTTATACTCTTCGGTCTTCTGTATAACCTGCCGCAGCGTATGTATGTGGTCTATAGTGCTAAAGCCTTTTCGAAATCCGGCTTGTTCGGGAGGCTGGAAGTCGTCGAACCTGCGTGCGAGACGATTCGTCATAACTCTCGAAAACAGCTTATATATGTGACTCAGCAGCGTGATAGGCCTGTAATTCTTCAATTGGGATTTGTCACCCTTTTTGAAGAAAAGCCTTACCACGCCAGAGTGCCACGCTTTGGGTGTCTTTCCCTCAATGATGATGGAGTTGAAAAGCCTCTGAAGGGCTTTCAGGACAGGTCGTCCACCTGCTTTCAGAAGCTCCGCTGTGACTCCATCATCACCCGGTGCCTTACCGTTCTTAAGCTGTTTGAGAGCTATGCTAATCTCGTATAGGCTGACGTCCGGGATATCTTCGGTGTAGTGCCGGGTTAATTTGGCTCTGCGCTCAACGGCCTGAATGACAGGTGTGCATGATGTCGCGTAAAGCTGTCCATAAAAGTGTTCGATCTCGGCCAAAAGCTCTGGGCGTGACGTGAAGATTCTGCCATCCTCTGTTTTCAGCTTGGTCAACAAGCTCTCTTCAAAAGCTAGATCTCTAGCGAAGACTTTGGAGCCTTTGTTCCGCTCTATAGCCTCTTTAATACGTTCCGTATTAAATCGGCGTATGTCCCGGGTCAGGCACTTGGAGATGCGCTTGCTAAGCTGCCGTCGTTGACGAGCTTCATCAGAGGTTTGCAGAACCATTTTCCGCCTTTCCTCCATTAGCTTTAGAGTTGGCTCCGAGATTTTACTGGCTTTTTTCGTACGGCTGGGTCTGAAGACCTTGGCACCCGCCGTAAGGACAGCTTCTACGAGCCTGTCATTATATTTGTCCACTTCTGAGCAGCTCTCTAGGCAATCGAAACGATTTTCCAGTTCCAGTTGAAAGCTTTCGGGGTTTTCGATTTGGATGGCTACAGGGCGGAGCGTAGATTTCATCAGTCGATACCTTTCGGATGCAACGTGTAGATTCAAAGTGCCTCTTACCATTCGGTGATCACTTCCAGTGTTCAGCGAATTGATCACTGAGACATCATTGAATATCCGGGTCTTGGTAGACATGATGAAGTCAATCTCATTTTTTGTAACGCCATCCGGACTTTCCCAGGTCCACTTACGATGCAGCCGTTTTTTAAAGAAGGAGTTCATCATGTAGAGTCCCTCCCTCTCCATATACTCGGCTAGCATTCGACCTCGGTGGTTCCGGATTCCTGATCCAAATTGCCCCACTTTCGACTCCTCATCGCCCTTTTTGCCTAGCCTTGCGTTGAAATCTCCCATGACAACAGTGTAGTGAGTATTGGAAGTATGTATTGCCCGAGAAATACATTACTTCCACTTTCTCGTCGGTGTGTTAAGGTCGGGGCGTAAACCTGTATTACCTTTAACGAATACCGTTTGGTAATTCTGAGTGTAAGGTACGCCACCCTATTCGACACACTTCCGATTTGTACAATGTTGTTCACGAGGGACTTGTGGACAATAAACCCGACTCCACCTTTGGACAGTTCTTCGCCCTCCCGGAAATAAAGCAGATTGCCGGATTTAAGGATCATCGTATCCTCGCCCTGTCGTCGGACTTCAGATAATCCTACAATACTCCAGCGAATTCTGCTTAATTCTTCCTCTAGTTCCAGCAGCTTCTCTTCGGTCCGCAGTGTGCGTGTGTTGTACGTTGCCAGGGCCAAGGTTGTTTGACGGTAGGTATTCGCCACCCGGGGATTCTTGGCACCCCTGGTCCCGGCGCCTCGCCCGCTTCCGTCATCGCCGGCTCGGCCTCCGGTACCGCCGGGCACTTGGGGCCTTTTGTTGGTTTTATAAATCATAGGGGGGGTTTGGGCCTACACCCACCACGCTGGCCCAGTGCGGGTTGGTGGGGAACGCCAGAGCCTCGTCTGTTGTGCAGCAGGGTGCGCCACGTGCAGGTGAGGTTGACTTAGGCCCCGTTAGATATTGGGCGGGACCCCTTACACCCCCTCATAAAATGAACACCTCATATATATATATATATATATATATATATATATATATATATATATATAAGCAAGGGACAGTGAGTATTTTCAGCGACTTAAACAAAGGCCTACACGAGACTAGGCTATCTACGTTACAAATAGCTCGAATACATGCTTTTTGAGCGATAAAAAGTCTGTTTATGTGACAGGAATTGCCCCACAACACGATCCCGTAACGCAGACTTGAGCAAACATGCCCATAATATGCTTGAAGAGCTATTTCTCTGCTCGCGCTTTATCCGAGCTTCCATAGAGCGTATGCGTAGGAGTTTATTTTATTGCATAATTTATTGATATGCTCTTCCCATGTGCATTTATCATCCAGTAATATACCAAGAAAAGTAACTTCGTCTGATTCTATTAAATTTTGATTTTCATATGTCAATGATATATTTTTTTTATGTCCATTTTTATTTATGAATTGGATGTATTTAGTTTTGTTAATGTTTACTTTTAAATTATTTTGTCCAAGCCAACGCACTATGGAGTCCACTGTTTTCGCTAGGTCATTTTTGTATTCCTGTATACTCATACATGGTATCACTACGGATATGTCATCGGCAAGAGCACCAAGACAAGATAACCTCAAATGGACTTTTTGGCGGGCTTTTTCGAAGTGAAGGTGCGAATTTTCAAACTCTTTTTCAATTAATTAAAATACTGTGAATAGTGTATATAAATAGTGTAAATAGTTGATTAAAATGACGGAGATCCCCGGGGGTGACGGCCCCGGGGTCGGGACACTCCGTCCTTCTAAAAGACGCAAAGACTACAGTGACTGTGGTGGTGAGGGTGAGACCCATAAAACAGCGAATCAGGACGCTAAATTTTACAAAACATACACAAAAACTGGATATAAAAGGGTTTTCCCGGAAAATTCAACCGGGGAATCTTATACCGTGTTTGTCGAAGGCGAAAAATTAGGTTACAAAAATCCACTGGCTATAGCCAGTGTATTCAAAAATGAGATTAAGGGCATCATAAACATTCGGCGTGTCAACGTGAATAAAGTCGGCATATCATTCAGTCAGGCCAGCAATGCAAATAACTTACTAAAAAATGAAGATTTCCTGAAGAAACACAACTTCAGTGCCTTTATACCCGCAAGGGCTGTGGAAAAAATCGGGGTACTCCGCTTCGTTCCCGCGAACATAAGCAACGAAGAGCTCTTTAAAAAATTGACCTCTTGTTACGAAATAGTTACAGTACGTAGGTTCACTAAAAATGTAAATGGCGCTATACAACCACTCGGATCAGTAAGCATCACATTTTTGGCAGACTCACTGCCAGACTATGTATACCTGGACATTTTCAGATTCAAAGTTTTTGAATATATACCTCCTCTGCTGCAATGCTACAAATGTTTCAAATTTAATCACGGGGCTAAAAATTGCAGCTCTATCCAGAGGTGCTCAATCTGTGCTGGTGACCATCACTACTCTGCGTGTAGTAGTGAAGCAATACATAAATGTCTCAACTGTGGAGGTCAACATCTAGCTATCTCTAGAGATTGTCCCATCAAAAAAGCTAAAATACAGGAGAAAACTAACAGAATAAGTTACGCAAACGTGACAAGTAATAAAAATGATGATACGTCTCTGATGAGAAACTATGACGCCAATTTCCCAACCATGCCAACAAAGAATATACCCACAAAACCAACGGAAATGACTACAGAGTCCTTAATTAATGAAGTACTAAAAAATGACAGTATATTGAAAGGTTTAATTGGCGCCTTAGTATCTCTCGGTAATGAGAAGCGGAAATTGACCTCCTCGGTTATTAAAGAGGTCCTAATAAAAAAAACTCAAGTCATATGGGTAAAAGTTTTATTAGGATAGTGCAATTTAATGTACAAAGCATAAACAGTAAAAAACCTCTTTTAATTAATTTTCTTAAAGACAAAGATATAGATATATGCTTAATAAATGAAACTTGGTTTCATAAAAAACATAATTTTAATGTAACTAATTACAATTTCATACAGCAAGATGGACCAGATGGTCGAGGTGGAGTTGGTATTTTAATTAAGAATAGCTTTAAGTATGATATAATAACAACTCCATATTACAATAATTTACAAACTGTAGCTATAATTTTACATACTTCTATTGGCAAATTAACTATTTTGACAGCATACAGCCCACCAAGTGGAACGCGCTTTAACGCCATTAATTTTAAAAACATAATTCACAATCTGCCCAAACCACTAATGCTAGCTGGAGATCTGAATGCGCATCACGTCGCCTTTGGTTGTCGCTCTACTTCTTCTAGAGGTAATATAATTTATGATATTCTTGATGAGTATGATTTGTGTATCCTAAACACAGGTTCTCCAACCACTGTTGGTACCGCCACTCATAGTCAATCCTCTATAGATATTAGCTCTATTAGTCCTTCATTAGCACATTTATGTCAATGGGAAGTGCATGATGATGCCATGGGTAGTTATCATTATCCTACAATTACAGATATACAAATTTATTCAGACGAGTACGAAATTGGTGAGCCTTGTGAACGGTATGTTTACAA
This sequence comes from Marasmia exigua, assembly GCA_019059595.1. Lineage (NCBI taxonomy): Eukaryota > Metazoa > Arthropoda > Insecta > Lepidoptera > Crambidae > Marasmia > Marasmia exigua. Next base: position 11,854,695 of record CM032493.1, on the reverse strand, counting down.
GAGAGCTGATTGGGAAAAGTTCAGATCTGAAACAGAAAATCATTTTACCAAATTAATTATAGACAGTAGTAATCCTATTCAATCATATAATCAATTTTGTGACATTTTGATAGAGGTAATGAATATATGTATTCCTAAATTTAAAAAGACTTCACAATATCAGGTTAGAAAACCAGTACCTTGGTGGGACAAAGAATGTGATACTGCTGTGACTAATAGTAAAGAGGCACTTAAGAAATATAGATTAGATGGCACTTTAGAGAGTTATATTTTATATAAAAAAGTAGATGCACAGAAAAAAATACTTTTAAGAGAAAAGAAAAAGAGTGGTTGGACAACTCTGTCAGAATCTTTTAATAGGTACACACCGGTAAGTATCATATGGAATCAGATTAGGCGGTTTAAAGGGGCATCATTACCCAAGAGACCCAAAAATGATGAATGGCTACCGGATTTTTTTGATAAATATGCGCCTACAGATCCTCCAGAAAAACAAACAAATAATGATTTATTAAAAAATATTTTTAATCAAAAAGGCAAAAGTGATACCAACTTTCTATTAGAACCCTTTTCATGGCAGGAATTCATAAGTGCTATTTCTAACAGGAAAAATACAAGCCCAGGATTAGACAATATTACTTATGAAGTATTAAAACATATTCATCCAACAGCACAAGATAAGTTACTACAAATTTATAACTTGTTGTGGAATACTCTCATTATACCAGAATCTTGGAAAACACAATGTGTTATTCCCATTATTAAACCAAATAAACCTAAGGATGACTATAACTCATATAGGCCTATTGCATTGTCATCTTGTGTAGGGAAGATTTTTGAATACATGCTTAAGACACGATTAGATTGGTACATAGAGTCACAAGGTATCTTACCTGCACAACAATTTGGCTTCCGCAAAGGAAAAAGTGCAGCTGAGAGTTTTGTTTCCTTAACTTCAGATATTAAAAATGCTTTTCACAGTCACTCAGTATCAGTCTGTGCATTTCTGGATATCCAGGGAGCATTTGACAATCTCAATCCCACAGTCCTTGTCAGTATAATGTGTGAGATGGGAATCCCAGGTAAGATCTGTAATTGGATATTTTCATTTTTATACAATAGACAAATGTTTCTTAAATTTAATAACATACTTCATGGACCTAAAAATGTATACAAAGGAAGTATGCAAGGTGCAACAATTTCACCTCTACTGTACAATATTTATACTGCACAAATTACAAAATATTTAACACATTATTTAACACAAGAGGGAGTCAAATTTTTGCAATTTGCTGATGACATTGTTGTATACTGTGTAAATAAAGATGTAAATATAGCTATTAGGAACTTAAATAAGGGTCTTGCTCAATTACACAATTTTTATGAGAATATTTTAAAGCTAAAAATTAATGCCAACAAAAGTTGTGCTGTAATATATAGTAAAAAGATTTGTTGCAATAATATTGACATTCTATATAACAATTGCTCACTTCCTTTACTTGCAGAAAAAAAGTTTTTAGGTGTTTACTTAGATCAGAAGCTTACTTTTACAAATCACATTAACTATGTCATAAAAAATGCATGTAAAGGTATCAATATTTTAAGATCACTAGCTGGAGTCCATTGGGGAGCAGATCCCAAAATCCTGTCTATGCTCTACAAGAGTATTGTTAGAAGTCACTTTGACTATAGTGCAATTGCATATGCTAATGCCAATATATCTCTATTAAGAAAACTTGACGTAATACAAAATAAGGCTCTGCGAATTATAACAGGGGCCATGTGCTCCACCCCCATAAATTCTTTAGAATGTGAAACTTGTATACCACCACTTGTACTACATCGTCTAAAGTTAATAGAAAGATTTTGTCTCAAAATAATAGCCTTTAAGAACAGTTGCATTTTAAACAGGATTTTACCCAATGAGCAATTGCCTCAATCTATGATAGGACCCTATGTTGATTCTACACAACTAATTTCTGGTCATTTCCCTGAATTACTAAGAATAACTTTGCATTTAAAAAACCTTTCTGTAAATATGTATAATAGTAATATTTTGACTGTATATAAATTAGAATATAACATAATAAATACATGTATAGAGGTGATACCCAATAAGGCTAAGAATCAGAACCAATTAATGGAACATTTAGCAACATTTCCTGGTAATTACAGAATATATACCGATGGCTCTAAAACCACAAACACTGTTACCTCTGCATTTTATGACCCACAGGAAAAGATTACTAAATGTTTCAAAATAGATAAGAATTGTAGTATATTCACTGCAGAATGTTATGCACTTTATAGTGCCCTCAAGTATGTAAATAATATAGATAAATGTGAATTTATAATAGTATCAGACTCGTATAGTGCCATAGTAGCTATATCCAACAATAACCTTAAACACAATGTTAATTATTTGGTGTATTATATAAAGAATGAGGTTCTGAAGTTAAGGTCAATCGGAAAAAGAATAAAGTTCATGTGGGTACCTGCACATCAAGGCATCACGGGGAACGAAGTGGCTGACGTCGCAGCTCGAAGTATCCCCGATGCAGATCACACTGAATCTGTAAAAGTACCATACACAGATTACCACATACATATTAACCAATTCCAAAGACGTATGTGGGAGACATACTGGAACACCATAAGCCAAGAAAAGGGCAGGTGGTACCGTGGGATACAAAAGACTATGCCCGCCGATCCGTGGTACCATCAAAACGAACACATATTGGATAACAGAAACTTTATAACTATAATAAACAGAATGAGATTTGGACATTGCCGCACACCAACTCACCTTAGGAAACTGAACATAGTACAAAGCGCCGTCTGCCCACATTGTACAACGGGAGATGAAGGAAGCCTTGAACACATCATAATGCAGTGCCCACGATTCGGCATCGACAGGCTCGTTCTAGTCGATGAACTTCAATCCGTTATCGAACTAAATGAAGAAGTTAGCACAAGCCTCCAAAATCTATTATCAAACCCCAAATATTTCAAGCCTCTTTATAATTTTGTCGCACGAACAGTGAGCTCCTTGTAAATACATTGTGTAAATATGTTTCAAAAGTGTAAATAGAACAGTGAAGTGAACTGTGTGTGAACGTGATTAAACAATAACAAAATATAAATGTGACTGTGACTCAAGCTGGAAAAGTGACATTTACAATTGTAGAAGTTTGAAAAATAACAAAACGTTAGGCTCAAAAGGGCTAGAACCCAGAGCCGTAAAAACATATTAACAAAAAAAAAAAAAGTCATCGGCAAATAGAACACAGGGGTAATTTGTAACCTGAGGGAGATCGTTAATATAAATAAGGAAAAGAAGAGGTCCAAGGATTCTGCCTTGAGGCACTCCAGATCGGTTTATTTTGGCAGTGGATTGGTAAGTTTTGATTGTATTATGTTGATCTTGGCTTAAGATTTCAACGTACTGCTTTCTGTTTCATAGATAAGACCGGATCCAGTCATTAGCCGTACCTCTAATCCCATACCTTTCACATTTTTGAAGGAGCAGCTCATGAGAAACATGATCAAATGCTTTGCTCATGTCAAAGGATACAGCTGATAGGGAGACCCGACTGTCTGAATACGTTGACAGTCGGGTTATTCTGGTTTTGAATTCGGTATGCGGTATATACAGATGATTAAACATTTGGTAGAAACCAATTCGATGCCACAGCATTCAAATATATAGTCGGTAGCAAAGTCTTCTAGGAACGTGAGTTTTTTTGCTTCTATATTCTTTTTACAGAGAATACATACCCCGCCTCTTTTTTGGTGCTTCCTTGAGTAACTTGAAACAACTTTATAAGAAGGGATGTGGATATTTCGTTCGCTCCCGGACCTACTTACTAAATAATTTATACCCTATTTACTAAATAAACCTGCAATATTTTGATGAAATATAGTTAACGTGCTTATTTCATTGTGATCGAAAAAATGACAACTCTTCATTTGTAGGTTTGGCTGGTTTAGATTTATGTGTGATCGAAAAATAATCGGAAATTGATTTCTGGGTCTTTTGTTTTGACGAATCACATACCTTACCCTTTCCTACATATATACTTTTGGCGTAGGTGCATTCTGGTATAGTTGTATAAGTTATTGTTGTCTTTAGTAAGTAGGTATTTATTTTCATAGTCAATAGTGTCTATTAAGAGTTAAATTTCTCACACATATTTTTTAACATTAGAGTAGGTGGCAAAAATTCCAGCGTTTATTTAGACGCAAGTAATGACAGTTTTTAAAACAATTACAAACCATTTCGATGTTACGGTTCAACATTTGCTCATTTAAGAAGTCATTATTTAATATACTTGTGTCAATGTTACCTTATCTATGTTTACTAATGAATGTTCATTGTTAAATTATTTATTGTGATGGTCAATAAAATGTTTTTCTTTCTTTCTTTCTTTCTACTTAATACAATAATAGTTTTATTTAATAGATTTTTTAACGTAGAATATAATTTAGATGTCAGTTTTAGCCAATTGCAATAATTTTCGCCTACACATAATATTATTTTATCATCGTCGCTAGAACTGCAAATCGATTGAAGAATTTCGTCAGTCAATGCATAAGGTTTGGTTACAGCACTTAATTCGTATACTTCATACTTTGTTGAGCGTCTTGACTTAGACAAAGAAAGAGCCAGGCCTACGCACTGTTGCGATCCGTATATTAAGAGTTTTTTCTTCACAGGTTTAGGTTCCAAGTCTTCGATTGATTTTTTTGAAGTGTCAGATATAGCTTTGATTTCATCTTCTACTTGTGGGATAGGTAAGGAGTCGTTTAATGCTGCCTCTTCGATTTGTACCGACGTGTCAAATGATTTATTCCTGACTGTAACGTCGTTCTTGATACGCTTGGTTTTCCTTTCAGGTGTGGAACATATTTTGGATAACTGTTTTATTGTTAGTTCTTGTTCATGGATTTTATTTTTTAGTTTTCTATTTTCTGTATTGACATTATCTATTTCCAAATGAGTACTTTCCAATTTTATCTTAAGATCATTTATTTCCTGTCTTAAGGAGAGGATTTCTTCATTATCTCTGGTAGAAAGATCAGGAAGACTCCGGGCCAGTGTAAGGGAGTCCAAGGATGAATTAGGATTCTCCTCATCATCGGATTGTCTCTCAACATTAGAGCAAGTCAATAGGGATTCCTTTAATACGCTTCTTGGTTTTCTTTTTGTTATATATCCAGATGAGGCCTCGAGCCGTTTATTTGGTGGTGCAATAAGTGTGCTTGTTTGCTTGACGATTCTTATTTTATGTAAACAGGTAGTACACTTCCAAGACTGTTTGTTTTCCGTAGTCATGAGATAGAAGCGCTTCTCCGAAACATCGCCGCAATTTAAATCGTAAATGCCTTTATAGTAACAACATTGTATAAATTGTCTGGTATTTATACTTTTTTTGCAGACCGTACATTTAGTAATTGTTTTATTTACACCTGTTGTTTGCTTTGATGAAGACATAGTGCTCAAAGAATAAGGTAAAAAGTTTTATGGTTTGCACTCGTCGGATTCGAACCCTCGACTCCAATCGTCTGCCCCGCCGTCGATTCTATTGCGCCAATTGGCTTCTAACAGAGTGGGCAAAGTTATCGTTCTGTTGGAGTACTGATGACGTCAAAGTTATTCGCTCAGCTGACTCACATCTGATCCGAGGTCGACTCACGCGTTTTGAAACTGTCACTGCACTGTGCAAATCACAACGATTTTTCGTAAAATGTTTTGCTTTATATCACTTCACTTGTTTCGTTTTTTCCTGTAGATCTTCCTAAAATGATGTATAGCGAGTAGTAGATTATGACTATGTAAGATAATTTAAGTAATTCTTATTTTACTATTAGTTCTGATTTTTTAATACGGAGCTCATGTCAAAACACAGCCGCTCAGTCCGTCTTTTTTTTTTTAATTTGTATGTCAACCAAGACGGAAGACTGAGCAGCATGCATGCAGGGTGTCGTATTGATGGTGTAAATGTTAACAATATAAGTTACGCGGATGACATGGTGCTGCTCAGTCCATCAATCACTGGCTTGAGGAGATAGTTAGAAGTCTGTTAAGCCTACGCTGAGGAACACGGGCTTAGGTATAACGAAAAAAAGAGTGAGTACATGATTTTCACCGGAAAAATAAAATGCCAGTAGTAAATAGATTGGGAACTTTAACTCGAACAAGTCGAGTTAAAGATCCCAATCTATTAAAAGATCGTAAAGATTGGAGTCTCTGATCCCTAACCGTTCGCATAGCTTGGAACCGCGGTTAGTCTCCGATTCCCTAACCGTTCGCACAACTTGAAGCTGCAGTTAGAGCCTCCTAAAAGTAATTCGATTCACAATAGATCTTATCACAGGTTCGGCAGCGCGGTTCGGCAGCGCCGCACTCGTCGCCTCGGATACAATGTTAGCATATTCTTACGTTGCGTGGTAAACATTCATCCAGCGAAAATTTAACAAAAAATAAAACGTTATGCAAACTCACCTGTGTATCGCGGCAAATGTTCCAAATACACTCACAAAAAATAATTACCATTTATTACTCCACTCAAGATACTAAAACACGCAAAATAACATCGTTTTAAGGGAACTAGATGGTCTTGGCAAGAATTTTAGATTACATACATACATTGTGATATTATTTACCAAACAGTTTTGGTCTCTTTTTTACACAATTTGTACATAAAATATGATGATATTATGGTCTGACATGGTGCAAATTTAATGCTCCCGTTTACAGCCACACCAGATCGGGTGCTTTAATTCGGGCTGTATCCCTACACGAGGGCACTCACTTAAGCATCAAACTGTGGCACTACATCAATATAGTAGATACGAATAAATATGATGATATTATGGTCTGACATGGTGCAAATTTAATGCTCTCGTTTACAGCCACACCAGATCGGGTGCTATAATTCGGGCTGTATCCCTACACGAGGGCATTCACTTAAGCATCAAACTGTGGCACTACATCAATATAGTAGATACGAATAAATATGATGATATTATTGTCTGACATGGTGCAAATTTAATGCTCTCGTTTACAGCCACACCAGATCGGGTGCTATAATTGGGGCTGTATCCCTACACGAGGGCACTCACTTAAGCATCAAACTGTGGCACTACATCAATAAAGTAGATACGAATAAATATGATGATATTATGGTCTGACATGGTGCAAATTTAATGCTCTCGTTTACAGCCACACCAGATCGGGTGCTTTAATTCAGGCTGTATCCCTACACGAGGGCACTCACTTAAGCATCAAACTGTGGCACTACATCAATATAGTAGATACGAATAAATATGATGATATTATGGTCTGACATGGTGCAAATTGAATGCTCTCGTTTACAGCCACACCAGATCGGGTGCTATAATTCGGGCTGTATCCCTACACGAGGGCACTCACTTAAGCATCAAACTGTGGCACTACATCAATATAGTAGATACGAATAAATATGATGATATTATGGTCGGACATGGTGCAAATTTAATGCTCTCGTTTACAGCCACACCAGATCGGGTGCTATAATTCGGGCTGTATCCCTACACGAGGGCACTCACTTAAGCATCAAACTGTGGCACTACATCAATATAGTAGATACGAATAAATATGATGATATTATGGTCTGACATGGTGCAAATTTAATGCTCTCGTTTACAGCCACACCAGATAGGGTGCTTTAATTCAGGCTGTATCCCTACACGAGGGCACTCACTTAAGCATCAAACTGTGGCTCTACATCAATATAGTAGATACGAATAAATATGATGATATTATGGTCTGACATGGTGCAAATTTAATGCTCTCGTTTACAGCCACACCAGATCGGGTGCTATAATTCGGGCTGTATCCCTACACGAGGGCACTCACTTAAGCATCAAACTGTGGCACTACATCAATATAGTAGATACGAATAAATATGATGATATTATGGTCTGACATGGTGCAAATTTAATGCTCTCGTTTACAGCCACACCAGATCGGGTGCTATAATTCAGGCTGTATCCCTACACGAGGGCACTCACTTAAGCATCAAACTGTGGCACTACATCAATATAGTAGATACGAATAAATATGATGATATTATGGTCTGACATGGTGCAAATTTAATGCTCTCGTTTACAGCCACACCAGATCGGGTGCTATAATTCGGGCTGTATCCCTACACGAGGGCACTCACTTAAGCATCAAACTGTGGCACTACATCAATATAGTAGATACGAATAAATATGATGATATTATGGTCTGACATGGTGCAAATTTAATGCTCTCGTTTACAGCCACACCAGATCGGGTGCTTTAATTCGGGCTGTATCCCTACACGAGGGCATTCACTTAAGCATCAAACTGTGGCACTACATCAATATAGTGGATACGAATAAATATGATGATATTATGGTCTGACATGGTGCAAATTTAATGCTCTCGTTTACAGCCACACCAGATCGGGTGCTTTAATTCAGGCTGTATCCCTACACGAGGGCACTCACTTAAGCATCAAACTGTGGCACTACATCAATATAGTAGATACGAATAAATATGATGATATTATGGTCTGACATGGTGCAAATTTAATGCTCTCGTTTACAGCCACACCAGATCGGGTGCTATAATTCGGGCTGCATCCCTACACGAGGGCACTCACTTAAGCATCAAACTGTGGCACTACATCAATATAGTAGATACGAATAAATATGATGATATTATGGTCTGACATGGTGCAAATTTAATGCTCTCGTTTACAGCCACACCAGATCGGGTGCTTTAATTCGGGCTGTATCCCTACACGAGGGCACTCACTTAAGCATCAAACTGTGGCACTACATCATGAACCATGTTTTCTAAAATAAACATAATACAATAGAAGAGTGCATGTGTACAATAGAATAGAAACTGATTGATAAATAAAGTAAAAACTGTTAGAATTACCTTCTTTTTTATAAGTTTTAGATATACACTTAAAACGAACCATCATTTTGAGTAGTTATCTAAGACCTTGAATGTAGAATTAATTTAATGAATGCACGACCACTGCACTGCTAGAATTATTCTCACAAATGAATAAAAGCCGATAGTCAGCATAATGTTCCCGGCGCGTGTAAGTCGAAAGATAAGGTGACTGCATACTGTACGGAATTGAGTTCGTGTTATAAAATACAAGTTGAGCGCAAGTACAAGGTTATATTTTTAGTATTTACAAACGAATAATTAATACGATATGTGTTTCTTACACGTAAACTATTATTGTTTTATAAAATAGTTTAGTTCTTTTATGTATGAAAGACAAATCAACCTCAAATTACGAATTATTTTCCTCTTTTTGAGTGTTATAATAGAGAAGTGGGGGATAATAAAAATATTTTGAATCAATAGAAGTAGGTAATGACTTTCAAATTATACATCAACTCATAGTAACCTTGCCACTTGTTATAAGTGCATTAAAAATGTTGCATTACCTGCTAAAATATCAACTACAAATTTGTATAAAATAGTAACAAGAAAGCTCGTAAACATTTTGACATATTAACCAGCTTGGTTGTGATATAAAAATATGCATATAAAATATTGGTTAACTAACACAGTGAAAACTGTCCTTTAGTAACGTACGGTAACACACAGAAATTATTTTGCTTACCAATTACTTCCAGGCTCACTCGCACATTCAAACATTACCTGCTAACGCAGCGAGAATGGGTATTATCATTTTGTCACCGTACACTGTAAGCCAAAGAATTTGAACAAATTACATGGTAACTATTATTGTATGACTAACTGAAAAAGAAGTTACTGGGCAGTTAATTTTGATACAAATAAATAAAAAATATAATAATTCAAACATCCTCTAAACATTTAGTACTCTCAGTTGTACAAGGAAACAGAAATCTTACAAAACATAGTGAAATGTACTATAAGCTACCTCTTCTAATTAATATTTAGGTGAAAGACATTTGCCAAATGAGGTACCTATATGGTTGATGTACTTATCAACTACAATTTTTAATTACAAAAAAAAAAAAAAAAAAAAGCTTTCTACAATAAAACAAATAACCTTTTAAACCGTTTTCTTTGCTTTGAAGTGTACATGACGTATTCTTCATTGCGGATGGCTTCTATGTACACTATCCTAAATAGTAAATATCTGATTGTCACAATATGTTACCATCAGGCGGACCGTAAGCTTGTTTGCCACTATAAAAAAAATATATGGTTTAGTAACTTTCAGACAAATACACATACACACATTATTAAATTATCATTTCAAGGAACTATAATTGTTATAAAATTTTTAGAATTCGATTCATTTTGTGTGGGATAAGTAAATAAAATAAATAAATAGATGCATAACCGACATGGCGTTTATATTTAAAATTTAAACTCCATTGGGTAGAGAATGTCTAGATGGCGGTGATTTTAATTTATTTTATGAATAACTCTAACAATTCAAGAATACGTTGTAACTTTCATTTTAGTTACGTGTATTTGATGATTTGTGTTAATTAGATGAACCATCATGTAAATAAATAAAATATTTTAAAGCAGGCAAAACCACGCGCGGTGCGTAGTGTTCCCACATTATTTACCGCGGTAGTACCTAAATATTAAATCGTTGACGAACGATTACCTAAAGCTAAAACTTTCGGTAATTGGATGAACCTTCATGTAAATAAATAAAATATTTTAAAGCAGGCAAAACCACGCGCGGTGCGTAGTGTTCCCACATTATTTACCGCGGCAGTACCTAAATATTAAATCGCTGACGAGCGATTACCTAAAGCTAGAACTTTCGGTAAGTAATTCGAGATAATTGTTTGTTTCAATATTGCTGGTTGGCAATATTTGAATGTGTGCAAGTGACTTACAGTGTTACAGTTTTAATGTGTGATTGAAAATGTTTGTATATATAATGAGCGTCAATTATATAGATCACCATTATTTTCTGTGATCAATATCTGATCATCCACGCTTCGTGATATTTATTCTCCGAGGAACACAGCAAGCTGAGATAATGTTCGTGAGTTTATTTTTTATTATCTTTTATATCAACTATTTGGTTTGGGCGGCTGCGTCAATGTTTATTTGTTTTGACAGGCATTTACTCCAGATAAATGTCGCGGTCTTCGCACATCGGACTAATCTTCTAGTAAGTACATGTTGTTATAAGAATGTTTTTTGTTTGCAGGTCTGCTTCAACTTCTGAATCCCGGAAGAGAGTTCTCGCTGAGGACCTTTACGTGTCCGAGTCGGAGTATAGCTCGGGTGTAGAAGATCCATGGTAAATATTTTGTCAAATTCTTAAAACTAAACACTGGTTAATTGAGGTATTATCAAATAATTACCTTAGTTTAGTTACTAACATATTGTTGTTTTTGTTACAGCCCGCCGATAAAGCAACGCAAAGCGAGTAAAAAGGCCAACGAGGAGAAGTCGAAGCCAATTAGAAAGTCGAAGTACGTATGTTTCCTCCTCACAATATTTTAAACATGTAACTTAGAAGATTTGTTAAGTAATCTATCTTATAGTGTATAGCTGCAATGCATTTTGAGAGTTGGATCTCACTGCACCTGTTATTTGTACTATTGTAATCTGTAAGGTGTAGATAAACGCTATATTTCTTGCCTGTCTTTTTATCATAGTGTGTGATGGTATAACTAGTCTATCATTGTGCGGTTTCTCCTTGTTTATTCAAGATTTTTTATGCTAGAGGTGGGCAAACGAGCAAGCGGATCACCTGATGGATGGTAATCACCGCCGCACATAAAAATCTGCGAGATCGGAGAGGTCGCTGATGCGTTGCCGGCCTTTCAGAAAGATTTTAATTAAAATCTTAATGTCTATCATTAATTTACAGGAGCAGCAAGTCGAAGGCGAACAAAAACGCCAACGTGTTCGAAGAGTTGTTCGGAGACGCAGCCGAACCTACACCGCCGCCGCCACAATCAAAGTTGTGGTCGTCATTATCTCGGCGTGTAGCGGGCGGCATCAGTCGACGGTCGATACTGCAGACGGGCGGTGAATTTTTTGTGGACCTCCGAGTATTCGACACGTCGACTATTATAGATCTGGACTCGCGGGACCGCTCCGACAAGTGGAGCGGTTGTTTGCGGATTCGCCTCACCCCGGAGGATCCGCTGTGGTCCACAATAAAGACCATATTTAAAGACAGCAGTCGGCTGTTCCAGGGTGAGGCGACATTTTACCCCGATAATAAGAAATAGTTTTATTAAACTATTTCTTATTATCGATTGATATTTTTAAGTTAACATTTTTTTTTTTCTGTTTAGCAAGTAGGTCACATAATCAGGTAGGTAGTTAATGTAACTTAGTAACAAGCACAATGGCTACATTGAGAACTATTTTTTGTTCAGTATGTCAAGCATCTATAATTAAAAAAGAATTTCCAGGACACTTGCGAAGCCTTGCCCACAAAAATAATACATTAATTAATTATGATGATGGAATTGAGACTGTTAATTCAGCTTTTAGAGGTCGTATAGTATCATATCGAATAACCCCCGACTGTGAATTCACTTCCAGCGGTGAGAAGTTGGCGATTACTTCACCTACTCACTTCATGCATTGTATTTCGTCTAAGTTACGGAAAGTGCTTGATTTGGCTATCGCGTCTCATATTAATATAAAGGTGAACTTTGAATTATTTGTTAAAGTTATTTTACCTAAAGACGATACGATGGAAATAAAATCATTTGCTACGGAAAATATTCCCATATTTTCGAACTATTCTTTTGACAACTTATTAGATAATATTTCAGGATTATTATGTAAAAAGATAGATGGATTTCAAGAAAAGGGGAGCGGGTGGTCTCTTTTGGATATACTTTATCTCGAATCTAATATAAACAAATATTCACCGCTCAGAGGTTCTAGCTATTTAGAATTGCCAAAAAAAATTAAATCAAAAAAGGCTTGCTTGAATATCAGAAACGAAGATGAATATTGTTTTGCTTGGACAGTTTTGAGTGCTTTATACCCAAAGGTGAAAAACGCCAGTCGAGTACAATCATATCCACACTTTAGCGATGTTTTGAATCTTGATAACATGCATTTTCCAGTTTCATTTAAAGACATTAAAATATTTGAGAAAAATAATCATGACATTAGCGTAAATGTTTATGGCTTAGACTACAAACAAAACATTGTTGGGCCATTGTATAAGACATTATTAAAAAAGAAAAATCACATCAATATGCTTCTGTTAGAAAATGGTATGAAATCACATTATTGTCTAATAAAAGATTTAACGAGATTAGTTCGAAGTCAGATTACAAAGCACCATGGAAAGTTGCACTTTTGTGATGAATGTTTATTGTTTTTTAAATCAAAACAAGATCAAGATAAACATATTTGTGGGGGTGTTGTTACGTTATTACCAGAAATTGGCAGTAAAATGCAATTTAAAAATTATCAATGTATGCAAAATGTTCCGTTCGTTATTTACGCGGATTTTGAGTTTTGCAGCCATGTAATGAGAGCAAAGGCGCGCACACATTAAAAACACAAAAACATCTACCGGCGGCGTTTGCTTATTACATTGTTTGTAATTATGATAATTCACTTAACCGATTAGTGACCTATCGAGGGACTGATTCTGCGTCACAGTTCGTAAATCAATTGGAAAAAGATGTAAAGCGTATTTATAGTGTTATTAAATCAGCATCTGAAAATCCGGTTCCAATAATTTATAGCGATAAAGAACGATCTAGTTTTGAAAAGGCAGAGTACTGTTATTTATGCGCTAATTTGCTGATAGGAGATAAAGTGCGGGACCACTGTCACTTCACAGGAAAATATCGTGGTGCCTGTCACTCTTACTGCAATATTCAGTTTAAAATACCTTCGTTTATACCAGTATTCTTCCATAATTTATCGGGTTACGACTGCCATTTATTCATCCGTGAACTAAGTAGTTTTCCGGGTGAAATTAAAGTTATTCCCAAAAACAAAGAGAATTACATATCCTTCACCAAGTTTATTCAATTTTCAACTAATAATTTTATTGCAGTGCGGTTTGTTGATTCCTTCAAATTTTTAGGGACAAGTATCGAACAATTAGCTAAAAATCTACAACAAACTGACTTTACACATTTACGTGCTTATTGTAACAATGAAAATGAATTATTGTTGTTAAGTAGAAAGGGAGTGTACCCATACGATTACATATCAAACTGGAAGGTATATGAAGAGGAGAACTTACCGTCCATAGACAAGTTTTATAATAATCTCTCTAATGAAGCTATTAGTCAGTCTGATTACGAACATGCAAAAAAGGTGTGGAAATGTTTTGATATAAAGAACTTAGGACAGTATACTGATCTATATGTAAAGAGCGATGTATTGATATTAAGTGATATATTTGAAAAGTTTCGTAAAACATGTAAAGTTAACTACAACTTAGATCCTGCTTTTTATCTCACTGCGCCAAGTCTCAGCTTCGATGCTATGTTACTAAAGACAAAAGTAAAATTGGACTTGCTTTCAGATTTAGAAATGATTAGAATGATACAAAAGGGAATTCGTGGGGGTATTTGTCTGTGTTCTAAAAGATATGCTAAATCAAATAACCAATATCAGCCTGACTACGACCCCTCGCTACCAAACAATTTTTTAATTTATATGGATTGTAATAATCTGTATGGTTTTGCAATGTGTAGTTTTCTGCCATACGCAGATTTTAAATTTCTGAGTAGTAGGGAATGTGAACAACTTGATATCACTAACATTCCCAATGACAGTGATTATGGTTATATTTTTGAAGTTGACTTATATTACCCAGAGAATTTGCATGACCTACATAACGATCTTCCATTTTGCGCACAAAATTATACACCTCCAGGTGCAAAAAATATAAAATTAATTCCTAATCTATTTCATAAATATAACTATGTCATCCATTATGCTCATTTAAAAACCTGTCTACGACATGGATTACACCTCAAAAAAATCCATAAAGGAATATCATTCAAACAAAGCCCTTATTTAAAAGAATACATCGATTTAAATACACATTTGCGTCAAAGCACCGACTCCGCGTTTGAACAAGATTTTTTTAAATTATTGAACAATAGCATATTCGGAAAAACTCTCGAAGATACTGAGCGTAGAGTAGACGTAAAGTTAGTCACAAAGTGGAGAGATGAGCGAAATAAAACCAATAAATTTCATTCGGCAGAACAGCTCATATCTCGTCCTAACTTTCATAGTGCATCAATATTTGATGAAAATTTGGTGGCTGTTCAACTAAAACGAGAAAAAGTAGTTTTAAACAAACCTATATACATAGGATTTACAGTCTTAGAACTTTCCAAAAATCATATGTACGATTTTCATTATTCGGTCATGAAAAGGCACTACCAACACAATCTGTCTTTGTGCTATACTGATACCGATAGTCTTTTGTATTCAATACAGACGAATAATTTTTACTCAGACTTAAAACAACACTTTTTATCTTACTTTGATACAAGCAACTACAAAAAAGATAATCGTTTTGATATCATTCCTAAAAACAAAAAAGTTCCCGGTTTGTTTAAAGACGAGTTAGGAGGCAACATTTTGTTAGAATTTGTCGGATTACGCTCTAAACTTTACAGCATTAAAACGAGCAATAGTGAGATAAAAAAAGCAAAAGGAGTTAAAAAAAATGTTACCAAAAAACTACGGTTTTCTGATTATGTTAATGTATTGTCAACGGGTGATGAGATAAGAGGTAGAAACGTTCTTTTTAGATCGATAAAACATGAAATTTTTACAACAGAACAAAACAAAGTTGCTTTATCAAGAAAAGACGATAAACGATTCATTACAAAAGATAATATTTGCACTGTATCCTGGGGACATTATAATATTACTGTTTAACTTTAAGTCTTAATGTAAATAGACTAATGCTATGTACACAGGACGTCACGTGGAGTTACTTTTGTTGGATTTTGGACCGTCCTTATATCCAAGACACGAGTGCTAGTTTAGCACTGCGGGGGGTAACTTAACTTGACGCCGTCTGTACATTAAACTGATAGTTTTATAAATAACTAGCTTTTGCCCGCGACTTCGTCTGCGTGTAATTCGAATAAAAGCAAGGTCTTATAGATATCTTTATAAATTATAGCCTATGTGTTATTCTGATCTATAAGCTACATTACTGTAAAGTTTCATTAAAATCCGTTTAGTAGTTTTTGCGTGAAAGAGGAACAAACATCCATCCATACATCCATCCAAACAAACTTTCGCCTTTATAATATTAGTAAGGATAAGGATGTAATGGTTACCTATAAGTGTCATACTTAGTACATTGTGTAAAACCTTCTTTTAAGAAATAAATTTGCTAAACAGAATACCTCTTTTTTATTTTCTTATCCACATCTCATATTATAATTATTTTATTTATTTTATGGTAACTAGATTGAAGGGGAAACAGTGTTAAAATGTTTAACACAATTTAGTAAGTCACCTCACATGAGAACTTGTTGCGACATGATTAAGTAAAATACTGTAGGTACACGTGACAAATTTACCTATAAAGTAATTAGATGCTCCACGTGTAGTAAATTTGTACAAGAAATATTTACACATTTGCAGTTTGTGCAATCCATCAAACATGCTGAAATGCAAACTTAGCGGTTTTGTATTACGCAGCTTTACATTTAATAACGTCATTTGGTTCGCGGTCCTGCTGCAGATCGTACGTTACCTACATCGATTGTAAGTATAATTATTTCTTGATTTCGATTTTAATAATTAAGAACTTCATTTAAAACAAGGTGTTTTCTAAATTTACTTTCTATTTGTTACAGAAAATGGATAATTCTTCTGACATTATGTTCAGTCAGTACGCCCAGGACCCACTGGAAAACTTCACACAACAATATCAAGAACTCTTGGAACGCCGACCGAAGAAGCAACCAAGAAAACTCAGCCTTGCAAAGAAGAAAACGAACGTTTCTAAGTCGTTCGTCTTATGCAAAGAGAAGCGTGGATTAAAATTAATCCAAATTAAAATTCTGGACTTGCCGAATGACCTCGCATCGATGAACACTTCTGAGGAAGACGATCAAGACGTGGAACTCAACGCCCAGTACGTGGTACAAGATTCTGTTGATGAAATTTTGGACCTTACGCACGTTTTAGTTAGGAAAATATCAAAGAGACTATGTGGTGACATTGTATAGTATAGTATAATGAATTAATTGTTAAATATTCTAATTAATGTTTATTTTAAATATTATCAAAATAAAATGTAAAACTAGGTACTTGTATATAAAGTATTAATAAGTAATTGATAATAAATGATTTCGATTGAAAACCGTCTTTAATTGTTTATCTAAAAAAGTAAATAAAACTACAGTAATATAAAATATGTTTTTATTAAATTTATTATAGATTTATGCTATTTTCAGAACACCATTTTTTAATACATAGTACATTTTTTAAAGCACAATATTGCTTATCTCTGTGAGTAAAACAATTAAATGAATTTATATCTTTACAGTACATTTCGCATATATTTTTTAGATTACATATACCCTTATCACTTATATCTAGAATATTTTCATGGTCACATAGATCTTTTACCCATTTTATTTTCTCTTTACCCTTCACAATAATTTTTAAATCTTTCAAATACGGTTTTATTATTCTTTGAAATTCTCTATAGTCAATGTGTCCTTCACTCCATCGGAATCCTCTGTTTCTTTCTACCCACCAAACATGCTTCTTTTCTTCGAGAGTTAAAGTCGAGAATGGATATGGAGGTTTTATCAAACATTGTTGGGTATGCTCTTGAGTGCTTATAGCCAATTCCTTTACTAAAAAATCATTATTCCGATCTTTGAAGCCTTGCAAGTCCACAATGACCGTATAATCATTCATGATAATTTCTTTACAATATTACTTAACGGTTTGTATTCAAATATGCAATCGTTCAGTATTAAACAGTAGGCAGAAGTCTGATCGGGTATCTCAGCATCGGTTTCTATTTCCAAGCATACGTCGATACACCCCTTCAAGGCTTCGTGTTGGCGAGAACAGTCAACAACGAATAAGGGAGCAATGTCTTTAAACTCTTTCAAACCCAACAACGGCTCAGGTCGACGTCCGTAATAAGACTGTTGAAATCTTGCATATTGATCGTATATTAATGAATATTTATTTTCAGCGAAACTAATGTTTAAGTTTTCGTATGGATAGTAGGTTGAATTAAGGTAAACTTTTACGTCACGTACAGCGCAATGATCGAATTCCGCCATTGACATGGTGGCATTTTGTTTACGATTCGTTTGTAAGGCAATCACAACCATTCGAGGTTTTTCAATCTGTGATGAAGTTTTAATAGACCAAGTATGTTCCGGGTTTTAGGCATCAATGGATATTCGTACAGATCCCAATTACGAAATGCGACTGTTATCGCTCGATCTCTTTCTAAATGTTTTAACAAATTAATTCTTTCGCGGTCTGATACTTTGACATGCGGGACTCGCCAGACAATTTTATTTATTATTATGTCTTGAACAACTTCGCCAGCATTTAACTTTAAAGCATTAAGATTTGTGTTACTTCTTAAAAGAACTAATTCATGTTTACAATTCATAATGATTTTTTGGTAATCTTCTGCGAAACCTAACACTTTATTAAGTGGAATAGAGGCTGAAAATACACCATTGATTGTATTGGATATACCAGAAGGGGTCCAACCCCAAACACTTGCACATTTAGACTCATTATCATTTAACGATAGATATGATTTTATTGTGGTTGTGATACCTGCATTTTTGATTCTATCTATTTCAATACCGTTTATTTCATAACGGATGTCTTGAAATAAAAATAAGGCAGGATTGTTAACAAAATGTACATTTGATACTCTTTCCTTTTCTTTTGTTGTACTGTTGTGTTTGTATACATCAGCTCTGCCCTCAATATACAAACTGCTGAGCGCAGGTAACACGTACAAATCTTGCTGATTAATCGGTATCCGTATTTCATCATTCTTGTTGAAACTTGTCACATATGGTTTGTATGAATGAAATTCAAAACTTTCAATGCTGTTGTCATGTGACGGAGATTGAGCGATATTTAAAACGTTCATTTTGTCAATCCAAGTATCTTTAAAAATGCTTTATTTTTTTTTGGTCAGCTTCTTCTTAGGGTAATGTAGTGCTCTTTTGTGCGATGTTCTCCTTGAACTGATTTGATTTCGAGAGGTAGCAGAGGTTTTATTGAAATTTAACATTTTTTCCTGAAGTGTAAATACAGCTGGATCTCTTCACCACGTAAATTAATTTGTTTATTTTTTTCGTCTAACAATCTTATATTGATAGAACTTATTGAACTTTGATTGACAGGAAAGTAGATTAAGTTTTTAGGTATTTCTATTATTCGATAACCAGGTGGTACATTCGGCACAAATTCATAAATTATATGACTTGCTTCTCCGTTCACAAATGACCCGCTCACAATATCACATTCGATGCGTATTATGGTTGTTGGTAAAATGTTGACAGGATATTGAGATTCAGTTTTTATATTCGATTTTACAGCTTCAAGACCAAACCCCAAAATCTTACCAATCGAATCTGTTTTATCGAAATAAACATCTTCTGAACAATATATACATGTTTTTAAAGTATTGTTGTTAGCAGTTAATTTCAATGTAGCATTTTTTATGTTGCTCTGAAGATAATCACAAATATCTTGTAATTCATACGATCCTTCGGGTAGTTTTATCACTTCATCATTTCCATAATAAAATTTATTGTTTCTTTCATCTATATTGGGAATAGAGTTGAATGTAGAAAAATACAGAAGACCGCACTCATACTCCCCACTTAATTCTAATGTAGGAGAGTAGTTTGTTGTTGAATAAGCGTCTCTACCAGTTATCGACACAGTGAAAGACATGTTTATACTGAACACGATTCTTTATTTTATCCATTATTTAAATGCTTTTTCCAATAGTTTTTTAAAAAAGTTAAACAGAGATGACCACAATTTATAGCGTCAAACTTTTGATACCGTACAATATTATAACTAATTGACATGTTTCTTAAATAATTTCTTAATTCTAATGGGGGTTTTAAGTCGCCAAAACTATCAAAGTATTCACAGTAGTTGTTTTGTTTGATGTAGGCTACCCAGTGTGTTCCTGGACTATCAGAGCTATCCAAATTAAGTACAGCACATTCTATTTTTCTTGGCTTCAATGGAAGTGTATCTCTCATAAATACTCCCCGAAAATATGGAATGTCAGTAGCATGTTCTAATATATCTAAATCTGTTAGTGCACGTCTAGGCAGCCGTTTAACTAGTTTTTTGAAGGGTTCAAATATAAACCGGCACCCTTTTTATGAGGTTTAATGTACAATCCTTTGCCAAGAGCCACTGCTTCCATTGTTCTGTTATGACGTTCAGACTCTAGAAGACTTTTCTGAGCTGCTTTGGAGTCATTCACTGCTTTTGCTATACCGGCTGCTCCACCTGCCAAAGAACCCAAAGCCGACAAGCCTGCAAAGATTGGGATTAAAGGTAATAGTCCTCCACATTTTGGCAGAGGAATACAGCGCGGCAACTTGGTTCCTTTTTTATTTTTGAAGATTTTTTTTTGCTGCAGCACATGCGTATTTAATAGCTGTGTGACTGCCTTTGGTTTTTAACTTTTTTAGTTGAGATTTAATTTTGTTAACAGCTGCCATAAATGAACGAGCACCCGTGCCAGCCTTGAGT
Source organism: Marasmia exigua (assembly GCA_019059595.1). Lineage (NCBI taxonomy): Eukaryota > Metazoa > Arthropoda > Insecta > Lepidoptera > Crambidae > Marasmia > Marasmia exigua. The sequence continues at coordinate 11,833,931 of CM032493.1, read as the reverse complement.
TTAGCTTTCATAGCATTTTTGACTATCCATGATGCAACTTTTTCACCCTTTTTAGCATCTTTAGCTTTCAATCTTTTCCGAGCCATTTCCATAAGTTCTTTATCAGCCTTTCGTCGAACGTTTAAATCGTTGTCGTTGTAAGCAATATCGTGATACATACAAGCTTTGTCTAAATTATTTATACCTCTGTCTCCCCTTTTCAAACGTTTCTGTAGCTTTGTTCCAGGACCACAAAATTGATATCCAGGTAAATGTAGCTCGAACGGTAAATGGTTAATCACGCTGTCTATAATACCACTTCCCCCCTTCATTGATATCGTTAGAATGAATAGATTTGGATTAAAGTTATATTTATATGTTTTACAAAACAATCTCATTCCTGTCTATCCAACTGTTTTCTTCGTTGCTGAGGCCCAGCCATTTCACAAAATATTTATTACCTTTTCTTTTGATAATCTTCTCGATAAGGTAAATATCAGGATACTTAGTTTTCTGTAATTCGTACTCATAAAAAGTCCCTAATATAACCTGCTTATGCTTATCTTCCAAATGATAAGTTGGTGGGTTTGTATCATTTACCTTTACTACTGTAAATACTTCAGTTGACCAGTTGGGAGTATAACCTTTGTAAAAGTCTGCTTTAAATTTGCTAATACGTAAATGATCACCAACTTGAAACTTGGGTTTCAAGTGTTTTCGATTTCTGTACGCCTTACTAATATTACACAATACAACCTTTTCATTTGCCTTATTTACATCTTTGGGCTTAAATTTTGTTATGCGATGAATAGTGCTGTTATAGTTCTCTATCACAGTATTTAATAATTTACCCACCCATCGATAACAGCCGTATAAACTGAAAAGTTTGAAGATGTGTGATTTTAGAGTGCGTATGACTCGCTCTACGATAGATGCTTTCTTCACGGAGTAAGTAGAATAATGGTTTACATTATATTTTTGTAACAGTTGACCGAAGATATCATTATAAAACTCTTTGCCCAAATCTGTTTGCAAATATTTAGGTTTTCTAGATGAATTTTTAAATATCTGGTGCATAGCGTTGACAACACAGTTTTTTTCTTTCGATTTTAGGGAACTTGTCCATACATACTTTGACAATGTATCTATCACTACCAATATGTATTTGTAGCCTTTATTAAAGTTTGAATATTTTTGTAAATCTATGAGGTCGGCTTGCCAAAGATCATCGATTCCTTTTATAACTGTGCAACGACGTGGGAAATTTCTTCTGGCTGATTTGTGAAGTTCATCAATTATGTCCTTTTTGCTCATTTTTCTTTATTTTTACATGAATTAGATTATCTATTTCAGACTTTGAATAAAATGATTTATTCAAATGGTCTGTTGTAAAGGTTTCCAAATTCTTCAAATGTAATTTCAGTTCCAGCTTAATTTTCTCAACATCATTTCTTAATTCTTGAACCGTTTTGTCTAAATAAGCTTTGTTAACTGCTTCGTCGTCTTCAGTTGGATATGATAACCCTTTTAATTTAGAAGATTTTAAATCGTAGTGTCCGGTAACAGATTTCACCAATGTTTCATTGTAGTTTCCAATGTATTCTGTCAATCGTAAACGTTTATGGACATGATGACCAAATTTATCTATGTTCATTGCTGTCTTGATGGGTTGACTCTTAAAAGAAGACTACTCAATTTTCCAGGTTTCTTCTTTATATGTTCTACATTTATGATACCAGCTTCATGAAGTTCCGAAATAATTGCAATTATTTCGTTATTTACGCCAGTGTTACCTGCTTCCCAAGATGCAAGTAGTAACTTTAATCGTTCAACTAATTCGTTTGGATCATCCCAGTAAACTAGATCAGTATCTGATTTCACTGTCTTTAAAAGTGAAATTCCTTTACCTTGTGGAATACTTTCAACACTTGTAGTTGGATTTCTAGAGAATTTGAACAAAGGCTTAATTACATTCGTATATTTAAATCCTTTGTTGCTGTTAATGGGTTTTGATGATTCGCAATTACGACGATGAGCATTGGTTTCTATTAGAAGTAATTTGTAATATTGTAAATCATCATCTGTTACTACATCTAAATTTGGTTTCTTTTTGAACAAAAGTTCTTTTAAGCCATCAGTTTTTTTGACAGTAAGTGTTCCTATTTTAAGAATACCACCGTCGTCATAGACACGAGTTTTCCCGAGTAATAATTTACCTCGTTCATTTCTGACTCCAAATGGAACATCTTTCATTACTTCAGACGATGTTGACCAAGACAGTGATTGATTTTTAAGACTTGGCGAGGACTGTAGAGATTTGAATGATCCTTCGCTAATGTTATGGTCTTCGGACGGTGACACAACAAGGGTTTTGTTGTAATTGTATTGCTCTTGTTCATCATCTTCATCTTCCTTACTAGCAGATTCATTATAATCTTCATCAGAGACAAACAATGACTGATTTTCGTCTTCAAATGACTGATTATTGTCATTTTTAATTTTTTTCATCACTGGTTCACAGTGTTCTTCTACCTTAAGAGGAGGGTCATATTTTTTATTTGTCAACAGTGTTAGAGGATCAACAATTGGTTTTAATATTGTTTCTAATGTTTTATTGTTTGTATTTTCAATATCTTTTATCATGGCAACTTTTCTTTTAACAGCTGCTGCTGATTTCACTATTTGTTCTTTAAGGTTTTTCTCCATTTCGAAGTATTCCGCTCGGTTTCAAACCATGAATGAGACTGGTTAATAGATAACACAACCGTCTTTTATGTATGTTCCTCTATCACTATGAAGGTATCAAAAGCCAATCGGTAACATCCGTTATTTTTGCCACAATCCTTATTAATAACAAGATAGCTGAATGGTTTATTCCAAACGGTTGAGCACATCTCACGGAATTGGGACCATGACATGTCTGATCCAACATGTTCTTCATAAACATGCTTCAAATTAATGTCATCTTGTTTAAATAGAATGACGAGATTAGAATTGTCCCGTACAAGTTGTTTTGGTATTTTCGTGTAAGTTTGATTGATGTAAAAACAATCTATATTTTTATGACGTCCCATGGCGAAATAATCTCTAATGTTGTTTTGATTCTCACAAGCAACGTCGTCGAAAATAATAATTGAATCAGGCAAAGCATCATGGGGGCTTAAAATTTCTCCATTATGATTGTATTTATTAAATGATGTTCCAGGTACCATATTCAAAACCTTTTCAAGATATAAATATTTAGGTTGATATAAAGACTTTGAATACACATAAAGGTTACGGAATCTTGGTCCATTTTTATGCAATAATAAACTTATTACTAAATTGGTTTTTCCACTATTAGATGGACCGCACACAATACAACGTATTGTACTTGGTAATAAATTTCCATGCCGTCGAGGGACATTAGATGATGCAGGACAGATGCAATCTAATTTAAGTGATTCTTTTTGTTTAACAAACTTCATGATTTCGGTTTCAGCGCGAGTGCAGTGTTGCATTAGTAACAATTGAATGAGCTAAACTTACAATATCATCGTTTTAAATGTACTTTCAGGAAGTACAATGCTAATAAATGTTCTGTTATCAATGGTTACTTTGATGCTGAGTTATTGGATTTTCTAATAATCAACTGAAGTTGCATAAGATACATCGGAGACTCTAAAGGAGGCTCTAACTGCAGTTCCAAGCTGTGCGAACGGTTAGGGATCAGAGACTCCAATCTTTACGATCTTTTAATAGATTGGGATCTTTAACTCGACTTGTTCGAGTTAAAGTTCCCAATCTATTTACTACTAATGCCTAGTGCAGTTCCACCATTACGTTCAAACGGGACCCCTTTGAATCGTGTTTCTCAGTTTAGGTATCTAGGCCATGTTGTAACTCAGGATCTTAGTGATGATCTAGATATTGAAAGAGAGCGCAGCGCGCTTGCTGTGCATGGAAATATGATAATACATAGATTCGCTCGCTGTAATTTAAATGTGAAATTAACTCTGTTTGGGGCTTACTGTCAAAGTTTTTACACCTGTGGCTTGTGGAGCAGATTTAAACAGGTTACATACAATGCATTGAGAGTACAATATAATAACATCTGTAGGGCTCTTTTGGGGCTTCCTCGCTACTGTAGTACAACAGGTATGTTTGCTGACGCGCGCATAGACGATTTCCACGCAATCATTCGTAAGAACAGTGCGTAACAGACGCACGAAGAATACGAAGGCTGCGGGGGAGCAACAATGGAATCTTGATGATGGTGGCGGATAGGTTGGACGCGTCTGTATTTGCCCGTTTCATCGCTTTGCATGTACTTGAAAGCAGGCAAAGCGATGAAATGAGAGAATCCCTTACCATACTCCTTTCATGTATCACTAACATAGTTTTAAGGACTTTCTTCTAATAACCCGTATGGACTTCTGGTCTTGAAATAAAAGATTTTTATTTATTTTTATAAGTCGTGCCAGGACATTGCTGTCACGTCAAGACGCTAGTATTCTGCGGATGACCCTGTAGCATATTGTGTGTCTGTTTAAGATAAAAAAAGTGTTATATGAATAGAAGAATCATAAGAAACTCAAGACGGAGGATGGAGGTTCCATCCGGCGTCTGATAGTTACCATTCAAGACAACCTCTATTCATGGACAAGTCCATTTTAAATTAATTATACCATTGAATAACCCATACAATTTGCATCAACTATTATAATAGAACCATTGATATAAACGAAACATTTGATATAGCTACCATACAAAATTCAAATGAAATGCATACAAAATACTTGTTTGTGACATCACATCTCAGTAGCCATTTATATGGAGCGTTTTGGGTTTGCCTAAAATAATGTAATTTTAAAGTTGTGATATCTCAGATAGTTTAAATGAGAATCATGTAATTCTTTCAACGATGTTTCTAACATTGAGAGGTATTTTATTAGATTACAAAAATAAATAAAAATAGTCAAATATCGTTTTGTTGTTGAATTACTTTTTGGACGATGGAACGCACCTCATTACCAGTCACTGGACTGTCTGAAGGACCTGGGCAATCCTCTGGAGGAGATTGTAAAGCCTGTCTTTTATTTGAGCAAGCCGCGATGTTAGGGTTGAAGCGGACCGGCGTATTATCGTTGTTGTTCGATTTTAAGGCCTTTGTTTTACATAGAGAGTTTCCATGAAGTTAATTTGCAGGTCAATTCAATTCCCAAACAGTCGAGATGAAAAGATTTTTTACATATGATGCAGCATAATAAGTTATCGTTTCCATCTTAATCTTGAGCGCAACAGCCCGATTCTGGGCATAATAAGTTTAAAGTATTGGCACTTGAAGTTGTAGTTGATGTTAGAATTATATCGTCATGATAACTCTATTATTTGCTACCCGCATTGGTATACTCGGCAAATAACGCGTAACAGAATGGGTAAAGTTGTAAATTATACATTTCCGGTAGTGTACGAACTTGACGTTGCTGTTGGTATTTTAAGTATCGGGTTCGAACTTTATGTATCGCAATTAACAAATAGCTCAGTTACAAAACGAAGTGAGGGCGGGCCACTAAAATTGATAAAGTTGTAAGTGATACATTTCTTGTGGTGTAGCAATTGGAAGTTGTAGTTGGTGTTTGAATTGACAGATATGTCACTAATTGTACCGTAACCGTATTATCGAGACGAATTTATTATTTTGATCGGTATTTGTATTTTATATTATACATCAAATGGAGCTTAACTGAATGGATGAGGCTGTAAATGTAAAATTTTTAGTAGTGTAGGAACTCAATGATGATGTTGATCGACTTAAGTATCAATATCGTAGTTTATGTATCGTAACTGTCAAAAAGATCAGTTACAAAAAATTGGCGTTATTGTTTTTTTTATTTAATTTCAAAATCGAAATCCAAAGACGCCATAAACACAAAACTGTTGATAATCTATTCTTGTCATGCACATAAGTGAAATGGACAAGATGTAATTTATAATTCAATAATTGTATCTTCTCGACGTTCAAATATAACTTAATTTGATGATAATATAGCATATATATGCTTTGTGCTTGAGCTACCTATCTCGGAGTCAGATCAATGTATGTAATGTTGTGAAATACTTTGTTTATTG
>CM032493.1:11784289-11827741 GCA_019059595.1 Marasmia exigua | reverse complement strand
TTTATCTTTGTTTGTTGTTGTTGTTTTTTAACAGTTCTGTAAGCCTGTGCTTTTTCTTCTTTAACCAGTTTTCTTTCTGATTTCTTCCTGGACACGCAATTGTCGTTTTCTATCTCATTTTCAGAATCTGGCGGGCTGTTAGCTAAAATATTTGCCATCATCTTTTTTGTCTGTCTATACTTTTGAGATTTTTTTCCCCACAACTTTCTTTGTTTCCTCTTCTGTCTTTCAGTCAAGTCACTTACAGTCTTAACTTTGTTTTCAGCCTTCTTTCTTTGGTAATATTCTCTATCTTTCAGTCTCTTAATCTCTCTTTGTTCATGTGTCATTTTGTCTAAAAAATTGTCGTTTCCTTGCATTAGCCTTTTCACGGTGTTTTTATAAGCTATACTATCCTGTTTTGATTGTTTTATTGACTTCTTTTTCTTATCATTTTTATCACATTCCGTGTTACGCGTACTGTATAGTTCCCTAAAACCAAAATTTTGCATGGTTATATGTTTTTAAAAGTATTAGAATGTCATTTTGCCCAAAAATTGTCATTTCAGGAACGCCCGTATCATTACGGGAACGCCTACTTCATTTCGAGAACGCCAGTCACGTACGTGAACGTTCCCGAAATGGCTATCAGACTAATATTTTCCTATCACGCTTGACACCGCCATGTTAGATATTGGTTTTAGAGGTAAGGAACAAGTGAACTGCAATATTTATAACAATTTAGCAAAAAGTGTGCAATTGTTGAAAAACTTAATAACCAAAGAGCGTTCCCGTAGTGACAAGGAGTTAAAGTACGCTTCACGCATACGAAATTAAAACGTACTTACCAACAAAATCAATTATTTTATTTCCGTAACTCGACACACGCCTTTAGCTTTGACTCCTGAACTTCACACTGGTGCTCCCTAACGCCACCTAACGCGTTTTGTATTAATTACATCGGCCAATATCGACCTTGTTCACTGAATGATTTAATAAACGTCGGACAGCATTTGAATAATAAAAATAGGAAGAAATTAAACTTCTTTAAATTTAATTTGTACGTATAATCGTAATCTAATGATTTTTAAGGCTAATACTAATAACTGGTAATTTTAAGTAATTATTATAAACATTTTTGACTTGTTTCAAATATGAAACTTGCTTTATGGACGCATTCCCGGAATGATTATTTAGACTGGTTTGGTTAAAAATCGAATAAAATATAAACGTAGAAAAATAAATATTATTCGTGTCTTGTAATTATGAACAGAATCTTCATTTTGAAATAAGTATTTTACTGATATCACGTTATTTTATTAAAAAAATTTTTGTGAGAAGCATGATTCTCACCTCTCTGATTTTGACCCATATATGCTTTGTGCTTGAGCTACCTATCTCGGAGTCAGATCAATGTATGTAATGTTGTGAAATACTTTGTTTATTGATTTATCTATGAATTTATTTGTTTGATTTTTAAATTTTACTATTTCACTTTATTTTTAAAATTTAATATAATTTTAATTGAATTTTTTTACATCTTAAGGTAAAATATGGCATATAAATGCAGTGTATGAGAATTGATTAAGTTGTAAATGATACATTTCTTGTAGTTGTAAATTGGTGTTTGAATTATCCGTCAATTATTGCCGTAAAATCGTGATGACTTTATTATTTTGATCGGTATTGTTATTCTTTATTTTGTTATCCTATATTGTTAAGTGAATAGAGTGTAAAAAAATCGATGAAATTGTAAATTATAAATTTCTTGTACTGTAGGAACTTGAAATAATAGCTGATGTTTGAATTATCTGTTAATTTTGCCGTATTATCATGATGACTTTATTATTTTTATCTGTATTGGTGTAATTTTGCCGAAATATCGTTGTAATAAACCTGGCTCGCCAACACACACACCACCGCTGGTCACCGCTTGACACGTCCGTCCCGCTCAATCAGTCCGAGTCAACTGACATTACTCTATGGACCAGTGTTGCCAACTCGCGGCATGTACGCTCGAGATAGGTAATATATTACATTACAAAAAAAAACTGTCAAACTGTTAAGACGTATCCTTCCGCGCTCCGTAATGTTTAATTTATTTCCCCGTAATATTTAATGTTACATGTTTCAAATAGTGTTCACTATCTAAAGAAGAGAACGTAAGCTCGTGTAAATCAATTGCTAAAACAAGAAACTGCATAAAAACGGTAAAAGCAGATACTCAAATTACCAAATCTTTGTTTACATCTGAGTCATCGACACCATAGACAATCTGTGTTCGGATACGTTTACATAAGGTAAAGCGACGACAGCACCCCCTGTAGCGACGACAGCGCCCTCTGCAGCGACAACAGCGACCCCTGTAGCGACGACAGAGCCCGCTTCAGTGAAAAGATAACTACACCCTCAACAGCGCCCCCTGTAGCGACGTCAGCGCCCTCTACAGCGACGACAACGCACCCTGTGGTGGCAACAGCCCCCTTACAGCGACGACAGTGACCTGTTCTTATTTGGCGTACCGTCTGGCCTTCTTGACAACCGCTCAATCGACAAAGGAATTATGTCATCAACGACAACTACTTTTGGCTGCTGTGAAAGAGTGACAGCATCATCCAACACTGTAAGCTGTCGCTTATGCTGTTTAAAATACCATCTGGACTGCATCAATATAAACAAACCAATCAAAGAGTTGTCTAAGGAATTCAAGTCAACATTCTCATATCCATCCTGTCGTAGTAAATTACCTAAAACGGACAATACCAATACACCGCGGAAGGGGACAACAGACTACTCAGCTGACGAATCACTGAACGTTAATACAAAACGAGGTAGCCAACGAGGCAGCCAATCACACCAGAAGGGTGCATCGAACGTAACCACTGAGAGCATTCGGCAGATTGTTAGAGAAGATCTGGAAGTCATTCTAGAAAGCTTTAAGACCAGTATTATAAGGGAATTCGAACTGAAAACCAAGAAAGTTCTTGACCGATTTGACCAAATTTCGAGTTCTCTCATAGCAGTTGAAAACCAACAGAAAGAACTCAAGGAGGACATTGCGTCGAATAGGAATGGTATACTATTGCTAGAAGCCGAAAATTCAACCTTAAGGAATACAATTACAGATCTTAACTCGCGGATTGTTCGAATAGAGCAGCACGCCAGAGCTAACAACATAGAAATCGAAAACGTTCCAGAACATAAATCAGAAAACCTAATAACAATCATCAAACAAATAGCTTCGGACACGGATTGTAAATTGGAAGAAACTGACATACAACTGTGCACGAGAACCGCAAAAATAGATTAGAATAGTAGACGACCTACATTTATAGTTGTGACATTCGCTTCCAAAGGAACACGCGACATCTTTTTGGCCTCAAGTCTCAAGTATAACAAAAAGGCCAAAAGTACACCCGAAAAACTCAATTCTAGTCATCTTGGCATCGGTGGAGAAAGGAACCGGGTCTTCGTGGTGGAGCATCTCTCTCCAGAGATAAAGTCAATACACGCAGCAGCCCGAAGCAAAGCTAAAGAGCTCAATTACAGATTTGTTTGGGTAAGAGGTGGAAAAATCTTCATGAGAAAGACGGAAACGTCGGAATACAAACCGATAAAGAGCAACCAAGATCTGTTGGAACTAGTGTAGTCTAATTTTTATTTTTGTCTTTTTTTTTAGCCGTTTGAGTTCTTTGTACTTTTTTTTTTCTTCTGTTTTATAAAGATTTTTATGTCAATAAATAACTTAAGGATATACTACCAAAATGTAAGAGGAACAAAATCAAAATCAAAAATGTCTTTATTCAATTTAAGTTCATACAGAACATTTATGAATGTCAAATATTATGTAATCTACCGCTGATTCGGAATGTCAATTTCTACCGAGAAGAATCAGCACGAAACTCAGAAGTTACTCTTTTCAAATAATATGGTAATTACAATTTTCATTCTTATACAAATTATGATTATAGTGACAGTATGATATACAATGCGTTTAATCAATATCGTTAAGATAAATCGTCAAAGAAAAATTATGAAATGAATTATACATTAGAGGACAGGCGAAGAGATCAACATGTCCAGGAATCCTTATCATTCAAGTAATCATCTACTGTATGAATTTAGTAGCCTTTCTGCATTGGACAGTTTTTTAGATGCAATTTAAACTTATGTAGAGTTTCCATGAAGTTAATTTGCAGGTCAATTCAATTCCCAAACAGTCGAGATGAAAATGTTTTTTACATATGATGCAGCATAATAAGTTATCGTTTCCATCTTAATCTTGAGCGCAACAGCCCGATTCTGGGCATAATAAGTTTAAAGTATTGGCACTTGAAGTTGTAGTTGATGTTTGTAATCTATTTTTGTCATGCACATAAGTGAAATGGACAAGATGTTATTTATAATTCAATAATTGTATCTTCTCGACGTTTAAATATAACTTAATTTGATGATAATATAGCATTTATATGCTTTGTGCTTGAGCTACCTATCTCGGAGTCGGATCAATGTATGTGATGTTGTGAAATATTTTGTTTATGTATTCATCTATGAATTTATTTGTTTGATTTTTAAATTTTACTATCGTTTACTTACTTTATAATTTTGTTCATAATTTTAATTGAATTTTTTTACATCTTAAGGTAAAATATGGCATATAAATGCAGTGTAAGAAAATTGATTAAGTTGTAAATGATACATTTCTTGTAGTTGTAAATTGGTGTTTCAATTATCCGTCAATTATTGCCGTAAAATAGTGATGACTTTATTATTTTGATCGGTATTGTTATTCTTTATTTTGTTATCGTATATTGTTAAGTGAATAGTGTAAAAAAAATAGATGAAATTGTAAATTATAAATTTCTTGTACTGTAGGAACTTGAAATAATAGCTGGTGTTTGAATTATCTGTTAATTTTGCCGTATTATCATGATGACTTTATTATTTTTATCTGTATTGGTGTAATTTTGCCGAAATATCGTTGTAATAAACCTGGCTCGCCAACACACACACCACCGCTTGACACGTCCGTCCCGCTCAATCAGTCCGAGTCAACTGACATTACTCTATGGACGAGTGTTGCCTACTCGCGGCATGAACGCTCGAGATAGGTAATATACTACATTACAAAAAAAAAAACTGTCAAACTGTTAAGACGTATCCTTCCGCGCTCCGTAATTTTTAATTTATTTCCCCGTAATATTTAATGTTACATGTTTCAAATAGTGTTCACTATCTAAAGAAGAGAACGTAAGCTCGTGTAAATCAATTGCTAAAACAAGGAACTGCATAAAAACGGTAAAAGCAGATACTCAAATTACCAAATCTTTGTTTACATCTGAGTCATCGACACCATAGACAATCTGTGTTCGGATACGTTTACATAAGGTAAAGCGACGACAGCACCCCCTGTAGCGACGACAGCGCCCTCTGCAGCGACAACAGCGACCCCTGTAGCGACGACAGAGCCCGCTTCAGTGACAAGATAACTTTACCCCCTTAACAGCGCCCCCTGTAGCGACGCCAGCGCCTTCTACAGCGACGACAACGCACCCTGTGGTAGCGACAGCCCCCTTACAGCGACGACAGCGCCCTCTGTAGCGAAGACAGCAACCCCTGCAGCGACGACAGCGCCCTGTACAGCGACGACAGTGACCTCTTCTTATTTGGCGTACCGTCTGGCCTTCTTGACAACCGCTCAATCGACAAAGGAATTATATCATCAACGACAACTACTTTTGGCTGCTGTGAAAGAGTGACAGCATCATCCAACACTTTAAGGTGTCGCTTATGCTGTTTAAAATACCATCTGGACTGCATCAATATAAACAAACCAATCAAAGAGTTGTCTAAGGAATTCAAGTCAATATTCTCATATCCATCCTGTCGTAGTAAATTACCTAAAATGGACAATACCAATACACCGCGGAAGGGGACAACAGACTACTCAGCTGACGAATCACTGAACGTTAATACAAAACGAGGTAGCCAACGAGGCAGCCAATCACACCAGAAGGGTGCATCGAACGTAACCACTGAGAGCATTCGGCAGATTGTTAGAGAAGATCTGGAAGTCGTTCTAGAAAGCTTTAAGACCAGTATTATTAGGGAATTCGAACTGAAAACCAAGAAAGTTCTTGACCGATTTGACCAAATTTCGAGTTCTCTCATAGCAGTTGAAAACCAACAGAAAGAACTCAAGGAGGACATTGGGTCGAATAGGAATGGTATACTATTGCTAGAAACCGAATGTTCAACCTTAAGGAATACAATTACAGATCTTAACTTGCGGATTGTTCGAATAGAGCAGCACGCCAGAGCTAACAACATAGAAATCGAAAACGTTCCAGAACATAAATCAGAAAACCTAATAACAATCATCAAACAAATAGCTTCGGACGCGGATTGTAAATTGGAAGAAACTGACATACAACTGTGCACGAGAACCGCAAAAATAGATAAGAATAGTAGACGACCTAGATTTATAGTTGTGAAATTCGCTTCCAAAGGAACACGCGACATCATTTTGGCCTCAAGTCTCAAGTATAACAAAAAGGCCAAAAGTACACCCGAAAAACTCAATTCTAGTCATCTTGGCATCGGTGGAGAAAGGAACCGGGTCTTCGTGGTTCAATTCAATTCAAATTGAAATAATCTTTATTTGCATAGGCTTGTACACAGCACTTACAAATCGTCATACATTTGAATGACTTAAAACTATTTATAAGTACTTATGTATAATTTACATGTTAATACATATATATGTTGATACATAAAATATACTAAAGAAATAAATAAACATAATGCGATTCTACCACCGGCTCGGAAAGTTGTTTCTGGTCGAGAAGATCCGGCAAGAAACTCGCCAGTTACTCTTTTTAATCGCCAACTTTTTTACAATGGTTTATTATCCTCATACCAAGTCATACAGTCTAATGCAACACAAAATAGAATGAAGCAAATTAAAAGCTTAATATGAGGTAAACCGAAGCGGACCAGTCCCCAAAGGTGGCACCTGTTCACAAGTATGACGTATGTGTCAGCCATCATTTCACTCAACCATATTAGAGGGAATGTAATGACCCGCCACATAGCGCCACCACCTCAGAGACATTTGAGTGAGCATGACTACTTAGGTTCCCCTCATAGGTCACAGAGTACTTAATCCAATACAAATAAACTGCAGGACGAGGTGTACAATAGTAGGTGGTTAGCATCTTGTCAATTGTTTTATTAATCAATACTAATCAATTTGTATACAATAATAAATGCTGCTAAGCCTAATTTATTAAAATTGATTAATTATATAATAATAATGATGATTCCAGTAAATATTTATAAAATTACTACATGTGTGCAGGCACGGAGGTCATCATGTCCATGAGTCCTTATCATTTAAGTAATCTACAACTTTATAGTATCCTTTACTCATTAAACAGGTTTTCACGTGGGATTTAAATTTATGCATTGGTAACTCAATAACATTTTGTGGCAACTTATTGTACATTTTAATACTTTGACCAACAAATGAACTATTAATCTTTTGGAGCTTCAGATTTGGAATCGCGAGCTTGTGTTTATTTCTAGTGTTAAAACCATGACAATCAGATTTTTTAGAAAAAATATCAATGTTCTTTCGCACGTACAAAATACATTACAAAATGTATTGGGAAGCTACAGTTAAAATGTCGATATTCTTAAACAGTTTTTTCAGTGAATCGCGAGGCCTAAGGTTGTATATGGAGTGGATGGCCCTCTTCTGCAATACAAAAATAGTCTGTATCTCAGCCGCCGACCCCCACAACAAAAGACCGTATGACATTATACTATGAAAATAACTAAAATAAACCAGTCTCGCGGTTTCAATATCAGTCAGATGTCTGATCTTCTTAACCGCATATGCGGCGGAACTAAGTCTTCCCGCCAAGGCTGCCAAGTGTGGCTTCCATTGCAGTTTGGAATCCAGTGTAATACCTAAGAAAATTGTCGAATTAATAACTTCAATATGTTCATTATTCATAACGACGTTAGTGTTGACCTGCTTTACATTGGGCATAGTGAATTTTACACATTTGGTTTTCTTGGCATTTAAAAGCAAGTTGTTAGTTGTAAACCAATGTAGCACTTGTGAGAGGGTGTCATTTACGTCGTCAAACGTATCTTTTCGACGGTCAACGTTAAAAATCAACGAGGTATCATCAGCAAATAACACTACTTCACAAAGATCTTGTGCAAAGTAAGGGAGGTCATTTATGTATATTAGGAAGAGCAGAGGTCCCAATATTGATCCTTGGGGCACTCCCATTAATAGAGGGGCGCCTGAAGAGTCAGTTCCATTGACACTGACTTTCTGAAGTCTATCTGATAAGTAAGAATTTATCAAACTTAATGCATTATTTAGAACACCATAGTGAGCTAACTTCAACAACAATGTTTGATGCTCAACGCAATCAAACGCCTTCGAGAGGTCACAGAAAACACCAATTGCATCCTGTTTGTTTTCCCATGCATCAAAAATATACTTAATAAGTGCAACTCCTGCGTCAGTGGTTGACTTACCCTTGGTAAACCCAAATTGTTTATTATGAAGTAAGTCGTTAACTTTAAAATGAGACAGCAACTGAACGAATATGACTTTTTCAAAAATTTTACTCAGTGCTGGTAATATAGAAATAGGCCTAAAGTTAGAAGGGTCACTTTTTTCACCTGATTTAAATAACGGTATGATTTTGCTGTACTTCATTAAGCTAGGAAACTGACCGTCATCAATACATCTGTTGAATATCGTTGCCAAATGGGGTGCAATAACTAGTATTATATTTCTTAAAATGTCTACTGATATTCCCCAAAGATCTTCAGTTTTTTTCATATTCAGATCTTTGAAAGTTTCAACTATTATCTCGGAGGTTACATGGTAAAATTTGAAAGGCGTTTGACACTCGGCAACATTTGCTTTAAGTAATGAGATAGCAAGATACGAACTTGAATTTAATGTACTTGTTGTTGCCACTGGTATATTAGTGAAGAACGACTCAAATGCATTTGCCACTTCAGTATCAGAGTCAAGACATTTGCCATTTATTTTTAGAGAGAACTTGTGTTGTTGTGTTTTATTTTTACAAGTCTCTTTGTTGATGATGTTCCACGTGATTTTACTTTTATTAGTTGCTTTGCTTATTTTGTTTTTAATGTAGTTAGATTTAGCAACTGTACATACTTTCTTAAAGCACTTAGAATAATTTCTAACATATTCAACTATCGCAGGATCACGTGAATTAGCTTTAATATCATATAATTCAAACAATTTTCTCCTGCTTATGTGAATCCCTGTAGTGGCCCAGTCACTAAATTTATTTTTAGAACTGTTTACTTTAATGGTCTTTCTTGTAAAAATATCATTAAATTCCTTTTCAACAATTTCGAAAAGGCTTTCATACAACTGGTCGACACTATTTTTATTACCAGGCATTAAGGATACCTTATTATAAATATTATCTCTGAATTTCTCCATACGTCTTTTTGTAATAGGCCTACATGTAAAACTTGTAGACGGATCATTTCGATGACAGTCGATAACAGCCAGCTGACCACTGTGATCAGAGTTTATGAAATTTATTATAGATTTCTCCCCTACAATACAATCACAGAATATGTTGTCCAAGCATGTAGCTGAAGTGGGGGTGATTCTGGTAGGTTCGTTGAAGAGGTGCACCAGATTGAAACACTTAAAAAGATTCAGAAACCTAACTGAGTTCTGCGAATTCTCCAGGATGTTAATATTAAAGTCACCGCACACGATAACTTGTTTACTAGTTGCACATACTTTTCTCAGGACTTCTTCCATGCTAGTCTCAAATGAGTCGTAATTTGCAGAAGGGGGTCTATAATCGCAGACAATGATATGCTGCTCCAGCTCTGCACACGAAATTTCAATAGTTCGTTCTATAGATAGTGACTCAATATCTTTACGTTGTTTACATTTAAGAGTACTTTTTAACAAAATGAGTGACCCTCCTCTTATTGCAGAGTCTCTCGTGAACGAACTGATAATTTTGTAATTATTAATAGTAACAATTAATTGATGTTTATTTAACCAATGTTCGGTGAGACATAGTACATCAACATTTATTTCTTCTAAAAATAATTCTAGTTCTAGTTCTTTACCAGGAAGACCCTGTATATTTTGGTAAATAAGTTTTAAATTATCTTCCCTGGTCAATAAATTGCTAGAGGCGTCCTCTATTGTCTTAGACTTAAATTTAAATTGTTTGGAATAATTTCCAAAGTCTGCCTATATATATTATTTATATTAAATGCTAACAAAATAGCTAGTTCTTTTTTTACATTATAAGGCAAATAAAACTTTTTGCCAGTCACTATCAACTTATAATTAATAAATTTATTTGTGTCAAAAAACACAAAGTTGTCGCTATGACTAGTAACTAAATTATATAATGTAGGATTCAATAGGTGAATACTGTTATTTTGTTCTGATAAGTAGTGCCTAGAAAATGGTGGAGCATCTCTCTCCAGAGATAAAGTCACTGCACGCAGCAGCCCGAAGCAAAGCTAAAGAGCTCAATTACAGATTTGTTTGGGTAAGAGGTGGAAAAATCTTCATGAGAAAGACGGAAACGTCGGAATACAAACCGATAAAGAGCAACCAAGATCTGTTGGAACTAGTGTAGTCTAATTTTTATTTTTGTCTTTTTTTTTAGCCGTTTGAGTTTTTTGTACTTTTTTTTTTTCTTCTGTTTTATAAAGATTTTTATGTCAATAAATAACTTAAGGATATACTACCAAAATGTAAGAGGACTAAAATCAAAATCAAAAATGTCTTTATTCAATTTAAGTTCATACAGAACATTTATGAATGTCAAATATTATGTAATCTTCCGCTGATTCGGAATGTCAATTTCTACCGAGAAGAATCAGCACGAAACTCAGTAGTTCCTCTTTTCAAATAATATAGTAATTACAATTTTCATTCTTATACAAATTATGATTATAGTGACAGTATGATATACAATGCGTTTAATCAATATCGTTTAGATAAATCGTCAAAGAAAAATTATGAAATGAATTATACATTAGAGGACAGGCGAAGAGATCAACATGTCCAGGAATCCTTATCATTCAAGTAATCATCTACTTTATAGTAGCCTTTCTGCATGAGACAGTTTTTTAGATGCAACTTAAACTTATGTAGAGTTTCCATGAAGTTAATTTGCAGGTCAATTCAATTCCCAAACAGTCGAGATGAAAAGATTTTTTATATATGATGCAGCATAATAAGTTATCGTTTCCATTTTAATCTTGAGCGCAACAGCCCGATTCTGGGCATAAAAAGTTTAAAGTATTGGCACTTGAAGTTGTAGTTGATGTTTGTGATCTATTCTTGTCATGCACATAAGTGAAATGGACAAGATGTAATTTATAATTCAATAATTGTATCTTCTCGACGTTTAAATATAACTTAATTTGATGATAATATAGCATATATATGCTTTGTGCTTGAGCTACCTATCTCGGAGTCAGATCAATGTATGTGATGTTGTGAAATATTTTGTTTATTTATTCATCTATGAATTTATTTGTTTGATTTTTAAATTTTACTATCGTTTACTTAAGGTAGTGGCGCCTATGCTTGACACCTTAAGAAAAAGGAAATAGTTTTTATTTTATTAAAAAAAAATTATACGACATTATCGTGAAATGACAGTATATTTAACAGATACCATTATTATTTTCCCAAAATATAATATTGGACTATCAGAACAAAACTTGAAACAGATTTTAGGTAAGTATTTTTAAAAACGTAAATTGTGTCGTTGAGTTGACATGTGTTTCACTAATAGATGACACGATGTGAACTAATAGTTGACATGATATTATGTGACGATTATTTTTGTTTAATAAAAAACAATTTGAACATATTTTAATGACTATCATTGTATAATAGCTAGCAACAGTCCCTATTTTGTTGTACTAAAAAACTACGAGAATTTTTAAATCAACTTTAATCAATAATTCCTTACTGAGAACCAGTTAAGCAAATTGTACATATGTAATCGTGACAGTCATAGTTATCACTAGAATTATAGCATGAATAACAATGGCACACCATGCATTTGGTTTTTTATAAAATATTTGCTATCTGAAGTTTACATTCGCAACACATTAACTTTTCAGTTGTTGGATTTGGCAGCACATGTGTTTTTTTGCCAACACCCTTCCCTTTATGTGTGCCCTTGCTAACCTCAACTACGTTGCTTCATTTTATTTCAGTCTTTTTATTAGGAACTTTTAAGTATTGATCAGCCTTATTTTTGTTATCTCTTCTTTCATATAATATTTTCTGCTCTTCGCATATTAGATCATCTGTTAAAGAGTTTTTATCGGACTCAATCTCATCTTCACTCTTGCCAGAATCTATCCACTCCTTGTCTTCAGAACTAGTGTCTTCTATTAGTACCTTCTTGGACTTTTTTTTGGTCTTATTAATTTGATTTTCTTTGGATTTTTGTGCCTTCTTTTCTTCCTTTAGTTTTCTTATATTTATTCGCTCTTCAGCTTTCAGTTTCTTTTCTTGTATTAATTTGCTTTTCTTGTCGTCTTTATTTTTGTGATAGTCTTGCCATAGTTGGGACGTTATTACAGCGGGTATTTTCTCTTTTCTTCTTTTTTTTATAGTTTTTGGCTCTAGCCAGAAGAGAACACGTTTGAAAGGGCTTGGGATGTTTGGGTCTCACTGTCCATTCGTATTTTTATTGGGTGTCATCTCAGTTGTCTCAAAAGATGTAGATGGTTGAGGTTGAAGACTGTTGTTGTTGTCTGCTTGGTTAACCGGTATATTAGTAGCATTAGGATTAACAGCAATATTGAAGTTGGTGTTGTCATCTGTACCCTTGGCATTTGATTGCCCTTTCATAACATTAGCCAAATTGGTTATTTTTTTGTAAAAATTATATAATGATCTATCTTCTTGTAATATATCAGTTTCACACATATTTTTGAAGGTAACTAATTTGTTTTTATTTATGTGTTTCTCTACAAAACTAATACCGTTTGTCAATTCCTGCAAGTTCTCGACATTAGTCTTGTTTCCAAGATTAGGGGTCATGATTTCTATTGCCTCTGGATTTCATGGAAACAGGCCACATTTACGAAATCCATTTTGCAAGATAGTGGGGTTTAGTGTATTTTCAATTACTTTCTTCAAAAGAGGACAAAAGTGTACTTTCTTCAAAATCGGGCAATCAAAATTTTCACTGCGCCACTGTTGAACAGCTTGTTTCCATGCTCCTTTTAAAGAACGGAATACAGCTACGTCCATAGGCTGGATCAAATGCGTTGCATTTGGATATAACGCTATTAAAATTATTCCATTCTCAGAACAAAACTTGCTGGTAAGTTGAGTTAAATGGGATGTGTGACCATCTATGAAGAATACCACAGGTTTCGGTATATTGCTTTGCAACAGCCAAGGATGAAAAACATTGCAAATAAATTCATAGAAAGACTCTCCTGTCATCCATCCACTTTCAGAGCGACCCAAACCCCAAGAAGTGGGTACACTTTGGCAAAGATTAAGTGAATAGAGTAGTGAATAGAGTGTAAAAAAATCGATGAAATTGTAAATTATAAATTTCTTGTACTGTAGGAACTTGAAATAATAGCTGGTGTTTGAATTATCTGTTAATTTTGCCGTATTATCATGATGACTTTATTATTTTTATCTGTATTGGTGTAATTTTGCCGAAATATTGTTGTAATAAACCTGGCTCGCCAACACACACACCACCGCTGGGCACCGCTTGACACGTCCGTCCCGCTCAATCAGTCCGAGTCAACTGACATCACTCTATGGACGAGTGTTGCCAACTCGCGGCATGTACGCTCGAGATAGGTAATATACTACATTACAAAAAAAAAACTGTCAAACTGTTAAGACGTATCCTTCCGCGCTCCGTAATTTTTAATTTATTTCCCCGTAATATTTAATGTTACATGTTTCAAATAGTGTTCACTATCTAAAGAAGAGAACGTAAGCTCGTGTAAATCAATTGCTAAAACAAGGAACTGCATAAAAACGGTAAAAGCAGATACTCAAATTACCAAATCTTTGTTTACATCTCAGTCATCGACACCATAGACAATCTGTGTTCGGATACGTTTACATAAGGTAAAGCGACGACAGCACCCCCTGTAGCGACGACAGCGCCCTCTGCAGCGACAACAGCGACCCCTGTAGCGACGACAGAGCCCGCTTCAGTGACAAGATAACTACACCCTCAACAGCGCCCCCTGTAGCGATGTCAGCGCCCTCTACAGCGACGACAACGCACCCTGTGGTGGCAACAGCCCCTTTACAGCGACGACAGTGACCTCTTTTTATTTGGCGTACCGTCTGGCCTTCTTGACAACCGCTCAATCGACAAAGGAATTATGTCATCAACGACAACTACTTTTGGCTGCTGTGAAAGAGTGACAGCATCATCCAATACTTTAAGCTGTCGCTTATGCTGTTTAAAATACCATCTGGACTGCATCAATATAAACAAACCAATCAAAGAGTTGTCTAAGGAATTCAAGTCAACATTATCATATCCATCCTGTCGTAGTAAATTACCTAAAACGGACAATACCAATACACCGCGGAAGGGGACAACAGACTACTCAGCTGACGAATCATTGAACGTTAATACAAAACGAGGTAGCCAACGAGGCAGCCAATCACACCAGAAGGGTGCATCGAACGTAACCACCGAGAGCATTCGGCAGATTGTTAGAGAAGATCTGAAAGTCGTTCTAGAAAGCTTT
Organism: Marasmia exigua; assembly: GCA_019059595.1. NCBI lineage: Eukaryota > Metazoa > Arthropoda > Insecta > Lepidoptera > Crambidae > Marasmia > Marasmia exigua. Next base: position 11,812,939 of record CM032493.1, on the reverse strand, counting down.
AAGACCAGTATTATAAGGGAATTCGAACTGAAAACCAAGAAAGTTCTTGACCGATTTGACCAAATTTCGAGTTCTCTCATAGCAGTTGAAAACCAACAGAAAGAACTCAAGGAGGACATTGCGTCGAATAGGAATGGTATACTATTGCTAGAAGCCGAAAATTCAACCTTAAGGAATACAATTACAGATCTTAACTCGCGGATTGTTCGAATAGAGCAGCACGCCAGAGCTAACAACATAGAAATCGAAAACGTTCCAGAACATAAATCAGAAAACCTAATAACAATCATCAAACAAATAGCTTCGGACACGGATTGTAAATTGGAAGAAACTGACATACAACTGTGCACGAGAACCGCAAAAATAGATAAGAATAGTAGACGACCTAGATTTATAGTTGTGAAATTCGCTTCCAAAGGAACACGCGACATCTTTTTGGCCTCGAGTCTCAAGTACAACAAAAAGGCTAAAAGTACACCCGAAAAACTCAATTCTAGTCATCTTGGCATCGGTGGAGAAAGGAACCGGGTCTTCGTGGTGGAGCATCTCTCTCCAGAGATAAAGTCACTGCACGCAGCAGCCCGAAGGAAAGCTAAAGAGCTCAATTACAGATTTGTTTGGGTAAGAGGTGAAAAAATCTTCATGAGAAAGACGGAAACGTCGGAATACAAACCGATAAAGAGCAACCAAGATCTGTTGGAACTAGTGTAGTCTAATTTTTATTTTTGTCTTTTTTTTTAGCCGTTTGAGTTCTTTGTACTTTTTTTTTTCTTCTGTTTTATAAAGATTTTTATGTCAATAAATAACTTAAGGATATACTACCAAAATGTAAGAGGACTAAAATCAAAATCAAAAATGTCTTTATTCAATTTAAGTTCATACAGAACATTTATGAATGTCAAATATTATGTAATCTTCCGCTGATTCGGAATGTCAATTTCTACCGAGAAGAATCAGCACGAAACTCAGTAGTTCCTCTTTTCAAATAATATAGTAATTACAATTTTCATTCTTATACAAATTATGATTATAGTGACAGTATGATATACAATGCGTTTAATCAATATCGTTTAGATAAATCGTCAAAGAAAAATTATGAAATGAATTATACATTAGAGGACAGGCGAAGAGATCAACATGTCCAGGAATCCTTATCATTCAAGTAATCATCTACTTTATAGTAGCCTTTCTGCATGAGACAGTTTTTTAGATGCAACTTAAACTTATGTAGAGTTTCCATGAAGTTAATTTGCAGGTCAATTCAATTCCCAAACAGTCGAGATGAAAAGATTTTTTACATATGATGCAGCATAATAAGTTATCGTTTCCATCTTAATCTTGAGCGTAACAGCCCGATTCTGGGCATAATAAGTTTAAAGTATTGGCACTTGAAGTTGTAGTTGATGTTTGTAATCTATTCTTGTTATGCACATAAGTGAAATGGACAAGATGTAATTTATAATCCAATAATTGTATCTTCTCGACGTTTAAATATAACTTAATTTGATGATAATATAGCATATATATGCTTTGTGCTTGTGCTACCTATCTCGGAGTCAGATCAATGTATCGCACTCTTAGTAAGATAACGACTTAACTCAAAATTTCGGAAAAATGAGTTTTAGTGAAAAATCGACCTTATGGAGCAAGGGTCACAGCATACTTCTTTAAAAAGCAACCTTATTCTGTAAACAATAACGTATAGAATTGATGAGTCACTATCTTTCCCGCCCCGCAGACCTCATTCGTTCATCGAATATCGACCAATTCAGTCTTGCGGCGGCGGTTGCGCGCGAGGGTTTTGTGAAACGCCGGCAGATTTGGAGATGCGTCAGTGTTTTACTAAAAAAAAATCGGTAAATTTGTTAAATATCTTTATTGTAATAATGACTGGTTTTGACATAGGACTTTGTTTTAGTAAACTTCTCTGAGTTGATATAGGCTCCATTTAGATTGAGTCTTTATTTTATTGAAATGTATTATAGGATCAATGACAAATTATTACTTAGGTCTATATTTTTTTTTAATCGTAAACAAAATATAACTCAAATCGAATTTGGTCTCTGTTTTGTTAAAAAACTACATAACTGTTTTGTAATATTTAAATTTAGGTCTTTTTTTCATAAAAAAAAAATATTAATTCCAAGTCATAATTAAAAAAAGGTCTTCGTGTCATTTCATATAAGTGAAACTTAACTTTTAAATTTAAGTCACTGTGTTGTTTATTCTTTCGTATCTCAGCTTTTCGCGGGAATTAGCCAAATTCACGCTAATACTATAATGAGGATTTCAAGGACACGACCGTTAAATCGCGCAGTTATTGATTGAAACTCACATGCCGAGATCCGAGCGCGCAGGTATAGCTCGTGCGCGTCGTTTGTATGCAGTTGGAATGCTGTTAGATAAATATTACCATTTAAAAGTGCCCATTTACGTTGATTTGCTTACTGCGCGGATGCGGTGATGATGACTGTGATAATTTGTGTGTAGTCTAACGTTTGTGAATATGATTGTGTGAGTGCTTTGTATGCAGGTTCCGTGAAACATCCATCCACTTTCCTTAGCAGGCCTAGATGGGATTCAGGTGTCTTGGCTAATATTGTGTGGATCCTGGCAGTTTGGGCAGTTTCTTTGATGGACCCGCCAAATTTTTGCCAGGATCTACTTTTTGCTTTCCTGATCTCCCTATTAAAGCGTGTTAGCGCCTTTCTGTAAACATCCCAGTTCTTGTCTTTTTTGCCTTGTTAAATAAGGCACGGGCCTTTTGCCTCCGATGCTCCAGGTTTTTGTTCCACCAAGGCGCGTTCCTATTGCTCTTAGTGGTCTTAAGAGGACAATTTTCTAGATACGCTTTCATTAGGCTTCTGCCTAAGTCCTCTGCTGCGGCTTCCACTTGGACCAAAGTTTTAATGTATTTAAAATCTCCAAAGTATAACCTAAGGGAGTTCCTAAAGCCTTCCCAGTCTGTTCTCATGGGGTCTCGGTACTTGTTCGGTTCCTTTGTTCCCGAGCATATTATGTCGTACCTAATATGGGTGTGGTCGGACATGGACGGCTCATCTGAGACGTGCCGATTGGTTACTCGGTGTGCGAGATTACCTGAACACCATGTTTTATCTAGTACTTCCTGCCTAGAACGTGTGGCAAAGGTTGGTTTGCTACCCACGTTAAGAACAAATTGATTGTTGGTGAGCAAGTAGTCAAACAAGGACTCACCTCTTGCGTTCGTGTCGGAGCTGCCCCATGATGTGTGGTGGGAGTTGCAGTCGGTACCCACCAACAGCTGGGTTTCTCTCTCCAAACAATATTCCACTACCGGCGTCACCCTGTTCACCGGATCCTGGTCCTCTCCGGGTAGATATATGGAGCTGACTATGAGTGTCTCTGCACCTTTCCCCCTGGGGAGGTCTATATACGCTGCAACAGCGTACACAGAGAAGGGATCGGGAGGTAATTTATATCTCTCTTGAAGAGCATGCATGCTCTTGACCTCACTCAGCAGGTTTTACTTAATATCTTACCTGTCGAGTTTAGCCCCACTACCGTGGTGTTTTTCAGCCCCGGTTCTTGGATCAAGGCTATATCCAGGTCCTCAGAGAGGAATCTTTGGCAAAGGGCAGCTGTGGCTGCCTTTGAGAGCTGGAGGTTTACTTGTATCGCCTTAATCATTGTGTTGTTTTGGGGGATAGGGAGGGGAAGGGCTAGGAAATTTAGCTAAGACGGAGGGATGGGATAGGATTATATATAGGTGCCTAGGTTGTGTCTGTTTCTTTACGATGGTGGTGTGTTTTATTAAGCAGGTTTCTTGAGGCCTTCCTGCTGGAGTGCTCCTGTGCTAGGGACGGTAGATAGGTAGACCGGAAACCCGAAGCAAAACGGACCCAGCAACCTCCTTAAAGGTTGGCTTCGGGTTTCCGGTTGATTACCCTCCAACTCGAGAGGTCCGGCATGGTATCGGCGTCGTGTTTGGCTTCCTGTATCCAGGCCGTACGGTACCTGGGCTTGGGCATCTCCTCTTCGTTTACGACGGAGAGATTAGCCCCATCCCAGGGTTTAATGATGGGCAGTTTGCGGATGAGACACTCCTTCAAGTCCTCATCTGCGCGCGCCAAAAGGATGCCACCCGAGCGCGGTTTGCATCCAATAAAGCTGGGGCCGTCACCATCGTCTAAGGTGTCAATACACTTCAAGATAGCACCTTGAAGCATTTCGACCCTTTCCTGGTCCATTTTACCCAGGGCGTCTATGATGAGAAACATCCTTAAAGGTAGGCTTCGAGGTGGAAGGCTCGCCAAGTTTCAGTGCTTTGGTAGGATTACCTTGATTCGAGGTAGACGAAGTATTGAGAGGGCGCTTTGACTCCCGCTCCCTCGTTTCCCCCTTCTCTCGGGTCCTCTGCTTGGTCTTTTCACTCATGCGCAGTTCTATCGCCTGCTCGAAGGTCATACCCTTCGCTACGAGCCGATATATTTGTTTTCTATCAGCTCCAGAGAGCTTAACCCTGGGTTTACTCTCTGGCCCCTTGGTCGACGTGTCCCTTTGGTGCGTTGCGCCCAGAGGGGTCCACTCCACATTGGAAGTACCTGGTCCCTCAGTCCCAGGTGCTCCAGCAGTGTTCGTATGCTCCTCAGTATCGCTACCAAGGAGCGTAGCCTCGGAGGTACCTGGTACCTATTGGGCAGAATTTAAATGGTCGTCTATTATATCTAAAATATCCATATAGTTCCTACGAGAAGCTAGGGGAGTAAAGGTCCACCCCTGCAGAATCAAAATTAAGGTGATGATTAGACTACTATTAATTGTTAGTATGATTAATTATTGTTGCACCTAGTGCGTTTTTATAAAGACTTATTTTAGATTTTAAAACATTTTTAGAGTTACATTTTAAGAAATAACTACTTAGTTCAGACAAAAGATACAATTTACTGAGAGTAAATTTAACTCTATAACTATCAGTTGAACCAAGATCTATGCTAATTTTGTACTTTCTTTTTTTACGTGAACTATTTCTAATAAAACATTTTAAACTATACTGTTGTTTTTCTAATTAAGTTAAAAATACCTACATTTATTTCCAAATTGAGTCATTATCCAAGGAAAAATATTTTGTCAAAAAGAGACTTAACTTTTAATGTTTTTTTTTGTATTAAAAACTTAATAAAACAGTGACCTAAATAAATGGTGGTCCGATTTTTTTGTCAATTTTTGAGTAAAATATTGACCGATTTTTAAGTACGTCATAAATTGACTGGGTGGATTTCAGGAAATAATGACGCATCTCAAAATTGTTTTTTCAAACATTTTTTTTTACTATCATATTATATAAATTCATTTATTTTTTTGCTAAATCTAAAAGAATATATTCGAAGGCTTAAAACCGTAATTTTAGTTTCTTCCTACTCATCATAGTTAAAATTTTATAGGAGACTAAAGTACATGCTCTAAAACCACAAATCATTTTTTGCCATTTACCAAAACTTAGCAATTTCGAATTGAGTCATTATTTTACTAAGAGTGCGGTATGTGATGTTGTGAAATATTTTGTTTATTTATTCATCTATGAATTTATTTGTTTGATTTTTAAATTTTACTATCGTTTACTTACTTTATAATTTTGTTCATAATTTTAATTGATTTTTTTTACATCTTAAGGTAAAATATGGCATATAAATGCAGTGAAAGAAAATTGATTAAGTTGTAAATGATACATTTCTTGTAGTTGTAAATTGGTGTTTGAATTATCCGTCAATTATTGCCGTAAAATCGTGATGACTTTATTATTTTGATCGGTATTGTTATTCTTTATTTTGTTATCCTATATTGTTAAGTGGATAGAGTGTAAAAAAATCGATGAAATTGTAAATTATAAATTTCTTGTACTGTAGGAACTTGAAATAATAGCTGGTGTTTGAATTATCTGTTAATTTTGCCGTATTATCATGATGACTTTATTATTTTTATCTGTATTGGTGTAATTTTGCCGAAATATCGTTGTAATAAACCTGGCTCGCCAACACACACACCACCGCTGGTCACCGCTTGACACGTCCGTCCTGCTCAATCAGTCCGAGTCAACTGACATTACTCTATGGAACAGTGTTGCCAAGTCGCGTTATGTACGCTCGAGATAGGTAATATATTACATTACAAAAAAAAAACTGTCAAACTGTTAAGACGTATCTTTCCGCGCTCCGTAATTTTTAATTTATTTCCCCGTAATATTTAATGTTACATGTTTCAAATAGTGTTCACTATCTAAAGAAGAGAACGTAAGCTCGTGTAAATCAATTGCTAAAACAAGGAACTGCATAAAAACGGTAAAAGCAGATACTCAAATTACCAAATCTTTGTTTACATCTGAGTCATCGACACCATAAACGATCTGTGTTCGGATACGTTTACATAAGGTAAAGCGACGACAGCATCCCCTGTAGCGACGACAGCGCTTCTGCAGCGACAACAGCGACCCCTGTAGCGACGACAGAGCCCGCTTCAGTGACAAGATAACTACACCCTCAACAGCGCCCCCTGTAGCGACGTCAGCGCCCTCTACAGCGACGACAACGCACCCTGTGGTGGCAACAGCTCCCTTACAGCGACGACAGTGACCTCTTCTTATTTGGCGTACCGTCTGGCCTTCTTGACAACCGCTCAATCGACAAAGGAATTATGTCATCAACGACAACTACTTTTGGCTGCTGTAAAAGAGTGACAGCATCATCCAACACTTTAAGCTGTCGCTTATGCTGTTTAAAATACCATCTGGACTGCATCAATATAAACAAACCAATCAAAGAGTTGTCTAAGGAATTCAAGTCAACATTCTCATATCCATCCTGTCGTAGTAAATTACCTAAAACGGACAATACCAATACACCGCGGAAGGGGACAACAGACTACTCAGCTGACGAATCACTGAACGTTAATACAAAACGAGGTAGCCAACGAGGCAGCCAATCACACCAGAAGGGTGCATCGAACGTAACCACTGAGAGCATTCGGCAGATTGTTAGAGAAGATCTGGAAGTCATTCTAGAAAGCTTTAAGACCAGTATTATAAGGGAATTCGAACTGAAAACCAAGAAAGTTCTTGACCGATTTGACCAAATTTCGAGTTCTCTCATAGCAGTTGAAAACCAACAGAAAGAACTCAAGGAGGACATTGGGTCGAATAGCAATGGTATAGTATTGCTAGAAACCGAAAGTTCAACCTTAAGGAATATAATTACAGATCTTAACTCGCGGATTGTTCGAATAGAGCAGCACGCCAGAGCTAACAACATAGAAATCGAAAACGTTCCAGAACATAAATCAGAAAACCTAATAACAATCATCAAACAAATAGCTTCGGACACGGATTGTAAATTGGAAGAAACTGACATACAACTGTGCACGAGAACCGCAAAAATAGATAAGAATAGTAGACGACCTATATTTATAGTTGTGAAATTCGCTTTCAAAGGAACACGCGACATCTTTTTGGCCTCAAGTCTCAAGTATAACAAAAAGGTCAAAAGTACACCCGAAAAACTCAATTCTAGTCATCTTGGCATCGGTGGAGAAAGGAACCGGGTCTTCGTGGTGGAGCATCTCTCTCAAGAGATAAAGTCACTGCACGCAGCAGCCCGAAGGAAAGCTAAAGAGCTCAATTACAGATTTGTTTGGGTAAGAGGTGGAAAAATCTTCATGAGAAAGACGGAAACGTCGGAATACAAACCGATAAAGAGCAACCAAGATCTGTTGGAACTAGTGTAGTCTAATTTTTATTTTTGTCTTTTTTTTTAGCCGTTTGAGTTCTTTGTACTTTTTTTTTCTTCTGTTTTATAAAGATTTTTATGTCAATAAATAACTTAAGGATATACTACCAAAATGTAAGAGGACTAAAATCAAAATCAAAAATGTCTTTATTCAATTTAAGTTCATACAGAACATTTATGAATGTCAAATATTATGTAATCTACCGCTGATTCGGAATGTCAATTTCTACCGAGAAGAATCAGCACGAAACTCAGTAGTTACTCTTTTCAAATAATATGGTAATTACAATTTTCATTCTTATACAAATTATGATTATAGTGACAGTATGATATACAATGCGTTTAATCAATATCGTTTAGATAAATCGTCAAAGAAAAATTATGAAATGAATTATACATTAGAGGACAGGCGAAGAGATCAACATGTCCAGGAATCCTTATCATTCAAGTAATCATCTACTGTATGAATTTAGTAGCCTTTCTGCATTGGGCAGTTTTTTAGATGCAATTTAAACTTATGTAGAGTTTCCATGAAGTTAATTTGCAGGTCAATTCAATTCCCAAACAGTCGAGATGAAAATGTTTTTTACATATGATGCAGCATAATAAGTTATCGTTTCCATCTTACTCTTGAGCGCAACAGCCCGATTCTGGGCATAATAAGTTTAAAGTATTGGCACTTGAAGTTGTAGTTGATGTTTGAATTATATCGTCGTGATAATTCTATTATTTGTTACCCGCATTAGTATACTCGGCAAATAACGCGTAACAGAATGGGTAAAGTTGTAAATTATACATTTCCGGTAGTGTAGGAACTTGACGTTGCTGTTGGTATTTTAAGTATCGGGTTCGCACTTTATGTATCGCAATTATCAAATAGCTCAGTTACAAAACGAAGTGAGGGCGGGCCACTAAAATTGATAAAGTTGTAAGTGATACATTTCTTGTAGTGTAGCAATTGGAAGTTGTAGTTGGTGTTTGAATTGTCAGATATGTCAACAATTGCCGTATTATCGAGACGAATTTATTATTTTGATCGGTATTTGTATTTTATATTATACATCAAATGGAGCTTAACTGAATGGATGAAGCAGTAAATGTAAAATTTTTAGTAGTGTAGGAACTCAATGATGATGTTGATCGACTTAAGTATCAATATCGTAGTTAATGTATCGTAACTGTCAAAAAGACAAAAAAATGGCGTTATTGTTTTATTTATTTAATTTCAAAATCGAAATCTTAAGACGCCATAAACACAAAACTGTTGATAATCTATTCTTGTCATGCACATAAGTGAAATGGACAAGATGTAATTTATAATTCAATAATTGTATCTTCTCGACGTTTAAATATAACTTAATTTGATGATAATATAGCATATATATGCTTTGTGCTTGAGCTACCTATCTCGGAGTCAGATCAATGTATGTGATGTTGTGAAATATTTTGTTTATTTATTCATGTATGAATTTATTTCTTTGATTTTTAAATTTTACCATCGTTTACTTACTTTATAATTTTGTTCATAATTTTAATTGAATTTTTTTACATCTTAAGGTAAAATATGGCATATAAATGCAGTGTAAGAAAATTGATTAAGTTGTAAATGATACATTTCTTGTAGTTGTAAATTGGTGTTTGAATTATCCATCAATTATTGCCGTAAAATCGTGATGCCTTTATTATTTTGATCGGTATTGTTATTCTTTATTTTGTTATCCTATATTGTTAAGTGAATAGAGTGTAAAAAAATCGATGAAATTGTAAATTATAAATTTCTTGTACTGTAGGAACTTGAAATAATAGCTGGTGTTTGAATTATCTGTTAATTTTACCGTATTATCATGATGACTTTATTATTTTTATCTGTATTAGTGTAATTTTGCCGAAATATCGTTGTAATAAACCTGGCTCGCCAACACACACACCACCGCTGGGCACCGCTTGACACGTCCGTCCCGCTCAATCAGTCCGAGTCAACTGACATTACTCTATGGACCAGTGTTGCCAACTCGCGGCATGTACGCTCGAGATAGGTAATATACTACATTACAAAAAACTGTCAAACTGTTAAGTGTGAATGAATGAATGAATGACTGAATGAATGAATGAATGAATGAATGAATGAATGAATGAATGAATGAATGAATGAATGATAACTTTATTTGGCACAATACAAAACAAGGAAACTTAATAAGAAACAAAGCCTAGACATAAATAATGACGAAAAGTAGGACAACATTATCCCTGTATACGCCAAATAGGCGGCCGCTCAGCTATAGTCAGTGCTGATCCATGAGACCAACCTCGACGCTGATTTTCAGCGACTACCATTACATTATTGCGCATCTGTTCCATATCCATGCATGCATGCATGCATAATTGAGATTGAGACAGAAAAAAAATAAACAGATAGGTAATTTAACAGATGCGCAATATGGGGGCAGACAGATACAAAAACAATACAAAAGAAAAATACAATTTACAAAAATTAAAAACATGAAAGAAAGACGCATCAATACTATACAATATAAGCGGATTACATACTATATGTAATAAGACTGACCAAGATCAGAAGGCACATCAGTTACATTGTTTTTTCTATTCCACGTGCCAAATAACCGTGATCGGGCTTTAAATCACATTTCTATGACCTATTCCGTATCCTAGTCCGATTTTCGGTACAATTTCCCTTAATCAACACTAGGTATGCATACAAACATTATTATGAACCATAAGTAAATATAATTAATAGCTAAGATTAATAGTGTCATAGCAAAATTACGGATTTGGCTGGATGTGTAAATACAGGCCGTGACACAACAGAAAAAAGAGAAAAAATAAAGTTGAAAAAATGTCTATGCTTTTGTCAGACAAATTGATTGACAGTTCACTCACATCACAAATCATCACAGTTAATTTTAATGGTATTTTAAAGAACTGATTATTGTAATTTAAAGTTATTGTTTCTGTTTCAAAATTTATTACGCATTTATATTTCATTAGAAAATCTTGTCCAATTATTCCATCAACATCTAATGGTAAGTTTGCAAACACATGAAATTTGTGATTAAAATGACTGTTTCGCTGTTTTGCTCTCTAGGTTTAAACGAATTGTACCGTAAGATGAAATTTTACCTCCTATACCATCTATGTATGTGACTTTCGGGGTAATACTCTCTTTTGTTCATAGTGCCACGTCACGCTTAATTGCACTAAGTGATGCACCCGTATCTATCAACCAAACATAGGTTCTACCCTTAATGTCAAATTGGACTGAATTCATATTATTATAAGTCAGAATGTAATTGCCATTCACGAAAAAACTTTAATTCGTTATCATTTTTGTTGTCTGGCTTTTCTACTGCTGCATTAATTTTATGTTGGCTATAATGGACAACATTTCAAAATTGATAAGCTCTGAAACAAAAAATACCAATTCTTTATTTACTTTTCCGCTGCTCGAATATATATTTATTCATTTTTTATATTGCTTATTTACTGAGAAAAAAATTAAAAACTAAAAAACGTAAGATGACGTCATCGGACGTCAGAATGTAAAATATTTCTTTGCCAAGCAAATTATAGTTTTAAATTTACGAAATGCCAAACCCATGACATGCAACTGTCAAAAAAAAGACAACTTGTCAACGTTGAATGAATGAATGACGTTGACAATGTTGACACTAGTATTATTAACCTTTGACAGTAGTACCTTTTTTTTATTAAAACAATGATAAGCAAAGGAATATCGCTGAATTCAGCCGTCCGATGACGTCATTTGGCGCTTACGTCTATTTAGAATATAAAGAATTTCAATAATTATTTTATGCATGAAAATGGACAAATTTTGATCAAAGAAAAAATATGGGTCTGTTCATTTTATGTCTATTTTCATATAAAAAAACAATATGGACATGTTAAAAATATGAAATGTTGTCCATTATTATTTTGTCTTCTACCACGACTGTAGGTTCGAGTGTAAGTTCCTCGTGGTTGCTGGAAGGGTCTTCTTGGTTTAAGCCAACCGTTCGTCCTTTCATGTTGATTTTTATTTCTAGGATACGTTCCCCTGTTACCATTTCTGTTATATGAGCCTCTAAATGGTTTCCGGTAAATGTAGCCTTTTCCACGAGCAAAGAATATTTGTTCGGGATTTGTTGAAGCAATCATTGACACCTCTTCGTCTTTTGCACCTTGAATTGCGTCTTTTAGCGACGAATAAGCTCGTGCCGCTATAATTGTATTTAGTTTCTTGCTTCGCAATCCTTGAGTAAATCTGTTTATAGCCAATTTTTCGTTTAGGGGCTTCAAAACATCATAAGAAGCGGTGTTACCATTGGCCTGTGAAATCGTAAGGTTTACGAAAAGTTCTTCAAGTTCTTGACCAAACTGCTCTATTGATCTATTCCCTTGCTTTGCCGTCATTAATTTCTTTTGTAATGCGGTATCTGATTTTTTTGTTAGTAGGTGCTTTCTCATGTCATTAATCATTTGTTCTACATTAACATAAGTGCTTGATAATCTCAACTTAGCACTTGGAGTCAGTCTGGTTTTCAGCACAAACTTAATGAGAAGTTGTGCATCTGAGTCCTCAATCATTTCTGAATATAGTTCTATCCCATCTATCAATTTGTTTGTTATGGCCTCTGAGCCATCCATGGTTGGCAGTAACGAGACTGCCGTCTTTAGGTCTAAGTTGTCTTTTGGAGCCATTTTTTGCTCTTTTTCCACTTCGTAGTAAGTCAATATTTTATTATACGTATCTTTTATTTGTAAATAAATAGACTGAACTACTTTACTGTCCTCTACTGAGACTTCTGATCTCTCTAGTCTACTACTAAATTGACCTATATATTTTTCAACTTCTACATATAGAGTTTTTACTTCTAGAAATGTCTTTAACCCTAATGCCTCTATCCTACGTTTCGGACCCAATTTCCTTATATCTTCTTGTAACTTAATTAACTGTGTAATGTAGTCCCTTGTTTTTGTCATAATACAAAAAAAAATCTGTCAAATACTAATTCTTACATCTACCTACTTGATTAACTATTATTATATCTACATAATTAATAATTATATTTTACCGATTTTCTTCATAAAAGTGTTTCAGCTTCTTGATTATTTCTTCTTTTCTTCATAGGTTGCTATGCCATCTCGTGTTTCCGCATCATTACTGCTACTGCTTGGTGCTCGATCTTCTTTGTAAGGCACTTTTTATATTTCTTCCACGCCATGTACAGGAAAATAATCGACAGGATTATTAATATTACCGAGACCATGTAAACTAGCGACGGGATGTGCTTGTTAGTTTCGTCTTGTGTTTCTTGGGCACTATTTCTAGCCCCATTTTGTGCTATGATGATTTCTTCTTTGTTTTCTTGATTTTTTTGACGATTTTCCTCCCATAACCAATGTTGCACGGGCGTATGTCGTCGCGTATGCTTTGTTTATTATTAATTTTTTTTTTTTTTGATATCCTTCAGTGTCTACACTGCCTGAAAGCAGTGGACTGGCAGGATCGCCATGAGATGATCGGCGTAGGGCTAAGTAAATAACGCAACGGATGTCGGTTCTATACTCATGAATTTATTGGGAAAAATACAGGTTTATATACTATTTTGTAAATGCTAATACATTGATATCTTATCGTGGTTTTATCGTGTTTATAAAAGTATCAAATTACATTACACGTGTTTGGGAGATAATAAAATATTAATTATAATAAGTAAAATAATTGTTATCAGATGATGACGTCGAACCACACTACAAAGATTTTTATGTCAATAAATAACTTAAGGATATACTACCAAAATGTAAGAGGACTAAAATCAAAATCAAAAATGTCTTTATTCAATTTAAGTTCATACAGAACATTTATGAATGTCAAATATTATGTAATCTACCGCTGATTCGGAATGTCAATTTCTACCGAGAAGAATCAGCAAGAAACTCAGTAGTTACTCTTTTCAAATAATATGGTAATTACAATTTTCATTCTTATACAAATTATGATTATAGTGACAGTATGATATACAATGCGTTTAATCAATATCGTTTAGATAAATCGTCAAAGAAAAATTATGAAATGAATTATACATTAGAGGACAGGCGAAGAGATCAACATGTCCAGGAATCCTTATCATTCAAGTAATCATCTACTGTATGAATTTAGTAGCCTTTCTGCATTAGACAGTTTTTTAAATGCAACTTAAACTTATGTAGAGTTTCCGTGAAGTTAATTTGCAGGTCAATTCAATTCCCAAACAGTCGAGATGAAAAGATTTTTTACATATGATGCAGCATAATAAGTTATCGTTTCCATCTTAATCTTGAGCGCAACAGCCCGATTCTGGGCATAATAACTTTAAAGTATTGGCACTTGAAGTTGTAGTTGATGTTTGAATTATATCGTCGTGATAACTCTATTATTTGTTACCCGCATTGGTATACTCGGCAAATAACGCGTAACAGAATGGGTAAAGTTGTAAATTATACATTTCCGGTAGTGTAGGAACTTGACGTTGCTGTTGGTATTTTAAGTATCGGGTTCGAACTTTATGTATCGCAATTATCAAATAGCTCAGTTACAAAACGAAGTGAGGGCGGGCCATTAAAATTGATAAAGTTGTAAATGATACATTTCTTGTAGTGTAGCAATTGGAAGTTGTAGTTGGTGTTTGAATTGTCAGATATGTCAACAATTGCCGTATTATCGAGACGAATTTATTATTTTGATCGGTATTTGTATTTTATATTATACATCAAATGGAGCTTAACTGAATGGATGAGGCTGTAAATGTAAACTTTTTAGTAGTGTAGGAACTCAATGATGATGTTGATCGACTTAAGTATCAATATCGTAGTTTATGTATCGTAACTGTCAAAAAGATCAGTTACGAAAAATTGGCGTTATTGTTTTTTTTATTTAATTTCAAAATCGAAATCTAAAGACGCCATAAACACAAAACTGTTGATAATCTATTCTTGTCATGCACATAAGTGAAATGGACAAGATGTAATTTATAATTCAATAATTGTATCTTCTCGACGTTTAAATATAACTTAATTTGATGATAATATAGCATATATATGCTTTGTGCTTGAGCTACCTATCTCGGAGTCAGATCAATGTATGTGATGTTGTGAAATATTTTGTTTATTTATTCATCTATGAATTTATTTGTTTGATTTTTAAATTTTACTATCGTTTACTTACTTTATAATTTTGTTTATAATTTTAATTGAATTTTTTTACATCTTAAGGTAAAATATGGCATATAAATGCAGTGTAAGAGAATTGATTAAGTTGTAAATGATACATTTTACATAAGGTAAAGCGACGACAGCACCCCCTGTAGCGACGACAGCGCCCTCTGCAGCGACAACAGCGACCCCTGTAGCGACGACAGAGCCCGCTTCAGTGACAAGATAACTACACCCTCAACAGCGCCCCCTGTAGCGACGTCAGCGCCCTCTACAGCGACGACAACGCACCCTGTGGTGGCGACAGCCCCCTTACAGCGACGACAGCGCCCCCTGTAGCGAAGACAGCAACCCCTGCAGCGACGACAGCGCCCTCTATAGCGACGACAGTGACCTCTTCTTATTTGGCGTACCGTCTGGCCTTCTTGACAACCGTTCAATCGACAAAGGAATTATGTCATCAACGACAACTACTTTTGGCTGCTGTGAAAGAGTGACAGCATCATCCAATACTTTAATCTGTCGCTTATGCTGTTTAAAATACCATCTGGACTGCATCAATATAAACAAACCAATCAAAGAGTTGTCTAAGGAATTCAATTCAACATTCTCATATCCATCCTGTCGTAGTAAATTACCTAAAACGGACAATACCAATACACCGCGGAAGGGGACAACAGACTACTCAGCTGACGAATCACTGAACGTTAATACAAAACGAGGTAGCCAACGAGGCAGCCAATCACACCAGAAGGGTGCATCGAACGTAACCACTGAGAGCATTCGGCAGATTGTAAGAGAAGATCTGGAAGTCGTTCTAGAAAGCTTTAAGACCAGTATTATAAGGGAATTCGAACTGAAAACCAAGAAAGTTCTTGACCGATTTGACCAAATTTCGAGTTCTCTCATAGCAGTTGAAAACCAACAGAAAGAACTCAAGGAGGACATTGGGTCGAATAGGAATGGTATACTATTGCTAGAAACCGAAAGTTCAACCTTAAGGAATACAATTACAGATCTTAACTCGCGGATTGTTCGAATAGAGCAGCACGCCAGAGCTAACAACATAGAAATCGAAAAGGTTCCAGAACATAAATCAGAAAACCTAATAACAATCATCAAACAAATAGCTTCGGACACGGATTGTAAATTGGAAGAAACTGACATACAACTGTGCACGAGAACCGCAAAAATAGATAAGAATAGTAGACGACCTAGATTTATAGTTGTGAAATTCGCTTCCAAAGGAACACGCTACATCTTTTTGGCCTCAAGTCTCAAGTACAACAAAAAGGCCAAAAGTACACCCGAAAAACTCAATTCTTGTCATCTTGGCATCGGTGGAGAAAGGAACCGGGTCTTCGTGGTGGAGCATCTCTCTCCAGAGATAAAGTCACTGCACGCAGCAGCCCGAAGCAAAGGTAAAGAGCTCAATTACAGATTTGTTTGGGTAAGAGGTGGAAAAATCTTCATGAGAAAGACGGAAACGTCGGAATACAAACCGATAAAGAGCAACCAAGATCTATTGGAACTAGTGTAGTCTAATTTTTATTTTTGTCTTTTTTTTAGCCGTTTGAGTTCTTTGTACTTTTTTTTTCTTCTGTTTTATAAAGATGAGATGATCGGCGTAGGGCTAAGTAAATAACGCAACGGATGTCGGTTCTATACTCATGAATTTATTGGGAAAAATACAGGTTTATATACTATTTTGTAAATGCCAATACATTCATATCTTATCGTGGTTTTATCGTGTTTATAAAAGTATCAAATTACATTACACGTGTTTGGGAGATAATAAAATATTAATTATAATAAGTAAAAGAATTGTTATCAGATGATGACGTCGAACCACACTACACCTTCCCCCTTTTTTTTTTTTTTTTTTTAAACTAATCTTACATTCTTTATATAATCATAAAACTTTCTTCGACTATACAGTGTCGTGTTATAAAAATATTCTTACAATCAATTGTTTACATTCTAAGGATATTGGCGAGGCAAAGATTCTCACTAGCACATCTGGTGTCAATTTTCTGAAGCTGTCTAAGAACGACAAATTGAAAGTTTTCCATACAACTTTACGGAATAGTGGTTAATATTCTCTTTATTTTTGGGATGAATGTGGTTCGGTCACAATAATGATATCAATAATAGACATAATAAAAGCGTAGACAGAATATACCAGACTAGGTATTGCATTCTGTTGAGGAAATATTAAAGAGTGAAACAGGAAAATATTTAGTAATCAGAAGAGTTTCATTTGGTGAAAATCATATTATGTTTTTTTATTGTCTAGTTAATGTTTTTTTCGAAATATTTTATTCTAGGCTAGTTAAAGAGTATGGAATTATATGTTATTATGACACGATTTTCAATAAAAGAAACTAAAACTGTGTTTAGGTATTTAATAATTTATTGATATTACAATTTTATTCACTGTTTGGAAAATAGTTTGTAGCCTGAAAATGATGAAACACTCATTTCTAGTTAAATTGGCTTGATTATTCTTAAAGCAGTCTTCAATATAAATTTTTAACTTCATAATTTTGTCTTTTGGGAACTTATTCCCGAAGCTGCGTACGTATTACATTGAGGAACACAACAATACTTCCTATTTCTGCTTTATTAGCAGCCGGTGTATATTATTTAATAGTGAACATAAATAAATCAAAACTTTTAACCAAACATTACTTCAAAATGTAGCGAAGTGTCGTTCTTAGAGAGCTTCCAATTATCGCCGCTAGAGGAGCGCGCATAATCTTTGCCTCGCCAATACTGTTACAATCAAGTTTTATGGCTATCTCAAACAGCTATATTGCTTATTCTAACTACTCTAAACAATGATCCCAGTAATCAGAGATATGTCTTTCCATTTTAGGGCATGGTATACCTGTTGTTACAATTTTAATGTCTTCTTATTAATTTCTTTTGGTGCTCTGATTCACTGAGGCGTAGTCAATTTTAACGAGATGCTTAACTCAGATATCCTCCTCGAAGTTAGAGCACGGTGTGCTCTGTTTTCATTAAAATACAAAGTGGCCTTCTACCTGGCCACAAATCAACATTATCTGCTGCGGGGTGGAGGAGGGGGTGACCAAATCCTGGCGATGTTTGATGCGCCGCCAGGCCATCCACTACTGTGTCCCGACCAGCGTCATCCCGAGCTGGATGAGACCATCACCACTGGGCTGGTGTATTCGACAGATCGGCACGTCACCTACGGTCAGTATTCCCCCAGCAGACTATTTTATTTTGTGATTTGGGAGCCAGTGGACCTAGTGCTGGACTCGTTATTAGAGACCATAAGTGATAGTGACGTTGACTGTTAGTTTTTTTTTTTTGTGAATTTTTACCTATTATGCTTCAAATATAAAATTTTTTTGTTCTGTTTTTGTGGAATATCATTTCTTTTCCTAAAACTAATAATTTGACATTTACTCCTTGATCTTCGATAACAGTGAATGGTCCTAAATACACTGGATCCATTTTATCTCTGTTTTCCTTTTTTACTAGGACTAAATCTCCTATCTTATAATTAATTAAATTAGTGGATACATCATACTTTATTTTTCTCTTAATTTTTGTTTCAGTTAAATTATTTCTAGCATCCTCTTGGGATTTTTGTAATCTATACTTAAGTTCCATAGCATATGAATTAAAGTTATAAATTGGATCTACTTGATTAATAATATTACTAGGTATGCGACATAGTTTCCCGAATACTAACTCATATGGTATGTATTTTGTTGACGAGTGTACCGTCGTATTGTAGGAAAAACACCAAAATTGTAGCCAATCTGACCAGTGATGTGCCTGATTATCAGTTTGAATTCTTAGAAATGCTTCTAACGATTTATGAGAATTTTCTAAAGAACCAAGGCTTTCATGGTGATAAGCTGTGGATTGCGATTTATTTATTTTTAAAATATTGCATACTTCTTGCATAGTTTTTGAGATAAATTCGGTTCCCCTGTCGGTAGCAATTTCGCTAGGAATTCCATATCGTAATATAAAGTTATCGAAAAATGCTCGCGCTACTGTATCTGTTTCTTTATTTAGTAGCGGATAAGCTTCTACGTACTTTGTGAGCTCACACTGCAGCGTAAGTATATAATTATATTGATTTATATTTTTTGTTAGTGGACCAACTAAGTCCAAAAACACCTTGTCAAATGCTGACGTTGCCGTACTAGTAATACATAGTGGCTGCTTAGTATTTTTGTGAAACTTTTGTTTTTGGCATTTATCGCATTTTTTCACAAATTCAATAATGTCATTGTCCATGCCTGGCCAATAATAATAACGCTTTACGTTATTGGTCATTCTTCGAATGCCTGCATGCCCACTGGTCGGCAATAAATGGAAATCATTTAATATGACTCGTCTATCATCCTTGTTGTTTATTTTCTTGACACCTTTTATTATACAAAGTCGTGGTCTGGACCTTGACCCATTTTTATTATTTATACATTGAGCTAGCTCTGTTATTATACAAGTGGTGTCATCGTTGTGGAGTATGCATACCTCTCTTATCTTTTGTGTCTTGCAAAACGTATCTAATTCTCTCGCGAGGAAAGCTCGTTTCGTACGCGATCGAAAACTAGGATTGACACACAATGTCAATAAGGATGGCGAGTAAATTATAATATTATTTTGACTTGACACTAAGTTACGTTTATACTACGTTTTTTGTCATATTCTTAAGCTCATCACTAGTGATTTCTATCCTAGATAATTGCATCAGCTGCTGCATTTTCTTTGCCTTTCAAATATTCTACCGTGAAATCGTATTCTTCTAAGCACAAACTAAATTTAGTGAGTCTACTTGATGGATTGTTCATATTAAATAAATAAATCAAAGGACGGTGGTCTGTGACAATCTTAAAGTTACGTCCGTATAAATATGGACGGAAATACTTCACCGCCCAAACGATTGCCAACAATTCCTTTTCTATTGTTGGATAATTTTTCTCCGCTGAATTTAAGGGTCTGCTTGCGTATGCTATTGGCAAGCCATTTTTATTTGATAATACGCATCCTATAGCTATGCCCGACGAGTCCGTGTGTAACATAAATTTATTACTTTTTGAGAAATCCGGGTATTGTAGTAAAGGTGGACTGCTGATAGCAGTTTTTAATTGTTCGAACGCTGTACTACAAACCTTTGTTCCAATCGAATTTTTCGTCTTTCTTTAATAAATTATTTAAAGGTTGAATTATTTCTGAAAATTGGGGAATACACTTTCTATAATAGTTTACAAAAGCTACAAAACGTCTGACTTCGTCAGTGTTCTTTGGTACTGGGTAGTTTTGTACTGCTGAAATCTTTTCAGGATTGGGTTTTATTCCCTCGGGTGTTACCACATGTCCTAGGTATAATATTTCTTTTTGTAAAAAGTTACATACACTTAAGGGGATTTAACTTAAAGTTTACCTTCCGCAATCTCGTAAAAATATCTGTTAAATTATTATTATGTTGGCTTAAATTACGGCCCATTACTATAATATCGTCTAAATAAACTATACATTTTAAGTAATTAAGACCCGACATAGCTATAGTCATTACTCTACTAAACGCGTTTGGACTTGTCTTTAAACCCATTGGTAATCGTTTCATTTGATAATGTTTATCTGCAATGAATGCAGTGTATTTTCTGCTCTCAGGGTCTAATTTTGTTTGGTAATAACTTTGATTTAAGTCCCAGGTGCTAAAGTACATTGCACCTGTCAACGAATCTAATATCTTTGTTATGTTTGGTAGCGGGAACTTGTCATTTTCTATGACTTCGTTGACTTTTCTATAGTCTATCACTAATCTCCATTTCTTTTCTCCGCTTGAATCTGTCTTTTTAGGAACTAGTAATAATGGACTTGCCCATTCTGACTGAGATTCTTCTATAATATAATTTTTAAGCATTTCTTTTATTTGTTTATTTATTTCTGTTTTTTGTGACTGAGGCAGACGATAGGGTTTATTTTAAACCGGCAACGTATTAGGTTTTAAATGTATTTTTGTTCGTACAATTTTGTTGTATTTAAGGTATCTCCTGGTAAATGAAAAATATCTGCAAACTTTGCACAAATGCTAGCTATAGTATTTTTTTCTTCCGTGTTTAAATTTTGTAATTTTAAGTGAGAGAATAACAGTTTTACCCTATCTGCGTTATTTTCACATTGTTCAAAAGAATAACACTTGTAGTCATGCAAAGGTCGTATTTGTGGAGTGAGAGTTTTTAATATTACATCTTCGTCACGAGTGTTTAGTATTTTAATAGGAATTTTTCCATTCTCAGAACGTGTTATGGTGTTTGCCACAAATATTCCTTCGCCGATTTCGCTTGATAAAACAACACAGTCGCCGTTGTAATTATTTGATAATTTGATTGTAGTTTCACAACGTGCTGGTATTTTTATTAGATTTGAGTTTATACTTGTGTTCGATTTTACTGTTAATTTTAATGGTATTTTAAAGAACTGATTATTGTAATTTAAAGTTATTGTTTCTGTTTCAAAATTTACTACGCATTTATATTTCATTAGAAAATCTTGTCCAATTATTCCATCAACATCTAATGGTAAGTTTGCAAACACATGAAATTTGTGATTTAATGACTGTTTCGCTGTCTTGCTCTCTAGGTTTAAACGAATTGTACCGTAAGATGAAACTTTACCTCCTATCCCATCTATGTATGTGACTTTCGGGGTAATACTCTCTTTTGTTGATAGTGCCACGTCACGCTTAATTGCACTAAGTGATGCACCCGTATCTATCAACCAAACATAGGTTCTACCCTTAATGTCAAATTGGACTGAATTCATATTATTATAAGTCAGAATGTAATTGCCATTCACGAAAAAACTTTAATTCGTTATCATTTTCGTTGTCTGGCTTTTCTACTGCTGCATTAATTTTATGTTGGCTATAATTATTATTTTGTCTTCTACCACGACTGTAGGTTCGAGTGTAAGTTCCTCGTGGTTGCTGGAAGGGTCTTCTTGGTTTAAGCCAACCGTTCGTCCTTTCATGTTGATTTTTATTTCTAGGATACGTTCCCCTGTTACCATTTCTGTTATATGAGCCTCTAAATGGTTTCCGGTAAATGTAGCCTTTTTTACGAGCAAAGAATATTTGTTCGGGATTTGTTGGAGCAATCATTGACACCTCTTCGTCTTTTGCACCTTGAATTGCGTCTTTTAGCGACGAATAAGCTCGTGCCGCTATAATTGTATTTAGTTTCTTGCTTCGCAATCCTTGAGTAAATCTGTTTATAGCCAATTTTTCGTTTAGGGGCTTCAAAACATCATAAGAGGCGGTGTTACCATTGGCCTGTGAAATCGTAAGGTTTACGAAAAGTTCTTCAAGTTCTTGACCAAACTGCTCTATTGATCTATTCCCTTGCTTTGCCGTCATTAATTTCTTTTGTAATGCGGTATCTGATTTTTTGTTAGTAGGTGCTTTCTCATGTCATTAATCATTTGTTCTACATTAACATAAGTGCTTGATAATCTCAACTTAGCACTTCGAGTCAGTCTGGTTTTCAGCACAAACTTAATGAGAAGTTGTGCATCTGAGTCCTCAATCATTTCTGAATATAGTTCTATCCCATCTATCAATTTGTTTGTTATGGCCTCTGAGCCATCCATGGTTGGCAGTAACGAGACTGCCGTCTTTAGGTCTAAGTTGTCTTTTGGAGCCATTTTTTGCTCTTTTTCCACTTCGTAGTAAGTCAATATTTTATTATACGTATCTTTTATTTGTAAATAAATAGACTGAACTACTTTACTGTCCTCTACTGAGACTCTTGATCTCTCTAGTCTACTACTAAATTGACCTATATATTTTTCAACTTCTACATATAGAGTTTTTACTTCTAGAAATTTCTTTAACCCTAACGCCTCTATCCTACGTTTCGGACCCAATTTCCTTATATCTTCTTGTAACTTAATTAACTGTGTAATGTAGTCCCTTGTTTTTGTCATAATACAAAAAAAAATCTGTCAAATACTAATTCTTACATCTACCTACTTGATTAACTATTATTATATCTACATAATTAATAATTATATTTTACCGATTTTCTTCATAAAAGTGTTTAAGCTTCTTGATTATTTCTTCTTTTCTTCATAGGTTGCTATGCCATCTCGTGTTTCCGCATCATTACTGCTACTGCTTGGTGCTCGATCTTCTTTGTAAGGCACTTTTTATATTTCTTCCACGCCATGTACAGGAAAATAATCGACAGGATTATTAATATTACCGAGACCATGTAAACTAGCGACGGGGTGTGCTTGTTAGTTTCGTCTTGTGTTGCTTGGGCACTATTTCCAGCCCCATTTTGTGCTATGATGATTTCTTCTTTGTTTTCTTGATTTTTTTGACGATTTTCCTCCCATAACCAATGTTGTACGGGCGTATGTCGTCGCGTATGCTTTGTTTATTACTAATATATATATTTTTTTTTTGATATCCTTCAGTGTCTACACTGCCTGAAAGCAGTGGACTGGCAGGATCGCCATGAGATGATCGGCGTAGGGCTAAGTAAATAACGCAACGGATGTCGGTTCTATACTCATGAATTTATTGGGAAAAATACAGGTTTATATACTATTTTGTAAATGCCAATACATTGATATCTTATCGTGGTTTTATCGTGTTTATAAAAGTATCAAATTACATTACACGTGTTTGGGAGATAATAAAATATTAATTATAATAAGTAAAAGAATTGTTATCAGATGATGACGTCGAACCACACTACAAAGATTTTTATGTCAATAAATAACTTAAGGATATACTACCAAAATAAAAGAGGACTAAAATCAAAATCAAAAATGTCTTTACTCAATTTAAGTTCATACAGAACATTTATGAATGTCAAATATTATGTAATCTACCGCTGATTCGGAATGTCAATTTCTACCGAGAAGAATCAGCAAGAAACTCAGTAGTTACTCTTTTCAAATAATTGATGATTAAACGAACTTACCTGTGAGTGAAGTTCGATCATAATTATACGAGCTGCTTCGTCCGAAAAGATTATCAATAAACACATGTAGTATCACATACGGTATCGCCAGATTGCACTGAAAGTTAAAATATATTCATATTTTTTATTTTTAGAAATAAATAAAAGTATTATTTTTGTTTCATTTCCCACTTGATAGGCGGCCATTGCGTCATTTAGTTCAGAGAAATGCATTTTTATATAATTTTATAATTAATGGGTAAATGAGTATGTATTGGGAAGGGAGGGTTACTAATCTTTTCGGACGAAGCAGCTCGTATAATTATGATCGAACTTCACTTACAGGTAAGTTCGTTTAATCATCAATTATACTCGTGCTTCGTCCGAAAAGATTATCAATAAACACATGTAGATTTTTAGAGCCCGTAAAATTATTATTAAAAATGCGTAGTTCATGGGCAATCAAATTTATTTATTCCTTTAGAATAATATTCATATTATTTTAAATATACAGTTTACTGTTGTATTTGTAACAAAAAATATGTACTTAATATAATCATATACATTTGTTATTATTTTCATGGAAAAAAAAATACGTTTACTGCATTTAATTATTATAATAATATACAGGTATTAATGTTGTGTCTGTATATGGTTATGTTGATTATATATTTTATTGACCTTTCACGAGGCTTTTAGTTGAATTAGATAATTGACTCATTGAGTATTGACCTAGCAAATAAACTGTTATCTACGGAGTTCTCAATAGTTCTATTGTAGAACCTACCGAAGATGTCAGAAGATCCGATCCAGCCTGCAGTCTTTCTAATCAGATCGATGTTTACACCCAGTTGATGAGCCTTCGAAGTGGCTGCATGTCTCGTACTGTGGGCAGAAAATGTGCCACTGTCTATTCCGCATTCACTAAGAGTTGTTTTTATCCACCGACCCAGTGTCTGAGATGTTACAGGCTTATGCGGTTTATTAAGTCCTATAAATAAATATTCGGAAGGGCCACGTATTGCCTGAGTGTTGTTCAAGTAAGTTACTAATGTTGCAACTGGGCAAATCTCAGGTTTTTCCTGAAAGCATGGTAGGGTAAGGACAGGCTGCATGGATCCTAAATGCGAGGTTTTAATAAGATCTGGAATTTTTATTATCACCCTATCTGTCAACTGCTCAATATTTTTAATATTTATTTTTGAAAGTGTCTGTAGTCTGTGGGCTGTAACTAAAGCTAAAAGAGTGGCCAATTTTTTTGAAATTTTTTCTAAATTTAAAACTTCGTTAGGAGCCCAAGTAGCTAATACATCTAAGACTGAAGATACGTTCCACGTTATATTGTATCTAGGTAAAGGAGGTCTTAGCCGGAAAACACCTTTAAAGAAACGTTTTATACGAGGATCATTTCCTATGTGAAGACCAAGTATCAGTGAAAGGGCTGATCTAGTACTATTTAAGGTGGAATACTGAGCGCCAGATTCAAACAACAACGTAAGAAAATATATAACGTTAGGTACAGATGCTGCCAAAACATCAACATGATTAGAAAAACAAAATTGGTACCACTTTTTTAAACAAACCTCGTATTGTTTCATTGAGTTATCTGACAGAGACGCCAACATGATTGTTATAGATGATGGAGGAACTCCTCGTCTTAGCATTGACTTGCGGATAAGTGTCCGGCCACCAGGGTAAATTGGTGGTGGACGTTTCGGCGGCTGGAATGAGATAAAATTAAGTCTTGATTTGGTTGAAACATAATTGATTTTGAAATTAATAGCTTTTTAAAAAGGGGGTACCAAGGTTGGGTAGGCCATAAGTGTACAACTAATATTCCTGTGGCTCGATCTTGTATGATTTTTCGAATTGTTTTTAAAATCATTGAAAATGGCGGAAATCCATAAAAGAAAAAACTAGACCATGATATTGTAAAAGCATTGATGGCAAAAGCATCAGGGTCACGATTCCAGGAAACATAGTTTTCACATTTTTTATTTATTCTACTTGCAAAAATGTCAATTTCTGGATTGCCAAATTCTGTAATAATTTTTTGAAAGGCATAATCATTTAACTCCCATTCAATATCCGGGTGAGTTTTTCTGGACTCAGCATCGGCAATATAATTATCGGTTGAGCTTATGTAGGAGGCAAAAACTATTATCTTCCTCGACTCACACCATTGCCACAATGCTTTTGTAATTTTTGTGAACACCACCCATGCGGTTGATATATGATATAGCCGTAGTATTGTCTACGCGAAGAAGAATTTGACAATTCTTCATCGTTTTTGCAAACACTTTTAATCCAAAAAAGGCAGCTACTATTTCCAAATAATTAATATGTTTAGAACATTCTTCCGCAGTCCACATGCCGCTGGCTGTCTCCTCACCGCACGCTGCCCCCCACCCCGTAGTGGAAGCATCACTAAAAATTTCCATGCAATATTCATCATATTTTATTTTACATGCTGGTTGTTGAATCGCTTTAGACCACCATTCAAAATCGGCAGATAGGTGTGGTGGTAATGACATAAGTTTGTCATAGTTTTCTATGTCATTCTTGAGATTTAGGTATTTGCATCTTTCGAATTCCTTCGTGTACAACCACCCGTAATCCACAGCGGGACACGCTGAGGTTAGCAAGCCTACTAAGCGTGCAAATTCCCTTATTTTGCAATGAGTTCGTGTTTTGAATAGTCTCAATTCAGATTTAATTTTAGAAATTTTATCGTCAGGTAGGCTTACATGAAATTTTTTAGAGTCAATAACATATCCTAAAAACTTGCATGACGTGTTAGGTATGAGATTACTTTTAACCCTATTAACAATAAAACCTAAGGACGTAAGTAATTGTTCGATGTCTATAATGTTTTTTAAACATTCTTCGTAAGTGCTTCCGATCAAAAAAATATCATCTAAATATATTGTTGACAAGTACCCGCAACTTCTTAATAATTTTACGACAGGTTTCATTACTTTTGTAAAAACAAAAGGAGCTATACTAAGGCCAAATGGTAGAACATTAAATTGATAGATTTTATTTTTAAAGTGAAAACGTAGGTACTTTTTAGAATTCTCATGTATAGGTATTAAAAAATAGGCATCTTTTAAGTCCATCGTACTCATATAACAACCTTCGGAAACAAGTTTTATAGCTGTGCGTATATCTTCTAATTTAAAGTGATCAGTAGTGATAAATTTATTAAGGTTTTTCAAATTGAGAATAAACCTATTATTACCATTTGGCTTTGGTATTAAGAAGAAACCTGACAAAAATTGATCTGCACAGGGTTCACATTGCGATATGGCACCAATATTTAATAGGTCATTGATACATTCGTTTAATTGTAGTATTTCTTTACTGGAGTATTTATGAGTATTAGGTGGGTCATTCTGTACTACTGGAGACGTAAAAGGTATTTCATAACCTAATATCCAAGATCGAATCATAGGATCCTTTGTCAAAAGCGTCCAACTGTAATAAAATTGGTTAAGTCTCCAAGAGTAGCTTACCGAATTTTCTAGCGCCGGCTGCGATTGTTCGATGGTGGCGGTCGATACGATATTCGAGAGGAGCCGCCGGGCTGCGGCCTCGGAGCAGGATCCTTTCGTCCTCGGATTCCCCTTCGGCCTGCGATTTGGGGGAGGACCTCTCCAGTTTAAATTGCTCCTATGTGGTTTAACTTGCGATGAAGGTCCAGGAAGCTGTTGTGATTTTGCAGCTGATGTTCTGCTGGTAGAAGGTGCTGGGGCTTTCAATTCTGCTCCTGACTTGGAGATAATTTTTGCCATCTTTATACCCTCGGATAAATCAGCACCAAATAGATATTTATCTATTTTTGTCTTTAATAATTGGTCTTTCATATCTTTTTTTAAATTAAAAAGAATAAAATTACGCCTTGTTACAGAGTCATTATTCTGACAGTTACATAAAATCCGGCTTGCATCCATTAATAATTTTAATAAATGTGTATCTTTATTTTCCGACTTCATAAGCAATGTCAATGCTTCACCTATACTAGAGATGGCCGAGCCAAGTTGTTTTTGTTTAAGCTAGTAGGTGTATTTTGGGGCTTCTGCAGCACATCTCTCGCTTCGCTCGAGATGGGCTGCAGCTCGCCCCAAAATACACCAGCCTGTCTGTATAAAATATTTCACTAAAATTAAATATGTAAAGATTGGGCAACCTAACCAAATAAGTGTAGTAGCAACTAAATGATCGTTGACTTACGCACCGTGTCGACCAGTGCGTCTCAAAGAGTACTTCTCCCTTTCTCGTCTCACGACCGGCGCGCGGCCGCTTTTAACCGCGCTGGTCAAATGCTTGACTCAGAAATCATAATAACTAATCTGCGTTTTATAGCCTACAATGTGATTCATGATTTCTTATTTGTATCTATAATTGTCTACCCCGCGAAATCGTCACTTGTGTAGCAGAGAGTGGTCTAGGAGATAGAAATAAGGCGCAGAGTGACTTTGAGAACTTATTATTCGGGCAGAGCTTCCGCTAGTACAAGCTGTTAGATCAGAATGTCCCGTGTGAACAAATTGCTGTCGCTTTTATACAGCTTCGTTAACAACTTTTAAAAGCTACTGAGTTGACAATTTTAGTACATCCGGTTAGTTTCCTAAATTTAAATAATTGCAAAACTATGTGTAGATACATTTTAAAATATTAATAAGGATTTGCGTAAGTATCACATAATTATTTCAATT
>CM032493.1:11704190-11784189 GCA_019059595.1 Marasmia exigua | reverse complement strand
GCTGATGTTTGAATTATCTGTAATTTTACCGTATTATCATGATGACTTTATTATTTTTATCTGTATTAGTGTAATTTTGCCGAAATATCGTTGTAATAAACCTGGCTCGCCAACACACACACCACCGCTGGGCACCGCTTGACACGTCCGTCCCGCTCAATCAGTCCGAGTCAACTGACATTACTCTATGGACCAGTGTTGCCAACTCGCGGCATGTACGCTCGAGATAGGTAATATACTACATTACAAAAAAAAACTGTCAAACTGTTAAGACGTATCCTTCCGCGCTCCGTAATTTTTGAATGAATGAATGAATGAAAGAAAGAAAGAAAGAAAGAAAGAAAGAAAATATTTATTATTATAGACATCACAACACAGAACATATAGCAATTATAAACAGAACACAATTTGGTACAAACAGAAAACAAAACATAAAACAATCAAAAATACATAAAAATAAAACAAAAGGAAAAAAAAGAAACCAAAACTATATTCAATCATGTCCAGACAGTCCAAATGAATATAATGATGTGTTATGACGTCTAGTATAAATGGCCCTCACTCAGCTTATGTCACAGCCCAGACAAAGGCCATGACGCTGGTTTTCAGTGAGACCAGCTGAATGAGTGCCACGGACGCTTGTCTAGTGTATTTTGTGTACCTAACGTGTATGTGTAATGTGGGTATATATATCTACTAAGAAGAAAATATCAAATAATAATGAGATACATACTGAGGTACATACTGAGATACATAATGAGA
The DNA here is from genome assembly GCA_019059595.1 of Marasmia exigua. Lineage (NCBI taxonomy): Eukaryota > Metazoa > Arthropoda > Insecta > Lepidoptera > Crambidae > Marasmia > Marasmia exigua. Next base: position 11,783,427 of record CM032493.1, on the reverse strand, counting down.
TACATAATGAGATACATACTATTAAATTATTATAATGAATAAATAGGAGTGTAGATACCCATACAGTTTAAATATAAAATTATTACGGCTAACAAATCAAAACAACTTCTAGCGCGCGCATACAGTTATTATGCACCTATAATTAAGTACCTATATCGACCCATTGCTACCGGACGAGGCATCGATGATGAATGCGGGATCAGTCTGCACTGCAACTGGATGCGCTATGGTCGCCCAACCCATAGCAACAACCACCAATAGCATTCAATGAAATAAAATAAAACGAAATGAACATTATGAAACTGTCATGTGATATAGGAGATTGTATGTATTTATTTATGTGAGGTGCGGATTAGATGCAAGCAGTGCCTACAAGTCAGTGTGTAATAAAAAGATACAAGTAAATAAAATGGAACGTCGCTACGGTCAGTCAATGCTAGCCTGCATGTTATAACCTGCGATAAGTCATCAACCCGTTGTATCTCAGAAATAAATATGTATGTCTGCCCAAAAAAAAAAACAGAAAATTCTTTTCTTACTGCCAGTGTGATACAGTTATATTTCTTTTTCCAGTTAATGGGAGTCCGTTGTTACTATACCGTGAAGACAAACAACACAGATCATAATTTTGATGTACCTACTAGCGTACAAGTACAAGCCTAGCCGCGTCCGAGACGGGACTCTGCAATACCTACCTACTGCCTGCGTGGCTGTAACCAAATGGTATGTTATGTTATTCCCATTATATCTACCTACCATAAACTCAGAATATCGCGGGTTCATTCCCGGATTTAGGCAAGAATTATTATACATAAATAAATTCACACAAATGTCACAATTAAATTGATTGAATAATAATATTCATGCAACGCCCCATAAAAGGGTATTTGACTCGTTTTAGGACATTTCAATCGTCTTATGATTTTAACCACGTGATTAAACATGTAGATTCAATCATTTTAATAATTTAAATAATGTATAACACAGTATATTTTAAATAATGATAGGGTTAAAATACAGTAGTGAATGAATGAATGACTGAATGAATGAATGAATGATAACTTTATTTGGCACAATACAAAACAAGGAAACTTAATAAGAAACAAAATCTAGACATAAATAATGACTGTTGAGATGGATATGAACGCAACCATATCGTAGCGACAAATCTCCCGCCTAAAACGTGCTGTCATATTACTAGCTCTGTCAAATACCGTCCTCCCTTTACGCGCTCGTACATAATTTAAAGTAATTAATCTCTAATATATATATTCAGTCAGTTATCCTTGCGTTTTATTCATCAGGTTATGGGCCCAGTGCCTCATGAGAATAATAGGTTTCGCGTATTTCAAAGTTTTTTCCAAAAAGTATTATTATTAATCCAACAAGTAAAAAAGCATTGGTGAGTAGAGATGTTGTATTTCTCGAAGAAACTGTTAAGCGAGACATGGTGTTTACTTCTCCATCTACATCGTCTGCTCCATCAGCTCCGTCTGCTTCAACGGCTCCATCTGCTCCAACTGAAACAAAAACAAAAATGAATGAAAGTAATAAATTACAAGAAACCAAAGAAAAATTAGAAAATAAAGAAATGGTTAACTTACCCTTACTTCCGCATTCAAATGAAATTGAAGACAACATAACCTCAAAATTAGTTCGCGGTAGCCGGTTTTGTTTTTCAGCTATTTCAGCTAAAACGCATAAAAAAATGTCATCAAGTAATTCCTTGGCATCCATTGAGAAGCTTACTGGACGAGACAATTGGTCAAGTTGGAGTTTCGCAGTAAAAGCTTACTTGCAACATGAGGAACTTTGGGAATGTATCGAAAGTGAAGGTACAATTGACAAAAAAAAGGATGTTAAAGCCAAGTCGAAGCTCATACTGTTAGTAGACCCGATTAACTACGTGCACATACAAGATGCCACAACAGCAAAGGAGGTGTGGAAAAATTTATCAAAAGCATTCCAGGACTCTGGGTTACTTCGCAAGGTTGGATTACTGAAAGATCTCATAAACACTAGTTTAGACACGAGCGCAAGTGTGGAGGACTACGTGAATAAAATATTATCCGCAGCTCATAAATTAAGAAATATATCATTCCAAGTAGATGATGAATGGCTCGGGACGTTGATGTTAGCAGGATTGCCCTCAGAATATAATCCAATGATTATGGGTATAGAGAGTTCCGGAGTAAAAATTAGTGCCGATTTAATCAAAACAAAACTGTTACAAGAGGTGAAACAACCTAACACTACTGCATTTTACTCAAACTTAAAAAAGTTTCCTGCAAAAAATAATCAGCAGTCAAAGTCAAAGGGGCCACGGTGTTTTCATTGCAATAAACATGGCCATATGAGCAAAAATTGTTGGCATAAGAAGAATAAGGCAGAAAATAAAAGCAGCAGCGAAAATAGTGGTTTCATAGCAGCATTTTCAGCGATGAAGTTAAATGATTATAATCACTGGTAGGGGAGAGTCTGGTATATCGTACTGCTTGTTAAATTGTACCACCTTAAAATTTCCTACTAAACATCAATATTTTTTTATCCTGGCAACACAAAAATATGCGCTGACAGAGCCCCCTACTACTTTTCTATTTGTGATGGCGTCCGGCAAGTGTACTTAGTTTGGGCGAGAAAAATAAATTTTGTTAGTGGTTGATGGAATATTTCGGTTGAGTACGTAAGGATATTTCTCAATTAAAAGGCAATTCTTATGTTTGCTATATTTTTTTGTTCAATGGAGAGTTCATTACCTTATAAATTCTATTATAATGATGGTGTTAGGCTTTAAGGTTATCTCTTGATAAACACTTGTTTTAAAAATCGGGTAGTTCGATAAAATGTACCACCAGTAGTTTGTTTAAATGTACTGGTACATTTTACCGAACCTCTTGATTTATATCTATACGTTACGTGTGTGTGTGGAATATGTGTTGATGGAATGTTGACTGGATTCAGTGCGTTCGTTGTGGTAGGTGGGTTCACGAAACCTGTACTTCTAATCCTGATATTTGCGACAATTGTTCAAACTAAAAACACACTATGTAAAAAAGTTCCTAAAGGATTTGATCTCAGTTAAAATTAATAATAATTTATTGATTAACAAAAATAGTGCTTATAATAATATGCAAATTATTTTCTACTAAAACCTAATCGAACATCTTTATAGTTAAGAGATTTAAGTGTGCTAAATATTTAATTTCGTTCGGTTTTTGATAGGTAATTTTATTTTATTATTTTCATATAGGTACATAAGAATGTTACTATTTAAAGAGATATAAGCTAATTAAAACTAATTTATAATAATGTGTATGTGTGAATTCATCGTAAATGGTGACAATGAGTCCCTTATCTTTTGTTGGTACAATTTGCCAGACCGGTGGTACGATTAACTGAACGAGTCGGCTTAATTGTACCGAAGGAAAGCTTCTAGAAAACTTCGTATTTTAAGAAAACTGTTAAGACTATGGTGTTGATTTTGCTGTATAAGTTAAAAAAGATTCCAAGCTATGTGGTATCAGATAAATAGTTTGTTTTCATTAATATAGAAACGAGATATTTTGATAAAACTGAAAACTGGTACAATATAACCGACTCTCCCTATGTAGATTCTGGGGCGTCAGCCCATATGACTATGCATAGGGAGTGGCTAGAGGATGAGACTGCTCCACCTGTACACAACATAAGGATTGCTGACAATAAAGTGTTAAAAGTTGAAAGTTGTGGGAATGTGTCAATACCAGTTCATACTCCAGATGGGAGCAACCAATACATACAGGTGAGGAATGTCCTTTATATACCAGAATTATCAACCAATCTATTATCAGTCAGTAAAATAATTAAAAGTGGCTATAGAGTTAACTTTGATAAAAATGGATGTTCTATAAGTGACCAGAAGGGACAAATACAAGTCAGTGCAAGCCTTATAAATGATACATATAGATTAAATGCCAACAATAAAACAATATTTGCTATGACAGCAGCAGCAGAGGCTAATACCTACTTATGGCACCAGCGGATGGGCCATTTAAACTTTAAAGATATTAATAAAATACCAAACTGTGCTACAGGTGTAAAATTGTCACCGCAGAAGGAAAGTTGTATTTGCATTTCATGTGTAGAAGGCAAGCAAACCAGGCAACCATTTCCAACTAATGGCTCCCGAGCAAGTGAACTGCTAGAGCTAGTCCACACCGACGTTTGTGGCCCGATGCAAGTTTCTTCATTTGGAGGTGCCAGGTATTTTGCAACTTTTACTGATGACTTTTCACGGAAGGTATTTGTGTATTTTATGAAAAGTAAAGCTGAGGTATTAGAAAAGTTCATTGAGTTCAAGAACCGTGTTGAAAATGAACTAGATAAAAAGATAAAGGTTATAAGGAGTGACAATGGGAAGGAGTATATAAATAGAAGTTTTGATCTGTTTCTTAAGAAGCACGGGATTTTGCATCAGACCTCGAACCCATACACACCTGAACAAAATGGTTTAAGTGAACGTATGAACCGAACACTAATTGAACGTGCTAAGTGTATGATGCTGAATTCGGATTTACAGAAGGATTATTGGGCCGAAGCTGTATCAACGGCAGCTTACATCGTTAACCGCTCACCAACACGTGCCCTCGCTGACATCACACCCGAGGAAGTTTGGACTGGCAAGCAACCTGATTTGAGTCATATGCGCGTGTTCGGGTGTAGCGCTATGGTGCACATTCCAAAAGAAAAGCGTCAAAAGTTAGATGCAAAATCACAAAAGCTGATATTTGTGGGATACTCAGACTGTACTAAAGGATATAGATTTATTAATCCAACAAGTAAAAAAGCATTGGTGAGTAGAGATGTTGTATTTCTCGAAGAAACTGTTAAGCGAGACATGGTGTTTACTTCTCCATCTACATCGTCTGCTCCATCAGCTCCGTCTGCTTCAACGGCTCCATCTGCTCCAACTGAAACAAAAACAAAAATGAATGAAAGTAATAAATTACAAGAAACCAAAGAAAAATTAGAAAATAAAGAAATGGTTAACTTACCCTTACTTCCGCATTCAAATGAAATTGAAGACAATATAACCTCACCAAGGACTCCACCTGATGTTTCCAGTATAAGCACTCCAGAAGAATATGATCATTTAGATGAAACATACATACCAAGTGAAAGTTTTGATACTCCTCCAGAATTTGATATGCGCTTAAGATCTCGTCGTTGCCAGGAAACTTATCAAGCAAGTCCTACATCGTACATGTGTATGTATGTTGAATCTGCATCAAGTTTACTCAATGATGATCCTCAATGTCTCGATGATGCGCTGAAAAGTGAAAAGGCTGATGAGTGGGTTAAAGCCATGCAAGTGGAATATAAATCGTTAATGGACAACAATACTTGGAAAATGGTAAACTTACCTGATGGAAAGAAGGTTATTCCCTGTAAATGGGTCTTCAAAACAAAAATTGATGAAAATGGAAATGTGAAGCAATACAAGGCGCGTTTGGTTATAAAAGGATATCAACAGAAGAAAGGTCTAGACTACAATGATGTGTACGCACCTGTTGTTAGGTATACATCCATCAGATACCTACTAGGATTAGCAACAAAATACAATTTGAAAATTCATCAAATGGATGCTGTCTCTGCCTTCCTTCAGGGGGACATAGATCAGGAGATATACATGTCTCAACCACCTAACTTCGAGCAAGGAGAAGAAGTCTGCCACTTAAATAAATCAATATATGGCCTAAAACAGGCAAGTAGACTCTGGAACCAAAAACTTAATAATGTTTTATTAGATATTGGAATGACACGCTCAAGAATGGATCCCTGCATCTATTACAGGATTATAGATGAGAAAGACATACTTATTGTCTCCGTATATGTTGATGACATACTCTGTTTCTTTAATAATGTCAACACTGGTGAAATATTGAAAAATAGACTCAAAGAAAATGTTCATATGAAAGACATGGGAACGGCAAAGCAGTGTATTGGTTTTCGTATCACAAAAGAAGAAAATAGTATCATACTTGATCAATCTATATACATACATAAAATACTAGCCAGATTTAATATGAGTGAATGCAAACCTGTATGGACACCATGTGATGTAAACTTACAACTAGTTAAAGCTAAAGAAGGAGATGAAATATTGAAAGACAAGCCTTATCAAGAGGTCATTGGCTGTCTCCTTTATTTATCACAGTCGACAAGACCTGACATCTCATATGTAGTCAACATGCTGAGCCGATTCAATAATATGCCTACATCACAACACTGGTCTGCACTGAAAAGAATACTTAGATACTTAAAAGCTACAATAAATTACACATTCAAATTCACACCAAATAATGAAAATGTTATTGGCTACTGCGATGCAGACAGGGCAAGCAACTCAGAAGACAGAAGATCCTGCACAGGATATGTATTTCTTTTTCAGGGCGCTGCCATCAGTTGGTGCTGTAAAAGGCAACAAACAATAGCACTTTCTACCACTGAGGCAGAATACATGTCTTTAGCCACATCAATTCAAGAAGCTCTATGGCTAAAACAATTGGAGCAAGAGTTTTGGCCTAATTTAGCAGGTACATCTATGTTAATATACTGTGATAATCAGAGTGCCATCAGTCTTGCAGGTACCGAAGGATATCGATCTAGAAGCAAACATATAGATGTCCGCTATCACTTTATCAGAGAGAAGATCTCCAATAAACTAGTTTCTGTGAAGTATGTGAAGAGTGAGGACATGGTAGCTGATGCACTCACAAAGGCTTTGCATCGTCCAAAGCATGCTGCGCTCTCCAGCCTAATGGGTTTGCGTCCAGGAGAGGATGTTGAGATGGATATGAACGCAACCATATCGTAGCGACAAATCTCCCGCCTAAAACGTGCTGTCATATTACTAGCTCTGTCAAATACCGTCCTCCCTTTACGCGCTCGTACATAATTTAAAGTAATTAATCTCTAATATATATATTCAGTCAGTTATCCTTGCGTTTTATTCATCAATGACGAAAAGTAGGACAACATTATCCCTGTATACGCCAAACAGGCGGCCGCTCAGCTATAGTCGGTGCTGATCCATGAGACCAACCTCGACGCTGGTTTTCAGCGACTACCATTACATTATTGCGCATCTGTTCCATATCCATGCATGCATGCATGCATAATTGAGATTGAGACAGAAAAAAAAGAAACAGATAAGTAATTTAACAGATGCGCAATATGGGGGCAGACAGATACAAAAACAATACAAAAGAAAAATACAATTTACAAAAATTAAAAACATGAAAGAAAGACGCATCAATACTATACAATATAAGCGGATTACATACTATATGTAATAAGACCGACCAAGATCAGAAGGCACATCAGTGACATTGTTTTTTCTATTCCACGTGCCAAATAACCGTGATCGGGCTTTAAATCACATTTCTATGACCTATTCCGTATCCTAGTCCGATTTTCGGTACAATTTCCCTTAATCAACACTAGGTATGCATACAAACATTATTATGAACCATAAGTAAATATAATTAATAGCTAAGATTAATAGTGTCATAGCAAAATTACGGATTTGGCTGAATGTGTAAATACAGGCCGTGACACAATAGAAAAAAGAGAGAAAAAAAGTTGAAAAAATGTCTATGCTTTTGTCAGACAGATTGATTGACAGTTCACTCATATCACAAATCATCACAGATCAAGAAAAAAAATCACAAATGTTTACATTAATCCAACAACAACAATAATAATGGTTACTAATTCCTAATCATATCAGTTACTTTATTTTGGTTTACGCATCTTACTAAGTAATAAAACGTTAATCAGTGTGAGAAAGAACAATCACAACCAGGTGGTAATTATTCCGCAAGAAAATATATGAGGTCTGAAGGTAATAAAATATGGACAGGACAATGGTATTTAGCCCGCATAACTCGATGGTGAGTACGCAAATTTAGCACATTTGCATAAGTATGCATATAAAAGTGTGAGCTGTGTTATGGCGAGATCTTGTTTTAGGGCGCGCGAAGAGATGGACAGGAACTCAAGTGAGATGAGCTCACGGTTTTTGGAACAAAAAAAGTGTCCTTGTAATTTCCTGGCTGACCAGAAGACTACAGAGCTACAGAGGATGTTCTATAAGTTCTAGAAATTAGTTAATCTGCTTTAGAACGGCCGAGAAATAACCTATTATACTAATCTGTGGAAATAACCACCAAGGGAAAAATGAGGTGAAAAAAAAAAAAATGGGGAAGGGTCGGGCTCACAACAATCACGCGTCACTGGTGCCGGGAAGGAACCGCTCTCCCATCTTTTTCGCACGTACACGGATGGTGAGTACACATTCTGCATCACTTTTTTGCTGTTCTAAGAGAAGTTGCTTGAACTGTTTTTTTAATGTTTTCTTTGATTTTAGGGTGCGCAACGGTGGGGGCAGGTTATTCCAACAACGGGAAGCAGCATATTTAAATGAGCCACGAAATGCTGCAGTACGATGTTTAGGGGTAGAGAAGATTGGTGCACAAGTCCTTCTAGCATACCTACTACGGTCCTCCGCCCACTCGAGCTTCTCGTATAAGTAACTGGGCCTGCCCGTGGCTAATACACCGAACATCATGGCGGCTAAATGTAGCTTTCTTCGTGCTTCCATCTTGATCAAGCCAGCAGCATTGAGAAAGGGTGTCACATGTGACCTTGGAGGAACTTTAAAGCAAAAACGGGTACAAGCGTTTTGAACTCTTTGAATGAGTTTCGCAGACTTGGCAAACACTGTGTTACAGTAGTTAAAAATACTTAGCACCAAGGACTCACACAGGGCAATTCTTAACTCCTCCCTCAGGTATGGTCTCAATTTGTAGAGCAGTTTCAGTCTATAGAAGCAATTCCTAGCACACTCTGCTAATATGGCTTTCGAACCTGAGATTACTATCAAAATTCAGTCCTAGGTTTCTAGCGCTTTCTACTTTTTCTACTGCCTCTCCATTTATATTTATATTAAGACTAATTCCATTTAATTTAGAGGTGTTGTTACGAGTTCCTATTACCATAATTTATTTGGATTCAGGACCAGACAGTTAGTTGAACACCAATCTGATATTCTTCCAAGGTCTTCATTGACCCTTGCCACAGCGTCGGCATAACTTGCTGGCTTGAATGGCATACACAGCTGTAAGTCATCCGCATAAAGATGATGACTACAGTGTTCTATGCAATTAACAATGTCAGCACTATACAGAATATATAGTATTGGGCCTAATATTGATCCTTGTGGTACACCGCGGGTTACAGGTAGTGGCTGAGATCTCAATTCCGTGCCATCTGCTCGTTTCAGCTCAACATACTGTTTGCGATGTGTCAGATAGCTGTGAAACCACTTCACAGCACTAGTGTCAAGACCATAGTAGCTCAGCTTTGACAGCAGCAGTGGCACATTAATTGAGTCAAAGGCCCGTGAAAAATCCAGCAACAACAACATTGAGCACATTCCCCCATCCTGGGCAGCCAGAAGATTATCCACCACATCGGCAAGGGCAGAAGCTGTTCCATGGCCTTTACGGAACCCCGATTGATATTTTGGGAGAACATCATGTTCCTCTAGGTATTTTGTCAATTGTTCACATACTACTCTCTCCAATATCTTGGAAAGGCATGGAAGGATACTTATTGGCCTAAGCTTCTGTACAGTACTAGGTGAATTTGTCTTCGGCAAAGGTTTCACTACAGCGACCTTCCATTGCTCGGGGAACTCACAGTCTATTATCGAGCGGTGTATTATGGTGGTAATAGCTTCCAAGGTATAAGGCATGGTTAGCAAGAACATGTCCAAAGACAGACCATCATGGCCCTGCGCATTTGATTTCAGAGCATTGACTATTTTTGACACTTTATCACTACTGACAGTATGTAACATGAATGTTATAGTGCCATATCTATGGTGTTCAAAATGCGTCAGCAGCGATATTGATACCTTATTCGGACCTGGCACATTCAGAAAATGATCGTTGATTGCGTTAGGATCGGTGAACATAGGTGGAATGTCAGTTGAGTCATTATGGCCAAGGAGCACAGTACTTTTTAATTTTTTCCAAAGTTTCTTGGGATGTTTTATATTACTATTAATGTGTTCTGAAAAGTAACACTCCTTTTCGCGCTCAATTGCCTGCACTACCAATCTTTTCATTGACCTATACCTCTACCTCTCACCCAGTGTATTACCACCTTTATTTTTATATTGCCGATGATAATCATCTCTTACACGAATCATTTCCTTAACCGTGTCTGTGATCCAAGGATGAGGGGCATGCCTAAATTTACGTCTCTTCACAGGCGCGTGTAGATCCATTAGACCCATAATACAGCCGGTGACAGCCGCTACCATGTCATTTACACTGTCAATAGTGTCAAAATTTCTCCAGTCAATCGCAGACAGATCCTGATGAAGCTGGTCCGGTAGTATGTCATTAAGAGGCCTATACTTAACCCACCGTGGCCTCTCTTTCGCTTTCTTTATTTTCAATTCTACCATAACCATTGCATGACCACCTAGTTCAGGTGAATGTCTCACAGTAACACTGAGGGAGCTTATGTCTGTGCAAACAACGTCGATTAGAGTGCCACTATGATCAGTGAAATGGGTGGGCTCAGTAATCAATTGCACTAAACTAAAGCTATGTAAAAATTCCATGAATTCCTTATACCTGCCACTGCCTAGATCTAGCATGTCGATATTAAAATCACCAGCCAACACCAACCCATCAGAACCCGTAAAGGAGGCCACAGACTCCATGACAGCATCCAGGAACAAGCTGACATCCTGCCACGGAGGTCTATAAGCAGTACCAACCATAATGTTCCTGTTCAAAATACGGACTGATATCCACATCTGCTCCACGGTTGCCACATTGGCGGGGTGAACGCATGGCCTCACGTTGATGCCCTTCCGAATATAGAATCCTACACCGCCACCACGCCCCCTTCTCACATTGCTTGGCCTAGGACAGTGCTTCAGCTGATAACCGGTAACTTTGGGAGCCCTACCCTCTTTACCCGACCTAAGCCAGGTCTCATTGATTGCCATGATATCCGGTGCTAGTTCCTCCATGGCCACAACAAACTCCTCATGCCTTGTACCCAGTGAACCAGCATTGAAAAGACCCACCAACAAGTTCCTTAACCCAAGGCCTGTGATTTCAAAATGTCACACAAAAAACCGTGAGTCAAATCTAAAGTTGTACACAGGGCATAGATCGTATAATACTGACATATAAATAAATATTTCTGGGAAGACCAACAATGGCCAATAATTATTCCACTCACATAAATATTTCTGTTATAATAAGCAATATAACTCAAATTATAACACACATATGAGACAAAAAATAAACACAGATAACAGGTAAGCTGCACATACAATTGAAAAGTTTTATCGTAAATTATGCTGGAAACTAGAATGCATTTCACTAACACTTCTATATGTTTGTAGGAATGGGAGAGTCATTGTATGAGCTGCTTAGAGATGCTAGAATGTAGTATGATGAAGTTGAAGTGAAGAAGATGATGCTTGAGTGTAGAGTAGGTAGATGCTTGTTAAGTTAAATCACTTGGACGAAGTTATGAAGTTTATTTAGTAAAAGCTTTGTTTACATGAGTTGATTAACGCTTTTTAATTACAACTAACTATAAATCGATAAACATGTGGTTTTGTATCGCGCGACCAAAATGTGGGGCGCGCAGTCAGCAGATTGTACGTATGTAAACTGTACATGCTCCCGAGGGAAAAATAATAAAAATGTAGACAAAAACTAAATAAAGCAATACACAAAAAAGGCAACTTAACTATTCAACAAAGTAAAACTTAAATATTGTATTTTATAAAAGTAAATTTAGTTAAAATTAAACATCTTCCTTTCATGACGACTGTTTTCTGAAGTTGCGACGTTGAGTTCTCGAAGCTCGATGTCCTGTTGTTGTTCAGGCTCTGGCGCCACAGGTGCGGCAGTAGTCCTTCTTAATCTTCTCTTTATGATGATGTATAGTATTCCAGCAAGAGCTCCTCCCACCGCGAATGAGGAAATGGTGTAGTGGTAAATATCATGTTATCCTCACATGATATTTACCACCAGTTATTTACTAGAGGTAACTGCTCGTGCTGTTTTTGATAAGACACAGCTTGCTCAATTTTTTCATGATCTGCTGAATTATCCAGTCTTTTCAAATTAATGTCCAATTGGGTGTTGTGCCAAGTGATATTCATCATTTGATTGATAGGAGAGTTAATAGTGGGGACATCAATGTCAACCTCCATTTTGACCTCGCTCCCAAAGTGATTAAATGCGTAAATAGTAGCGTCTTGTCTTTGTAATATGCATTCTTCCTGTAGTACAATAACTCCGGTTCCTATTACCGCGCTCGAGGTAACTTGATCGCCGCATATGATTCGGATCAGTTGTTTTTCGCAGCACGTGAACAACCATACGTTTGGTTTGTGTAGTTTGACCCAGTTATCTCTGCACGCGACTTCATTCATAACGCAGGACAATGACCGGTGCTGACTAAACACCTTTACTTCGCACGGTGCATTTTGATTATGAAGTTTGTAAATAGGTTGTTGTGCGACGCAAATATAATTATCATTCTTGAAGGGTTTACACGATTGCATTTCTTGTTCTTGAATATTTAAATATGAATTCTTCAGGAAGTTCATGGCGATGAATGAAGTAGATGTCTCTATCATCTTCCAAGCCTCTTCATTTCTGAATGGTATTGGTATTACTTTATAACTTGTGTACTCTTCATCGCTAATAAGCGGTACATGTAGCTCAAACAAAAAGAAATTATTTGTCACTCGTGCCTTAACGTATAAGAATTTGTAAATATCTCGTAAATCTTGCTGACTGTCTCTTATGGGAAGTGATAAGCCTTTAGGCAGTTTTCCAGATATGATGTTGAATTGCTGAACTAATTGGTCTCCCGAGAATAAATGCATGTCTAGGTGTCCGTTATAGATGTCAGAGAATGCATTTAACAACATCTCTTGAGTCCGATGTAAGTTGGATATGATCAAGCTCGCGGTTAATGCAATTGAGTTGACGTCATTCATAGCCAATAACCTTTGAACTCTGGTTTCGATTTGCTGAATTTCCGATCGAGTGTCATTGATGAATGTATGAATCACTTCAAATTGGTTGTTGATAAACTCTTCATTTCGTTTAATAACATTATTTTCAGCTTCTATTATCAGAGTCTGGTTTTTTATTAGTTCCAAAAGGTAGTTATCATTTGATAGGAGATTCTGAATGTCATTTTCATATTTTTTGGCGAAATCTTCATCTAGTACACCAAATAAAGTTCTAGCTAAGTTTCCGACTCCATCAAAGTATCCTCTTTTGCGTCTTAAATGATGCTGAGCCAGAAGTTGGGTGTTTCTTTCCACTAAGTAACGTAGTTCATGATCCAGTTGGTTTACAATCGAGTTACATGGATTGTATGTCATCATTTCGCATATATTGTGAAGATAATTGATGCATAAGTGGATGTGCGTTGTGGCTCTCCAGTATGTTGATAAGTTGTAGTATACTAAAAGAGTCCATTCGTCATGTATTAGTTGAATTTTCCCAATTTCATCGAAGTAAATAGGTTGGTTATTTACGGGAATAACTTTGAAGTTAGGCTGATGAGTTGCAGTTATTGATCCCATAAAGAGTGTAAATAGAGACAATAAAATGGCAATGCAGCTCGGATATACTCCTTCATGAAGAGTTTATACTGCTTCGCGAAATATTCTTGCTTCTCCATTCTTTTTTCCAGTTGATAAAATTGTGATAGAGCTTGAGGCTTAGAGTTTCCCAGGTGGTTTTCGTAGTTTAGTTTCATCGGCATCCTTACAACATATTTTCCATCAGCTTGTCGTTCCGTTGTCTCTAAATAATGTTTTTGCGCACACCCGTTGCCTGCATCTGATCACGCACTTCCTGTCTAAGAAGTCGTAGTTCCTGAAGAACAGCATTATTGCTGGCCGACGATGGCGCACTGTGGTCGTGCGCTTCTACCCGAGACGATTCCTCCAGAATCACGCTGTCATCCCCAGGCACCTCGCTCATATCTAGGGACATCTCGGAGTCCTCCATGCAGTAACCCCTACCACGGGCAGTCTCCTGGCGGGATGTCACATTGCTGCTAGCCATAGCCTCTGCAGACAACTTCACCGGCGTATCAGTGTTATCGCCTCCTTTGCGCATTTTACAGCCGCACTCGGGACAAGTCCACTCACTCTTGGCCTCTTTGGACATGTTGTTTAATCTATTCTCTGGAATATTTGCGCAATCTATATCCCAGTACTGGGTGCACCTGCTACATTTCAAATATCGTCTATCTATGATATTGCGTCGACATCCCGCACAGTTGGGCAATCCTCCCAACAGTGGCGCCATTTGACGGTCATTGGTCTTGTAATCGGTAGACATTGCCGGATATTTGTTGTAACAAAACAAAACACCAAAAAAAAAAGTTAATATTTATTTTCAAAAATAATAAAAAAAAATAAAAAAAAATAAAAGAAAATAACACAGAGCAATGTATAGGTTAAGAAAAAATGTCACTATCAGGGATTTGAACTGCCGGCCCTATGATATTCTCGCTCTCTGATACTGTGTGCGTTACCACTAGGCTACGACGAGTATAACTTTCGTGTTGAATTTGGTGGTATTATTGGGATAGGTCCACTGACGCCAATAATTTATGAGGGTCAGTGGTGGGTTGTAGTGTGGTTCGACGTCATCATCTGATAACAATTCTTTTACTTATTATAATTAATATTTTATTATCTCCCTAACACGTGTAATGTAATTTGATACTTTTATAAACACGATAAAACCACGATAAGATATCAATGTATTGGCATTTACAAAATAGTATATAAACCTGTATTTTTCCCAATAAATGGATGAGTATAGAACCGACATCCGTTGCGTTATTTACTTAGCCCTACGCCGATCATTGCATGGCGACCCTGCCAGCACGGGCACATGTCAAGTTTAGATTTTTTGGACTCAGTCAGAACTTTTAATTGTCAAAATTTATGGTCTTTTTGTGAATAAAAACTATAAGTGAAAAATGTGAATGAAAAGACAATTCGGTGTATGGGCGTGCGTGCTGTGATGAGAACTTGAGGAGTGCTGTGCTGGGTGCAGGGCGCAGAAGGTGCCAGAGGACAAAGTGGTTCCAGGCTGCCGGGAGATGTTGGCGTCCGATGTGGTGTGATTGCCGGCAGCCGGACGATGATGGAGTCCGATGGTTGGAGAGGAGATGCAGAGCGCCGGGAGCATGTTGGAGACCATGGACGTCGCGTGGTCCCATGGAATTGGAACAGCCGCCGTCGTAGATTTTAAATATTTTTTTTATCTACTTCTTTATCTTTAAAATTTTAAATGTTGGCAACCAAATTAATTTCTCAGTAGTTTTCATTTTTTTGGTTTTTCATTAAAATAATACAAATGTTTTATATTCATTATTATTGTTTTACAGATTGCATTTTGTTTTCATTTTACAATTTACACAGTTTTTTTGATACTCAATATTATTTGACACCAAGTGATACCTAACTTAAATAAGTAGGTACTGTTTTGATATTTGTTTGAAAATAATTTAAGTATTTTTTTGTGGCCGTGTGGTCCCGGCAGAGTAGAATAGGCCACCCTCACTCTTACCGAGGTGTCGTAACAGGCGACTAAGGTAAAGCTGCTGGCATGATCATCAGCACCCAGAGAAGGAAAACTCTGCATTCATACCAAAACCCTCGCCAACCCGTCTGCCAAGCGTGGTGAGTATGGCAATCACCCTTCATGTGATTGAGGGAGGCCCGTGCCCCAGCAGTGGGGACTTAAATGGGCTGACGATGACGATGATTTTTTTGTGTAGATTGACGTTTCAAGTATGATTTGTTAAAGCGCACATATCTAAACGCTGACTTAGCAACACGTGTGGCGTTCGTTACCATGCAGCCTTGAAGCGTAAGCATCGATTCGGGTTGGTATTTATTTTCAATCTGAACGAATTTTATTTTATTAACTTAATGTTATTTATTTATCACGGAGTATTGTTTTTTTAATTGTCAGATTGCGATTACCATAAGTAGTAAATAAATTGGGAACTTTGACTCGACGATGTATCACTTTGACTCGCCCTGGCTCGCCTCCGTGATACATCGTGAGCCAAACTTTCCCAATCTATTAAAAGACCGTATAGATTGGAGCCTTCGTTAGAGTCTCCGATTCCCTAACCGTTCGTATAGCTTGGAACTGCAGTTAGAGCCTCCTTTAGAGTCTCCTATGTATCTAATGCAACCTCAGTTGATTACTAGAAAATCCAATAACTCAGCATCAAAGTAACCATTGATAACAGAACATTTATTAGCATTGTACTTCCTGAAAGTCCATTTAAAACGATCATATTGTAAGTTTAGCTCATTCAATTGTTACTAATGCAACACTGCACTCGCGCTGAAACCGAAATCATGAAGTTTGTTAAACAAAAAGAATCACTTCAATTAGATTGCATATGTCCTGCATCATCTAAAGTCCCTCGACGGCATGGAAATTTATTACCAAATACAATACGTTGTATTGTGTGCGGTCCATCTAAGAGTGGAAAAACCAATTTAGTAATAAGTTTATTATTGCATAAAAATGGACCAAGATTCCGTAACCTTTATGTGTATTCAAAGTCTTTATATCAACCTAAATATTTATATCTTGAAAAGGTTTTGAATATGGTACCTGGAACATCATTTAATAAATACAATCATAATGGAGAAATTTTAAGCCCCCATGATGCTTTGCCTGATTCAATTATTATTTTCGACGACGTTGCTTGTCAGAATCAAAACAACATTAGAGATTATTTCGCCATGGGACGTCATAAAAATATAGATTGTTTTTACATCAATCAAACTTACACGAAAATACCAAAACAACTTGTACGGGACAATTCTAATCTCGTCATTCTATTTAAACAAGATGACATTAATTTGAAGCATGTTTATGAAGAACATGTTGGATCAGACATGTCATGGTCGCAATTCCGTGAGATGTGCTCAACCGTTTGGAATAAACCATTCAGCTATCTTGTTATTAATAAGGATTGTAGCAAAAATAACGGATGTTACCGATTGGCTTTTGATACCTTCATAGTGATAGAGGAACATACATAAAAGACGGTTGTGTTATCTATTAACCAGTCTCATTCATGGTTTGAAACCGAGCGGAATACTTCGAAATGGAGAAAAACCTTAAAGAACAAATAGTGAAATCAGCAGCAGCTGTTAAAAGAAAAGTTGCCATGATAAAAGATATTGAAAATACAAACAATAAAACATTAGAAATTTATGCTGAGTCCCGTCTTGTCGTCCAATATCCCGCTACGTGCGAAATTGGGAGTTTACAAGACGTACATTCGCACCAGACTTACCTACGCCGCCCCGGCCTGGTATGCTCTGACTGCGGAGACTGAACGCAAGCGATTGCGAGCACAGCAATCGCTTGCGTTGCGCTCTATCGTAAAGGCCCCTCGCTACGTGAGGAATTCGACGATAACTCGGGACACCCGGATGGAGAGCCTCGATGACTTCATCGGCCATTTGAGCGCCAGGATGTTTGCCCGCGCGGGGCAGTCGTCCTTTGCCCACTTGCGCGAGATTGCGCCGTACCACCGACGCCCCCCCGACAGACCGTATCCGCGGGACCTAGTCCCGGCGGATACATAGACGGACAGCGACACCAAGCCCCCCGCTGGCTCGAGACCGCTCACCGGACGTTCCATCCCTCGCGGGTTGGGATTATGCCGGTGGGGCCCGGACTCGTCAGCGGGGCGAAGCCCACCACCGGATTTGACTACCCGGACCCGACACCCAGGCCTAAAACTAGGCCGCACCAACGCCCCGCGCATCTCAATGCGCGGCGAACGACACTACTGATATGGGTAACTATCCCAGTCCAGTTTCTCCCGACCCCCTTGCGGGGCCGTGAGCATACCTCCGTATTAACCAGTCTCATTCATGGTTTGAAACCGAGCGGAATACTCCGAAATGGAGAAAAATCTTAAAGAACAAATAGTGAAATCAGCAGCAGCTGTTAAAAGAAAAGTTGCCATGATAAAAGATATTGAAAATACAAACAATAAAACATTACAAACAATATTAAAACCAATTGTTGATCCTCTAACATTGTTGACAAATAAAAAATATGACCCTCTTCTTAAGGTAGAAGAACACTGTGAACCAGTGATGAAAAAAATTAAAAATGACAATAATCAGTCATTTGAAGACGAAAATCAGTCATTATTTGTCTCTGATGAAGATTATAATGAATCTGCTAGTGAGGAAGATGAAGATGATGAACAAGAGCAATACAATTACAACAAAACCCTTGTTGTGTCACCGTCCGAAGACCATAACATTAGCGAAGGATCATTCAAATCTCTACAGTCCTCGCCAAGTCTTAAAAATCAATCACTGTCTTGGTCAACATCGTCTGAAGTAATGAAAGATGTTCCATTTGGAGTCAGAAATGAACGAGGTAAATTATTACTCGGGAAAACTCGTGTCTATGACGACGGTGGTATTCTTAAAATAGGAACACTTACTGTCAAAAAAAACTGATGGCTTAAAAGAACTTTTGTTCAAAAAGAAACCAAATTTAGATGTAGTAACAGATGATGATTTACAATATTACAAATTACTTCTTGTTATTAGTATGGCAATGTTTATTTATATTAAGTTGGCTAATGCATTCATCATTGTAAATCAATGTTGGTATTATCCTTTAAAATATTTGTTCGGTCTTCTTCCGGTTCCTTCGTTAGTTCATTGTAAATTGTAATGGCTGCTAACTGTTGGATAGGTACTTACTACGTTGTGATAATATAACAAATAAAACAACTGCGTGTTACTAAGAAGAGCTGCTTTTTATTTCAATAACATCAGGTTATGGGCCCAGGCACATACACCTGTTTGTTATAGATCGGCAGCAGCAAAATCGGCGAGATAGAAAAAGTGAGGTTACCGGTAGCGGCGTGGTGCTCGGGCTTGGGCACTGCGGAATATCGTCGAGGAGGATTACTTGTTCTTGGTTGCCAGAGGACAAGGAAGGACAATGGAGGGAAATAACAGCAACGTTAATGTTATAAAGTTGGAAGGAGCAAGAAACTGGAATATTTGGAAATTCCAGACAACAGTTCAGTTGAGAGGAAATGGCTGGCTAAACATCGTGGAGGGAAGGCAAGTTAAGCCTGAAAATGCCAGTGAGATAGCTGCATGGAAAGCGAAGGAGGCCAAAGCGCAAACATTACTGGTTACACGGATGTCGGAAGAGGCCATGTTGCATATAATTACATGTACGAGTTCAGCGGAGATGTGGCGTAAACTTCACAGTGTATATGAACAGAAAACGGAGACCAGTGTGCACATTATACAGCAGAGATTTTTCCAATATAAATTCGAAAGGGGCATGGATATGTCTGTCTTCCTATCTAAGATACAGGAGATACAAAATCAGTTGAAACAGATGGGCGAGGAGATCTCGGATAAATTCGTAATTACGTAAGTATTAATGTCATTGCCAGATGAATTTAGACACTTCGTTTCTGCTTGGGAGTCCGCGCCTGATGACAAACAAACATTTGAAAATTTGGTGGCCAGACTTCTGATTGAAGAAGAGCGAGCAAAAGGAAAGAACGAAGAAGCACAGCAAACATCATCTTCTGCGTTCTTTGTGAAAAATAAAAGACCTATAAAATGTTTCAAGTGTGGTAAAAGTGGCCATTATCAAACTGAGTGTAAAAGTAACAATAAATTAAATACTGAAGGGAACGTGAGCAATAATAATAATAACTGTTTTTATTGCGGGAAGTTTGGACACTTCAAGTCTCAGTGCCGTTTTCGTAAACAAAGAATGTCAAGGAATGAGAATAAAACGAACAGTAACGCGTTTGTGGTGTCTAGTTCGTCGCATCAACTGCAAATATCCAAGTGGCTAGTGGATTCTGGCGCTAGCGAACATATGTGCCGTGATCGTGCATTGTTTACATCATTTACAAAAACTTCGCCAAAACCAGTTATCATCGGAAATGGTGCAGTGATAAATGCACTTGGTTTCGGACAGATGGCAGTGCAAGTATCAAACGGAAGTGAATGGATTGATACCGTCATAGACAATGTGTTGTTCGTTCCTGAACTAAAGACCAACTTATTTTCGGTCAATCGCGCCACAGATCGAGGTTACGTCATGGTGACAGATGACAGTTCATGCAAATTCTATAAGTCAAATAAAATCTGTGCGATTGCGGAAAGAATTGGAAATTCGTTTTATCTGGATCTACGCTACAATTGTGACATTGCAAGTTCTGCAAAATTAGTGTCGAATGATCTGAATGAGTGGCACAGAAGGTTGGCGCATCAGAACTTTGCATACGTAAAAGACATATTACGAAAACATAACATCGAGGTTAAACAAACATCCAACCCGGTGTGTGAGAGTTGCTTGATCGGGAAAATACACAGATTGCCGTTCAACAGAAGTGAATTCAAAAGTACTAGGACATGTGAACTTATACATGTTGATACCTGCGGTCCTATGGAAGAACCATCAGTGGGTGGGTCAAGATACTTCGTCGTACTGAAAGATGACTATTCGAACTACAGAAGTGTGTATTTTGTGAAAACAAAAGATAAGATCAAGTACATCATTGAGGATTTTATAAATAAGGCTGAAAATAGTACCGGAAACAAGGTGAAGACAATCAGAAGTGACAATGGTTTAGAGTTTGTGAACAGAGAAGTGAAGGAAATGTTTGCTAGACGTGGGATAACACACCAAACAACAGTACCATACACCCCTGAGCAAAATGGCAAGGCTGAGAGAGAAAACAGGACATTGGTGGAAGCGGCTAGGACAATGCTACATGAGAGAAAGTTACCAAAGAAACTGTGGGCCGAAGCGATAAATACATCAGTGTTTGTGTTGAACAGGACTGCGAAGAGCCATGAGGAGGGACGATCCCCATTTGAAGTATGGACTGGGAAAAGTTATGATATCCATAGATTGAGAGCTTTTGGTACACAAGTATATGTACACATTCCTAAGGAAAAGAGGAAGAAGTTTGATCCGAAAGGAGAGAAGGGACTGATGGTCGGGTATGAAGAGGATGTTAAAGGATACCGTATTTACTACCCCGAGAAGAATGTGGTGGAAACAAAAAGGGACATTGTTTTCTTACAGGAAGAAGAGAAGGAAAAACTTCAAGTGAAGGGAGGTGAAGGTCAAACTGTAGTGTCAATGAACCTTGAAGAGGAAACAATGCAAGAGAGTAGTCCCCAGACAGATATTTATGAGATAGCTACCCCTGACCCCAATGAGATGGAGACAACCCACACAAGTAGTACTCTAGAAGGTAATTCAGGAAGTGACAGTGACTACTTACCATGCAGTGATGAAGAAAACCTATCGGAAGAAACTGGTCCACCCGTGGGAGAAAGGAGTAAGCGTGAGCGTAAACAAACAGTTTTCTACAAGTGTAATAATGTGCAGTGTGATCAAAGTGAGTGCGACCCCATTACATACAGTGATGCAATGAGTCGAAAAGATGCAAGTAAGTGGAGTGAAGCTATTGCTAGGGAACTTGAGACTTTGAATGAAAATAATACTTGGGAATTTTGTGAGTTACCTGTAAATGTAAAGTCAATAAGTAGCAAATGGGTTTTTAAGATTAAAAATATAAATAATGTCAAACAATATAAAGCTAGGCTTGTTGCTAGGGGGTTTGAGCAACAAGATATAATTAACTTAAGTGACATTTACGCCCCAGTTGCCAAGTTATCAACGTTTAGATTATTTGTAATAATTGCAACTAAATATAACTTACCTATATACCAAATGGATGTCACAGGAGCTTTCTTATATGGTGATATAAAAGAAAATGTGTATGTTAGATTGCCAGAAGGGGCTTATTCAGGAGATAACAATATTGTAAATTTAAATAAGTCATTATATGGGTTAAAAAGTTCACCTAAATCCTGGAATATGAAAGTTAATTCTGTTCTAACTCAAGAAGGTTTAATAAGGTCCAAATGTGATCCATGTCTGTATAAAAGGTGTAGTGGTAAAGATAAAACATTTGTATTGATATATGTAGATGATTTACTAGTTTTTGGAACTAATGAACATGAGGTCACAAACATAAAAATAAAATTGAGCAAAGAATTCAAGATTAAAGATTTAGGGTTAATTTCAGATTTTTTAGGAATAAATGTGAAACAAGATTTAGAGAATGGTATAACTATATTGTCACAAAGAGATTACTTAGTGAATGTACTCAAAAAATTTAATATGGAAAATTGTAAACCCATGTTCACACCATTAGATATAAACTGTAATACAATTTTTTTAAATTCAAACACAGAATGTAATAAAGATATAGAAGGAATCTGTAGGCAAATTATCGGCTGCCTTATGTATGCTGTCTCAGGCACTAGGCCTGACATGTGTTTTGCCATATCTTTATTAAGTAGGTATCATAAATGCTCCAATAATTTATTACTTAGTGCACTTAAAAGAGTATTACGTTATGTGAAGCATACCTTAGATTATAAAATAGTTTATCAGTGTAATAATGATGCTGATTGGGGTGGTGATCAGCGGGATAGAAAGTCTACATCTGGCTACTTGTTTACTTTTGCAAATTGTTTGATTATGTGGTGTTCAAAGAAGCAATCCTCTGTAAGCTTGTCATCAACTGAGGCCGAATATGTTGCATTAAGTATGGCAGCAAGTGAAGCTTGCTGGCTTACAAATTTGTTAAGAGATTTCGAATGTCAAAATGTTGGTCCAGTTAAATTGTACTGTGACAACCAGTCGGCCATTTTAAATGCTAATACAGACTCAGTTAAACGACTCAAGCATGTTGACATTCGCTATCACTTTATCAAAGAATTAGTAAAAATTAATAAAATAAATATTCAGTACATAAGTACCAATGAACAATTAGCTGACATGTTAACAAAATCTATAAGTAAGGATGCATTAATTAAGTTTTTAACAAAGTGTAATGTCAAATTAGACTAAAAGGTAGATAACTAGAGATGTGTAAGTAATATTTTAGTCTCATGATATAATTTTGATTAGATACAAACATTTGATATGTATAAACATTGAGAAGGGGTGTTATTAGTATGGCAATGTTTATTTATATTAAGTTGGCTAATGCATTCATCATTGTAAATCAATGTTGGTATTATCCTTTAAAATATTTGTTCGGTCTTCTTCCGGTTCCTTCGTTAGTTCATTGTAAATTGTAATGGCTGCTAACTGTTGGATAGGTACTTACTACGTTGTGATAATATAACAAATAAAACAACTGCGTGTTACTAAGAAGAGCTGCTTTTTATTTCAATAACATCACTTCTAATAGAAACCAATGCTCATCGTCGTAATTGCGAATCATCAAAACCCATTAACAGCAACAAAGGATTTATATATACGAATGTAATAAAGCCTTTGTTCAAATTCTCTAGAAATCCAACTACAAGTGTTGAAAGTATTCCACAAGGTAAAGGAATTTCACTTTTAAAGACAGTGAAATCAGATACTGATCTAGTTTACTGGGATGATCCAAACGAATTAGTTGAACGATTAAAGTTACTACTTGCATCTTGGGAAGCAGGTAACACTGGCGTAAATAACGAAATAATTGCAATTATTTCGGAACTTCATGAAGCTGGTATCATAAATGTAGAACATATAAAGAAGAAACCTGGAAAATTGAGTAGTCTTCTTTTAAGAGTCAACCCATCAAGACAGCAATGAACATAGATAAACTTGGTCATCATGTCCATAAACGTTTACGATTGACAGAATACATTGGAAACTACAATGAAACATTGGTGAAATCTGTTACCGGACACTACGATTTAAAATCTTCTAAATTAAAAGGGTTATCATATCCAACTGAAGACGACGAAGCAGTTAATAAAGCTTATTTAGACAAAACGGTTCAAGAATTAAGAAATGATGTTGAGAAAATTAAGCTGGAACTGAAATTACATTTGAAGAATTTGGAAACCTTTACAACAGACCATTTGAATAAATCATTTTATTCAAAGTCTGAAATAGACAATCTAATTCATGTGAAAATAAAGAAAAATGAGCAAAAAGGACATAATTGATGAACTTCACAAATCAGCCAGAAGAAATTTCCCACGTCGATGCACAGTTATAAAAGGAATCGATGATCTTTGGCAAGCCGACCTCATAGATTTACAAAAATATTCAAACTTTAATAAAGGCTACAAATACATATTGGTAGTGATAGATACATTGTCAAAGTATGTATGGACAGGTTCCCTAAAATCGAAAGAAAAAAACTGTGTTGTCAACGCTATGCACCAGATATTTAAAAATTCATCTAGAAAACCTAAATATTTGCAAACAGATTTGGGCAAAGAGTTTTATAATGATATCTTCGGTCAACTGTTACAAAAATATAATGTGAACCATTATTCTACTTACTCCGTGAAGAAAGCATCTATTGTAGAGCGAGTCATACGCACTCTAAAATCACACATCTTCAAACTTTTCAGTTAATACGGCTGTTATCGATGGGTGGGTAAATTATTAAATACTGTGATAGCACTATTCATCGCATAACAAAATTTAAGCCCAAAGATGTAAATAAGACAAATGAAAAGGTTGTATTTTGTAATATTAGTAAGGCGTACAGAAATTAAAAACACTTGAAACCCAAGTTTCAAGTTGGTGATCATTTACGTATTAGCAAATTTAAAGCAGACTTTTACAAAGGTTATACTCCCAACTGGTCAACTGAAGTATTTACAGTAGTAAAGGTAAATGATACAAACCCACCAACTTATCATTTGGAAGATAAGCATAAGCAGGTTATATTAGGGACTTTTTATGAGTACGAATTACAAAAAACTAAGTATCCTGATATTTACCTTATCGAAAAGATTATCAAAAGAAAAGGTAATAAATATTTTGTGAAATGGCTGGGCCTCAGCAACGAAGAAAACAGTTGGATAGACAGGAATGAGATTGTTTTGTAAAACATATAAATATAACTTTAATCCAAATCTATTCATTCTAACGATATCAATGAAGGGGAGAAGTGGTATTATAGACAGCGTGATTAACCATTTACCGTTCGAGCTACATTTACCTGGATATCAATTTTGTGGTCCTGGAACAAAGCTACAGAAACGTTTGAAAAGGGGAGACAGAGGTATAAATAATTTAGACAAAGCTTGTATGTATCACGATATTGCTTACAACGACAACGATTTCAACGTTCGACGAAAGGCTGATAAAGAACTTATGGAAATGGCTCGGAAAAGATTGAAAGCTAAAGATGCTAAAAAGGGTGAAAAAGTTGCATCATGGATAGTCAAAAATGCTATGAAAGCTAAACTCAAGGCTGGCACGGGTGCTCGTTCATTTATGGCAGCTGTTAACAAAATTAAATCTCAACTAAAAAAGTTAAAAACCAAAGGCAGTCACACAGCTATTAAATACGCATGTGCTGCAGCAAAAAAAAATCTTCAAAAATAAAAAAGGAACCAAGTTGCCGCGCTGTATTCCTCTGCCAAAATGTGGAGGACTATTACCTTTAATCCCAATCTTTGCAGGCTTGTCGGCTTTGGGTTCTTTGGCAGGTGGAGCAGCCGGTATAGCAAAAGCAGTGAATGACTCCAAAGCAGCCCAGAAAAGTCTTCTAGAGTCTGAACGTCATAACAGAACAATGAAAGCAGTGGATCTTGGCAAAGGATTGTACATTAAACCTCATAAAAAGGGTGCTGGTTTATATTTGAACCCTTCAAAAAACTAGTTAAACGGCTGCATAGACGTGCACTAACAGATTTAGATATATTAGAACATGCTACTGACATTCCATATTTTCGGGGAGTATTTATGAGACACTTACATTGAAGCCAAGAAAAATAGAATGTGCTGTACTTAATTTGGATAGCTCTGATAGTCCAGGAACACACTGGGTAGCCTACATCAAACAAAACAACTACTGTGAATACTTTGATAGTTTTGGCGACTTAAAACCCCCATTAGAATTAAGAAATTATTTAAGAAACATGTCAATTAGTTATAATATTGTACGGTATCAAAAGTTTGACACTATAAATTGTGGTCATCTCTGTTTAACTTTCTTAAAAAACTATTGGAAAAAGCATTTAAATAATGGATAAAATAAATAATCGTGTTCAGTATAAACATGTCTTTCACTGTGTCGATAACTGGTAGAGACGCTTATTCAACAACAAACTACTCTCCTACATTAGAATTAAGTGGGGAGTATGAGTGCGGCCTTCTGTATTTTTCTACATTCAACTCTATTCCCAATATAGATGAAAGAAACAATAAATTTTATTATGGAAATGATGAAGTGATAAAAATACCCGAAGGATCGTATGAATTACAAGATATTTGTGATTATCTTTAGAGCAACATAAAAAATGCTACATTGAAATTAACTGCTAACAACAATACTTTTAAAACATATATATATTGTTCAGAAGATGTTTATTTCGATAAAACAGATTCGATTGGCAAGATTTTGGGGTTTGGTCTTGAAGCTGTAAAATCGAATATAAAAACTGAATCTCAATATCCTGTCAACATTTTACCAACAACCATAATACGCATCGAATGTGATATTGTGAGCGGGTCATTTGTGAACGGAGAAGCAAGTCATATAATTTATGAATTTGTGCCGAACGTACCACCTGGTTATCGAATAATAGAAATATCTAAAAACTTAATCTACTTTCCTGTCAATCAAAGTTCAATAAGTTCTATCAATATAAGATTGTTAGACGAAAAAAATAAACAAATTAATTTACGTGGTGAAGAGATCCAGCTGTATTTACACTTCAGGAAAAAATGTTAAATTTCAAGAAAACCTCTGCTACCTCTCGAAATCAAATCAGTTCAAGGAGAACATCGCACAAAAGAGCACTACATTACCCTAAGAACAAGCTGACCAAAAAAAATAAAGCATTTTTAAAGATACTTGGATTGACAAAATGAACGTTTTAAATATCGCTCAATCTCCGTCACATGACAACGGCATTGAAAGTTTTGAATTTCATTCATACAAAACATATGTGACAAGTTTCAACAAAAATGATGAAATACGGATACCGATTAATCAGCAAGATTTGTACGTGTTATCTGCGCTCAGCAGTTTGTATATTGAGGGAAGAGCTGATGTGTACAAACACAACAGTACAACAAAAGAAAAGGAAAGAGTATCAAATGTACATTTTAATATATTGAAATAGATAGAATCAAAAATGCAGGTATCACAACCACAATAAAATCATATCTATCGTTAAATGATAATGAGTCTAAATGTGCAAGTGTTTGGGGTTGGTCCCCTTCTGGTATATCCAATACAATTAATGGTGTATTTTCAGCCTCTATTCCACTTAATAAAGTGTTAGGTTTCGCAGAAGATTACCAAAAAATCATTATGAATTGTAAACATGAATTAGTTCTTTTAAGAAGTAACACAAATCTTAATGCTTTAAAGTTAAATGCTGGCGAAGTTGTTCAAGACATAATAATAAATAAAATTGTCTGGCGAGTCCCGCATGTCAAAGTATCAGACCGCGAAAGAATTAATTTGTTAAAACATTTAGAAAGAGATCGAGCGATAACAGTCGCATTTCGTAATTGGGATCTGTACGAATATCCATTGATGCCTAAAACCCGGAAACATACTTGGTCTATTAAAACTTCATCACAGATTGAAAAACCTCGAATGGTTGTGATTGCTTTACAAACGAATCGTAAACAAAATGCCACCATTGCAATGGCGGAATTCGATCATTGCGCTGTACGTGACGTAAAAGTTTACCTTAATTCAACCTACTATCCATACGAAAACTTAAACATTAGTTTCGCTGAAAATAAATATTCATTAATATACGATCAATATGCAAGATTTCAACAGTCTTATTACGGACGTCGAGCTGAGCCGTTGTTGGGTTTGAAAGAGTTTAAAGACATTGCTCCCTTATTCGTTGTTGACTGGTCTCGCCAACACGAAGCCTTGAAGGGGTGTATCGACGTATGCTTGGAAATAGAAACCGATGCTGAGATACCCGATCAGACTTCTGCCTACTGTTTAATACTGAACGATTGCATATTTGAATACAAACCGTTAAGTAATATTGTAAAGAAATTATCATGAATGATTATACGGTCATTGTGGACTTGCAAGGCTTCAAAGATCGGAATAATGATTTTTTAGTAAAGGAATTAGCTATAAGCACTCAGGAGCATACCCAACAATTTTTGATAAAACCTCCATATCCATTCTCGACTTTAACTCTCGAAGAAAAGAAGCATGTTTGGTGGGTACAAAGAAACAGAGGATTCCGATGGAGTGAAGGACACATTGAGTATAGAGAATTTCAAAGAATGATAAAACCGTATTTGAAAGATTTAAAAATTATTGTGAAGGGTAAAGAGAAAATAAAATGGGTAAAAGATCTATGTGACCATGAAAATATTCTAGATATAAGTGATAAGGGTATATGTAATCTAAAAAATATATGCGAAATGTACTGTAAAGATATAAATTCATTTAATTGTTTTACTCACAGAGATAAGCAATATTGTGCTTTAAAAAATGTATGTATTAAAAAATGGTGTTCTGAAAATAGCATAAATCTATAATAAATTTAATAAAAACATATTTTATATTACTGTAGTTTTATTTACTTTTTTAGATAAACAATTAAAGACGGTTTTCAATCGAAATAATTTATTCTCAATTACTTATTAATACTTTACGCAACAAGTTCTCATGTGAGGTGACTTACTAAATTGTGTTAAACATTTTAACACTGTTTCCCCTTCAATCTAGTTACCATAAAATAAATAAAATAATTATAATATGAGATGTGGATACGAAAATAAAAAAGAGGTATTCTGTTTAGCAAATTTATTTCTTAAAAGAAGTAATAGGTTTTACACAATGTACTACATATGACACTAATAGGTAACCATTACATTATTTATAAAACTATCAGTTTAATGTACAGACGGCGTCAAGTTAAGTTACCCCCCGCAGTGCTAAACTAGCACTTGTGTCTTGGATATAAAGACGGTCCAAAATCCAACAAAGGTAACTCCACGTGACGTCCTGTGTACATAGCATTAGTCTATTAACATTAAGAATTAAATTTAAACAGTAATATTATAATGTCCCCAGGATACAGTGCAAATATTATCTTTTGTAATGAATCGTTTATCGTCTTTTCTTGATAAAGCAACTTTGTTTTGTTTGTTCTGTTGTAAAAATTTTATTCAATTCAATTCAATTCAAATAATTATTTATTTGCATAGACTTGTACACAGCACTTACAAATCGTCATACATTTGAATGACTTAAAACTATTTATAAGTACTTATGTATAATTTACATGTTAATACATATATATGTTGATACATATAATATACTAAAGAAATAAATAAACATAATGCGATTCTACCACCGGCTCGGAAATTTGTTTCTGGTCGAGAAGATCCGGCAAGAAACTCGCCAGTTACTCTTTTTAATCGCCAACTTTTTAAAAATGGTTTATTATCCTCATACCAAGTCATACAGTCTAATGCAACACAAAATAGAATAAAGCAAATTAAAAGCTAAATATGAGGTAAACCGAAGCGGACCAGTCCCCAAAGGTGGTACCTGTTCACAAGTATGACGTATGTGTCAGCCATCATTTCACTCAACCATATTAGAGGGAATGTAATGACCCGCCACATAACGCCACCACCTCAGAGACATTTGAGTGAGCATGACTACTAAGATTCCCCTCATAGGTCACAAAGAGTAGTAGTTACTAAATCCAATACTAATAAACTGAAGGACGAGGTGTACAATAGTAGGTGGTTAGCATCTTGTCAATTATTGAATAATCAATATAAATCAATTTTATACAGTAATAAATGCTGCTGAGCCTAATTTATTAAAATTCAGTAATTATATAATATTAATAATTTCTGTTAATATATATGAAAATGCTACAAGTGTGCAGGCATGGAGGTCATTATGTCCATGAATCCTTATCATTTAAGTAGTCTACAATTTTATAGTATCCTTTACTCATTTAACAGGCTTTTACGTGAGATTTAAATTTATGCGTTGGTAACTCAATAACATTTTGTGGCAACTTATTGTACATTTTAATACTTTGACCAACAAATGAATTATTAATTTTTTGGAGTTTCAGATTTGGAATCGCGAGCTTGTGTTTATTTCTAGTGTTAAAACCATGACTATCAGATTTTTTCGAAAAAATATCCATGTTCTTTCGCACGTACAAAAAACAGTCTAAAATGTATTGAGAAGCCACGGTTAAGATGTTAATGCTCTTAAATAATTATTTTAGCGAATCGCGAGGTCTAAGGTTGTATATGGAGCGGATGGCCCTCTTCTGCAATACAAATATAGTCTGCATATCAGCAGCAGACCCCCACAACAAGAGACCATAAGACATTACACTATGAAAGTAACTAAAATAAACCAAACTCGCGGTTTCAATATCGGTCAGATGATGTTTCAATATCGGTGAATCTTCTTAACCGCATACGCGGAGGAACTAAGTCTTCCCGCCAAGGCTGCGACGTGGGGACCCCAATGCAATTTGGCATCCATGGTAATGCCAAGGAAAACTGTTGAATTAATGACTTCAATACGTTCATTATTCATAGTGATGTTAGTATTGACCTGTCTTACATTGGGCATTGTGAATTTTACACATTTAGTTTTCTTAGCATTAAGAAGTAAGTTGTTAGTGGTAAACCAATGAAGAACTTGTGACAGAGTGTCATTTACATCGTCAAACGTACTTTTTCGTCGGTCAACATTAAAGATCAACGAAGTGTCATCAGTAAATAGCACTACCTCACAAAGGTCTTGTGGAAAGTAAGGAAGGTCATTTATATATATCAGGAAAAGCAGAGGCCCCAATATCGATCCTTGGGGCACTCCCATCAATAGAGGAGTGCCTGAAGAATATGTCCCATTAATGTTTACTTTCTGAATTCTATCAGACAAGTAAGAATTTATCAAACTTAATGAAATCTTGGATACACCATAATGCTAATTTTAACAACAATGTTTGGTGCGTAACGCAATCAAATGCTTTCGATAGGTCACAAAATACTCCAACAGCATCCTGCTTATTTTCCCATGCATCAAAAATATGCTTGATAAGTGCAACTCCTGCATCAGTTGTTGACTTACCTTTAGTGAACCCAAATTGTTTTTTATGAAGTAGGTCGTTAACTTTAAAATGAGACAGCAACTGAACGAATATGACTTTTTCAAAAATCTTACTCAGTGCTGGTAATATAGAAATAGGCCTAAAGTTAGAAGGATTACTTTTATCACCTGATTTGAATAACGGTATGATTTTGCTATACTTCATTAAGTTAGGAAATTGGCCTTCGTCAACACATCTGTTGAATATCATTGCCAAATGGGGTGCGATTATAATATTATGGGGATATTCCCCAAAGATCTTCAGTTTTTTTTTATATTCAGATCTTTAAAAGTTTTTACTATTATCTCAGATGTTACATGGGTAAATCTGAAAGGTGTTTTACATTCGTCAACTTTTGCCTTTAGCAAGGAGACAGCAAGATGTGAAATTGAGTTTAATGTACTTGTCGTTGTCACTGGTATATTAGTGAAAAAAGACTCAAATGCATTTGCCACATCAGCATCAGAGTCAAGTTGTTTGCCATTGATTTTTAGAGAGACCTTGTGTTCTTGTGTTTTGTTTTTAAGTCTCTTTGTTTATGATATTCCATGAGATTTTAATTTTGTTAGTTGCTTTTCTTATTTTGTTTTTAATGTAGTTTGATTTAGCAACAGCGCATACTTTCTTGAAGTATTAAGAATAGTTTTTTACATATTCTATTACTGTATGATCACATGAATTAGCCTTAATGTCATATAATTCAAACAATTTTCTTCTGCTTATGTATATACCTGTAGTGGCCCAGTCACTAAATTGATTTTTAGAATTGTTTTTAATGGTCTTCTTTGTGAAGATGCCATTAAATTCCTTTTCAACAATTTCGAAAAGGCTTCCATATAATTGATCAACACTATTTTCAATATTCAATGGAATTTAGGATACTTTATTACAAATATTCTTCTTGAACTTTTATACACGCCCCTTAGTAATGGGCCTACATGTGAAACTAGTAGACGGATCATTTCGATGACAGTCGATAACAGCCAACTGACCACTGTGATCAGAGTTTATGAAATTTATTATAGATTTTTCCCCTACATTACAATCACAGAATATGTTGTCCAAACACGTAGCTGAAGTGGAGGTGACTCTTGTAGGTTCATTGAAAAGGTGTTGTAAATTGAAAGACTTAAAAAGATTCAGAAACCTAAGAGAGTTCTGTGAATCCTCTAGGATGTTAATATTAAAGTCACCGCACACAATAACTTTTTTACTTTTTGCACAAACTTTTCTCAAGACTTCTTCCATGCTAGTCTCAAATGAGTCATAAATTGCAGAAGGGGGTCTGTACACGCAGACAATGATATGCTGCTCCAGCTCTGCACACGAAATTTCAATAGTTCGTTCTATAGATAGTGACTCAATGTCTTTACGTTGTTTACATTTAAGAGATTTTTTTAACAAAATGACCAAAACCCTCCTCTTATTGCCGAGTCTCTCGTGAACGAACTGATAACTTTGTAATTATTAATACTAACAATTAATTGATGTTGATTTAACCAATGTTCAGTGAGACATAGTATATCAACATTCATTTCTTGTAAAAATAATTCTAGCTCTAATTCTTTACCAGGAAGCCCCTGTATATTCTGGTGAATAAGATTTAAGATATTAAGATCCTGCTTGGTCAATATATTGCTAGAGGCATCCTCTATTGTCTTAAACTTAAATTTAAATTGCTTGGAATATTTTCCAAAGTCTGACTAAATATATTAATTATATTAAATGCTAACAAAGTAGCCAGTTCTTTTTTTACATTATAAGGCAAACAATATGTTTTGCCAGTCACTATAAACTTATAATTAATAAATTTATTTGTGTCAAAAAACACAAAGTTGTCGCTATGACTAGTCACTAAATTATATAATGTAGTATTCAATATGTGAATACTGTTATTTTTTTGTGGTAAATAGTGCCTAGAAAATGGGAAGGCACAAACAACAATTTTCTTTACAGCAATCTCTTTTAAGAGCGAAAATCCTTTAATAATGTCTTTCTTATTTGAATCCAGCCCATTCCCCATCATTAATATAATGATAGAGTCCTTATTATAATTACAACTAAGTATGTTATCTATTATTTTGGTAAGCGATGCATTTGGCAAACAATAGTTCATTGTTTTACAATTGAGTTGCTTGTGTAAAAGGGGACCATAGCCAACTCCTGTTGAATCAGATAATACTAGTACATTATGTTTTCTGGATCTAAAAAGAACGTTTCTACCTCTTATCTCATCACCCGTTGACAATACATTTACATAATCAGAAAACCGTAGTTTTTTGGTAACATTTTTTTTAACTCCTTTTGCTTTTTTTATCTCACTATTGCTCGTTTTAATGCTGTAAAGTTTAGAGCGTAATCCGACAAATTCTAACAAAATGTTGCCTCCTAACTCGTCTTTAAACAAACCGGGAACTTTTTTGTTTTTAGGAATGATATCAAAACGATTATCTTTTTTGTAGTTGCTTGTATCAAAGTAAGATAAAAAGTGTTGTTTTAAGTCTGAGTAAAAATCATTCATCTGTATTGAATACAAAAGACTATCGGTATCAGTATAGCACAAAGACAGATTGTGTTGGTAGTGCCTTTTCATGACCGAATAATGAAAATCGTACATATAATTTTTGGAAAGTTCTAAGACTGTAAATCCTATGTACCTATATAGGTTTCTTTAAAACTACTTTTTCTCGTTTTAGTTGAACAGCCACCAAATTTTCATCAAATATTGATGCACTATGAAAGTTAGGACGAGATATGAGCTGTTCTGCCGAATGAAATTTATTGGTTTTATTTCGCTCATCTCTCCACTTTGTGACTAACTTTACGTCTACTCTACGCTCAGTATCTTCGAGAGTTTTTCCGAATATGCTATTGTTCAATAATTTAAAAAAATCTTGTTCAAACGCGGAGTCGGTGCTTTGACGCAAATGTGTATTTAAATCGATGTATTCTTTTAAATAAGGGCTTTGTTTGAATGATATTCCTTTATGGATTTTTTTGAGGTGTAATCCATGTCGTAGACAGGTTTATAAATGAGCATAATGGATGACATAGTTATATTTATTAAATAGATTAGGAATTAATTTTATATTTTTTGCACCTGGAGGTGTATAATTTTGTGCGCAAAATGGAAGATCGTTATGTAGGTCATGCAAATTCTCTGGGTAATATAAGTCAACTTCAAAAATATAACCATAACCACTGTCATTGGGAATGTTAGTGATATCAAGTTGTTCACATTCCCTACTACTCAGAAATTTAAAATCTGCGTATGGCAGAAAACTACACATTGCAAAACCATACAGATTATTACAATCCATATAAATTAAAAAATTGTTTGGTAGCGAGGGGTCGTAGTCAGGCTGATATTGGTTATTTGATTTAGCATATCTTTTAGAACACAGAAAAATACCCCCACGAATTCCCTTTTGTATCATTCTAATCATTTCTAAATCTGAAAGCAAGTCCAATTTTACTTTTGTCTTTAGTAACATAGCATCGAAGCTGAGACTTGGCGCAGTGAGATAAAAAGCAGGATCTAAGTTGTAGTTTACTTTACATGTTTTACGAAACTTTTCAAATATATCACTTAATATCAATACATCGCTCTTTACATATAGATCAGTATACTGTCCTAAGTTCTTTATATCAAAACATTTTTTGCATGTTCGTAATCAGACTGACTAATAGCTTCATTAGAGAGATTATTATAAAACTTGTCTATGGACGGTAAGTTCTCCTCTTCATATACCTTCCAGTTTGATATGTAATCGTATGGGTACACTCCCTTTCTACTTAACAACAATAATTCATTTTCATTGTTACAATAAGCACGTAAATGTGTAAAGTCAGTTTGTTGTAGAATTTTAGCTAATTGTTCGATACTTGTCCCTAAAAATTTGAAGGAATCAACAAACCGCACTGCAATAAAATTATTAGTTGAAAATTGAATAAACTTGGTGAAGGATATGTAATTCTCTTTGTTTTTGGGAATAACTTTAATTTCACCCGGAAAACGATTTAGTTCACGAATGAATAAATGGCAGTCGTAACCCGATAAATTATGAAAGAATATTGGTATAAACGAAGGTATTTTAAACTGAATATTGCAGTAAGAGTGACAGGCAC
This sequence comes from Marasmia exigua, assembly GCA_019059595.1. Lineage (NCBI taxonomy): Eukaryota > Metazoa > Arthropoda > Insecta > Lepidoptera > Crambidae > Marasmia > Marasmia exigua. Next base: position 11,747,951 of record CM032493.1, on the reverse strand, counting down.
CTGTGACCCGTCATTTTGTAAAATCTCGGATATTTGTTTACGTTATTATTTTGTTATGATTTAGGTGATAATTTGTCAAATAACGTCATCTGTTAGATATCGTTAGATTCATTTTGCTAATTAAAAATCAATCTATTAGGTACTTCTTCTAGTAAACGCTAGAGGGCGCTGAGGAATATACTTTGGATAGATATGAATGAATAAAGGAGACCTTTTTCCAAATATGTTTTTATTATTTACTATTGTTTAATTACATAGGAACGGTTCACATTTCCTTATTTTGAAAATAAAATAAGTTACGACATTGTGAATCATCTGATCGCAAATTAGTTGATAATAGCAGCCACATTGGTTCGCCGTCTCTTTTCTTCCTCCCAGGATACGGCTCCTGTTTTTGTCTCGTTCTCTCGCAGGAAGTTTTGACAGTTGCCATTTTGAAAGATCCTTGTTCTTTTGGTTACGCGCGTGCTGGACGCACGCAGCGTTTGAAAATGTTTCGGGTAGAAACTGGTGTTGACGATGGGAGCCACCTGCCTCATGATGATGAAGAGGATCTTGATAATTAATTAAATAGAAGAAGCCGCCGGTATGTATCTTGTTGAGAGTGAGCACATGTATAGAGAGAAGTGTCTAGACGTGGTTTCTTATTGGAATTTCTTCGTTTCAGCACACACCATCATGTTAGTACCCTAAGGGAGAGGAGGGGATTAAACCCATACATGAAATGGATTTAATCAAGGTAACATACACCAGGACCTTATGTCCACCCATGTGATCAGATAACCTCACTTAGGTTCTCCTATGAAGTATATTCCTGACCTAAAGTCTTTGTTTCAGGGAAGATCAAAAACAAGAACAAAAAGAACATAACAAACAAAACAAACTAAATTCTTATCTTTTCTGTGTTATTCATATTGTTTCATCGTGGCCGAGGGATAATGTCCACCGTTTGACCGTTCTCCGGGAAAGGATGTGACCGCATGGTTTGCAGGCCATAACATTGATGCCTCACCACTGCCAAGGAAAACCTAGCAGACTGTCCTGGAGGTATAGTGCCTAACTAGGGATCCTCAGGTTAGAACGTTAATATATATTTTCTTAATAATCTTTGATGCCAGGGATACCTCGCTGCTCTGTGTGACAGCCGCTAAGCCGGATTAGCATTTAAAAATGAGTAACTAATTAGTCTTTATTTGTGGTTTTGTTGGGAATGCGTTAAGGTCTGACGAACGTAACTGCGACCCTGAATGTATAAGTTTTAAGAAGTCTCATGTGTCTACCACTTATTTATTAAAGGTTTATCAAACCTAAATAGGCTAAAAAGTACTAATATTGAAGTATAGTAATTATAAAGTTATTAATAAATAATAAATAGCATGTAAATTTATATTTCTAGTTTCCTTTATTATAGGTACTTTCTGTACATCCATCTGGCAGAAAGTATGTATAACAAACCCTTATTAGTAGTAAACATCAGCTTCCTAAATTTTCTGTAGGCTAACTTAGGCTTTTGGTTGAGACCTAGGTATCCAGCCTTACTGTGACACCCTGGTATTAATACAATTATTTCTGTAAGAAGAACAAGTCTTACAGTGGCGCCCAAATATTGGAATATTTCATAGTATTTATCATGAAATATTGACCAAACGCAATCCCAAGTAAAACTAATTATGTATCCCAGGTGAAATTGAATTTTGAGTACTGACTTATGTGAATAACCCTATTTTAGTGTGTGCGGTGTGCTATATTGTATCATTTATTAAATTAGTATTATAGGTACATAATATTAACTTATTGTTGAACTTCCAACATTGTTTTATAGTGCTTACTTTAAAATATTAATATTTTGTGGTTTTGTATAAATAGTATTGATGGTAAAGTATCACTAAGTTACCTATGAAATATTGTAAGAATAGTTGTATGTTATGTTTAATTAATTTAATAATCTGTATAAGATTATTTCTTGTATGGAGTTCAACAATCTGTTTTCTTTTAATTCAGGAAACATTATAAATACAGGCAAGTTGCCTTGTTGTTTTGATAGGTTATGTTCACAGTTATGTACCAGTGTTGATATGCTACAAGCATCAATGGCTACAAGTTAGCAAGTATGTAAACATTATAAGTCTTAGAATAGCACACGTCAGTGTTCGTATTCTTTAAGCAAATGTTAATTATTTACTATTTACGTATGTACAACTTTGGTTGTTAATAATAAACTTGACACATTCTTCTGTTATTGCACTAAAATAACTCAAGCATACACTTGTACTGTACATCCAAACTTCCCAACCATAGAAGTCATAATTATACACATTCACTAAGCATTCGATCACTCGTAATTATATTAATGTAAGTATTATTGCATTATTTTGTTTACGGAGGTAAGTTGTCATTTTTTAGAAATGTCAAAAATGTCAAAGTTTTAACCTCTAAATTTTGCATCCGTTCGAAAACGAAAAGGAATAAACTTTTATACAGCCAAGTCTGTAATATTGTTTAATATAATTAATAAATTATTGATACATTTGAAAAGATTGTAATGAATATACAGGTTGGTCGAAACCTAGTTAAGTTTAATACAGGGTGTTTTTTTTTTTTTATTTAAATACTTAAGTATACAGGATACAGGATGTTCGAATGGATGTGTTTTTGCGGAACTGCTTGAATAGCAAATTAATGTTGTAACTGTTAGATGCGTTCAGAAAATAACATTAAGATGGTGAATAACTATGGTACTCCCATTTCTTTAAATAAAATAAATGCAGTGTTGTGCTATAATGTATTGATAATGTTGCGTATCATTCGTTATAATTTTGATAAGTAGGCCTTTGTTTTCACGCTCTATTGTAAAACGCTTTTCCTCGTAAAACTGTGATTTTTTTTTCTCGAAGTTAAATTAAGTAACCTTATTTAAAACGGATTTTGATGTATTAGGAATGTACGGTACGGTAGGTATATCGTTTAAGTAATAGGAATGTTTAGTCATGTTTGTGGGTTTAGGTGAATATGTTTGTGTCTACAGTTATTATTCGGTACGGGATATTTTCTTTGTTTAGTCAACACCAAGAGCACCCTACCCACATGGTTTTTACGAAATTGGTAAGTATCGTCTTCATAGTTTTGAGACGTAATAAAATAGGTAGTATGGTATGACTATGAAGTGAAGATGATGAAGGATTTTAGTTTTTTGAATACGTAGGTTTGCCCTTAGATAAGCTATTAGCTCAGGTGTGTGCAATTTGTAATGCGGTTTTCTAGCTTATTCGTGTTATATCTAAAACCGTAATTACCGAAAGATGGTTCAATTATCGGGATTGGAATTTCATGGTTAGTTGGAGAACTAAGTTCAATTATGCCACTAATAAAGTCTAGGGTGTAGGTATTAAACTGTTGTCATGAATGCTACCTTACGTTGTATTTGTTTCGGGTAGCCAATATATTTTATCAAGGACCCATGTTGTGGTCTTCGTTTTTTTGGCAAGGCGAGAACCTGTTGTTGTCAGTTAGTTCTGGGTTCTCAGCCGTAGGACACTTTTTAAGTGTGTTGTTGGACTACAGTTTCCAACAACGACGCCAAGGCTACCCTTCTCGTTAAGAGAATGGTTTAGGTTAAGTGTAGGTTATTCAATTTCGTCTGTTCTTAGGAACTTAACCGCTTTTTTTTTACTACTACCAGTGATGGTTTAGTATGTTTTGTTAGAACATGAAATATGTTTCTTTATTGTTCGTATACTCGCACATAGTGTTTTCTATAGTGTCGTAGTATTTTTTTGTATGCATTGTCTGGTCACATCTACCAAGGGTTTTGATGCGATGACGCCCAAGTTGTTTGTGGCTAGCATTTTTTTTTTGTCGGGGAACGTGGGTTCACGACTTGTTTATAAGGATGATATCATGTGTTTAGTACACTATTCCTTTGGTTGGTTGTTGTTGCGATGACGCCGAGTGATATCGGCCAGCAGCACGGTGTGTTACGCGAGTTCACACATTTGTTGGTATGGGCCTTGTAGCCATACAACATTTTTTTTAGGTATCGCCTTGTTAGGGATACGCAACCAACCTTGTATATTTTGTGACCTTGAGTAGATTGTGCACCAAGACTTATTTTTGGGGATTCGAGTGGAACTGGGAATTTACAGGATTCACTCTACGGGGTTATTTTGAATGCAGGTGGCAGGCAGTAATGTTTAAACTGATGCTTACAGGTATGTTGGAGAATGTATGAATGATGATTGTGTGAAATTGTTGGGTTTGCTTAGGCTCGTCGAATAGTAGGAGTTCAGGTTATTTAGTATTGTGTTGGCGTAGTCCGTCCTAGTAGCGTGTTGTACGATCGTGTCAGCGTCGTCAATAATGACAAGTCACACAAATTCTTTTGTTGCGCGTCACATTCGTGACAAAATGCGCCTTATGCGTGGTATTGACCCATTGCATTGTTTAGTTACGCGTCACTTTTGTTTGTGACAAAATGCGTATTTTGTGGAGTAAACCACATATAAAAAATATAATAATTGCTGTAGCGTTACCAACTAAGTAACGTCGATATACTTTGGTCATATATTTATTGTGCACTATTAAGTATTTTATTTGTATTGTGAAGCGTTAGGTAGGACGTCCATACTCATAGGTATAGCAATTATAATAAAGGTAGTCCAGGGAGTGTAATACAATATTGTTTTATAAGATAAGTTGTTAAAAAAAGAAAAAGCAAGACTGTGGTAAAAGTATTTACCTAATTATTAAATTGTTTGTTAATAAATACGAAGTGTCTTGACATAACCACATGGACAAATTCCAAGGTAATGTTTAGTCACGTTAGGTATTTTGAAAGGGTCACTGGGACATGTACCGGTCATGAACCTGGTTGTCTGATGATGAATGAAAGCAAGAGTGATATTTCTACGGTATGAAAGTATATGAGTACAAAGGAATTTGCCCATGATGATATTGCTTTCAAGGGGTGATGTAGTTTGAAATTTATAGGTGAATTTTGTTAGCTGTATTTAGGTACTGATGGATTTGTACTAGAGATTTTACTGCAATGCTGCTTACAATTTAGTGTTGTTTATTTCTTATAGTGATGTGTCACGTCGGGGTCGACGTTTTGTTTCAAGAGGGGGAGTATTGTAACCCGGCATTTTGTAAAATCTCGGATATTTGTTTACGTTATTATTTTGTTATGATTTAGGTGATAATTTGTCAAATAACGTCATCTGTTAGATATCGTTAGATTCATTTTGCTAATTAAAAATCAATCTATTAGGTACTTCTTCTAGTAAACGCTAGAGGGCGCTGAGGAATATACTTTGGATAGATATGAATGAATAAAGGAGACCTTTTTCCAAATATGTTTTTATGGTTTAAGATATTTATTTCCTCAAAAGATTAACAAATCACTTACAGAGAAAATACAAGTTAAATAAAAACATTTAGCCGATTGGCGCAGTGAGTGGGTACTTACATAAACAATGATCACAAATGATACACCAAAACTTATTTACTATTAAATGCTTAACAATAGGACAGGTAATAATCAAGTAAAAATAGGGTAGTTACAAAATAATCTTCGCACAAAATAAAGCAATGCATTACCACTTCGGGCAAGTGTGTGCAAGTGTGGCGGGTTGTTTATTAAGGCCTATGTCACATTGATCGTTTGATTGTGTTGGTGATGTGATTTTGTGATTGTTGTTATTGTATGTGTTTTTGTTGTTGTGGTTTTAAAATTGTTTTAATGTTTTATGACATAATAATTAGATAAGTAGTATTATATATTGTTGGATATAATATGGGTAAGTACATATTCTAAATTATTTTTTTTTTTTTTTAGTACTTTAGTAATTAATTTATTTGTGTAATTTAAGTAGTGTTTATTTAGTTTGTAGGTATGTAGTAGTAGTATGTACATTTATTTGTATATATATTTAGGTATTCATCTGCTTACAATAATATTTAATTTGTGGAAGGTAATTTTATTTACTTATTATAATTATATCAATTTACTATTTATTTTTTATTTGTGCTTTTATAAATTGATAGTACTTATATATTTAGTTAGAATATATTAATGTATGTTGTAGATATATGTGTAGGTATATATTGTTAAGTACATGGCCCTTCATCTATATGTATATGTTAATATATAATATATATGTACTATTTCTATGCAATTGTTTTATAGTAGGTACTAAAGTAGGTTGAGTAGGTATATATTATTAGATTAGTGGTAGGTATTACATTATGAAAAGTCCTTCAAAAAGTGGCTTTTTAGCATTTTTTTAAATGTGAACAGGGATTTAGCTTCCTTAATATCTTTAGGTAATTTGTTGTATTGTTGTACTCCCTCGTAAAGAATACTCTTTTTCCCATAGTTTGTTCTATGTTTTTTCAAACATAGGTTATTAGCCTGTCTTGTCATGCGTTTATGGTAATCAATTTTTCTCGTGAATGTTATTTGAGAGTGAGTATCCTCAGTGAGAATTTTTCTTATAAAAATGCATGTATTGTATTTATACGTTTGGGCTAGATTAAGTAATTTTGTTTCTTTATATATTTTAATAGTGGGTGTTAAATAGTGATATTGAAATAGTACTTTAATGATTTTATTTTGGGTTATTTGGAGTTTTTGCAAATTAGATTTAGTGGCTGAACCCCATACTTCAATCAAATAGTCCAAATGAGGCTTGACCAAAGAATTATATATGGTATATCTAATATGTGTCGGGAGACACCGTGCTATACCCCTTAAAATTCCTATTAATGAATAGATTTTATTATGGATTTTATTTATATGTTGTTTCCAAGTAAGGTGGCTGTCAATAACCAGGCCCAAATATTTCTCGTTATTAACTTTTGTTAATATTTCACCGTCAATAGTAAGAGGAATGTGACTTTGAATTTTTTTATTTTTTACAGAAAAGATTATGTATTTTGTTTTTGAGGCATTCATTGTAAGTAGGTTTGACTGTAGCCAGGTATGTAATATGTTTAGGTCATGTTGAGCTTCATTTAGTACTGATTCCAGTGAGTGACCGGAGTAGAAGAGGCTGGTATCGTCAGCGTATAGAGTAATGTCTCCCTTCAGCCCAATTTCATATATGTTGTTTATATAAACAAGGAACAATAGAGGTCCCACTATTGATCCCTGAGGCATACCACAGGTGACCGATTTAAGGGTTACTTTGCTGATTATCTATTTTCACAACCTGAGATCTATCTGAAAGATACGATTTGAAGATGTCATATGCGTTTCCTGTGATACCGATGTCTTTTAGTTTTAGAAGTAAGATGTCGTGGCTGACTGTATCAAATGCCTTTTTTAAGTCAATAAAAATACCTAGAGTGATTTTTTTTTTATCGATATCATGTCTTATGTTAGTTACTAAATCAATAGTTGCAGATATAGTGTTAGATTTTGGCCGAAAACCGTATTGTTTTTTATAGAGGTAATCAATAGAAGTTAGATAGTCATATAGTCGTTTGTGTAGAATTTTTTCAAATACTTTAGATATTACCGGAAGTACCGATATGGGGCGGTAATTGTTTGGGTCTTGTTTACTTCCGGCTTTAAAAATAGGAGTAACCTTTGCAATTTTTAGACTGTTTGGGAAGTAACCGTCGCTTAAGCATTTATTAATACAAATTGCCAAGTTTTCAGCTATAATATCTTTCATGGACTTTAAGGATTTTGTGTTCATACTGTCCAAGCCGGAACTTGTGTTTGAATCTAGATTATTTATTATTTTTAGTACTTCGTCTTTGGTCGTTGGTTTTAGTTTTGGTAATTGGGTGTTGTTACTACGTTTGTGGTGTGATAGTGTTTGTGTTAGATTTTTGTGGTATTTTTGAGGTATTTTATTTGCAAGTTCAGTACCTATCGTGGCGAAAAAGTTGTTAAAATACTCACAAACTTCTTTTGTATCTGTGGTTTGACCATTAGGTGTGTTGATTTTTAAAGAACTTAGGTCTGCTGCTTTCGCTGTGTTATTTGACAGTCTATTAATTAGTTGCCACATTTTCAAAGGACATTTCTTACAGTCTGTGAAAGCCTTATGATAGTATTGTTGTTTAGTTAGCTGAATAATTGATAGAGTGCGGTTTCTTTGGCTTATGAATTCTCGTCTTAAGTTTTCATCTTCAGGTTTTTGCTTTAAACTATGCCATAGTTGGTTCCTTTTATTTATTAAAGTAATTAGGTTCTTGTTTATCCACTCTTTGCAGGGCGGATTTACCATCTTGGTTTTGATTAGTTTGTTTTTCGCAATGTTTTGTAGTAGTTTAAATTCTAGCTCCTCATAGTCTTGAAATAAGTGATTTTGAAAAATTTTCCTCAATATCGTTCTGTAGTTTGTTATAGTCAATTGCTTCATATTGAACTTTTTTTATACGTTCGGTTTTAGGTCTGTTTAACTCGAGGTATATTTGCTTGTGATCAGCTATGGAGGACTCAATAATCGACATTTGGAAAGAGTTATTTTGTAAGTCGGTACATACATGATCTATTATCGTTTTTGACGTTGTGGTTTCACGAGTGCAATACTCGGAGCTAATTTTGTTTAAGATTCGTATGTTATTCCCTCGTAGTAGTTCCTTATATTCTTTTACGTTTTTGTCGTTAGCAAGTAGGTTTAGGTTAAAATCACCGAAGACAATAACACGCTTTCTTCTTTCAAGGTGTTGATGGTAGGTTTCAAGAAACTTGTCACTGTTTGCTGCTGGTTGTTTATATATGGCACCTATGTCTAGGGAGAAACTTTCAAGATGTACCCATAAGAAGTGGCTTCCGTCTTCACATTGATCTTCCACCAATTCATGTTTCAAATCCTTATGTACGAAGATAGACACTCCACCACCCCTAGAATGCTTCCTGTAGTTATAAAAGTGTACATAATTCGGTAGTTGTAGTCTCTGTGCTTCGTCTTCGTTTTTTATCCAGGTTTCCGTAATAATTAAGACATGAATCTTTGTTTCGAATGATTCTATAACACAGCGTAATTCATCCAGCTTTCCCGGCTTCACTAGGCTGCGGATATTGGCGTATAGAAATTTGAGTGTTTTGTTCGTAATTGTTATATCTGTGTAATTATCATAAAGTTTATGAGTAATATATTTATTCTTATTTTTAGTTATTGCATTTTCTCTGGTGTCCCGTTTTTTGTCTCCTGTTTTATAATTTTAGGTGTTCCCTTTATATATTTGATAATTAGGTCATTTTCTCCTTTTTCTTTGCGCTGACGTAGTTCTTCTCGAAGATTTGCCATTTCTTGTTTTTGGTTAGGTGTTTGATCAAAATAGAGTTTTATGTTGTTTGTTTTGCAGTTCGATTTGTTCTTTAGTAAGGTTTTTGCTATGTCTGGTGTTGAAAAGCAGACTTTTAGTGGGCGCGTTTTCTTTGCATCATATTTGCCTAGGCGCATTAGTCTTTCTGGTGGGGGAGTAAGTGGATAAATGTCTGATAGCACTTTCATCACCTCACATCTATCGTTTTCCCTCCTCTCTTCCATATTATCTGAGTGTGGTTCGGGAATACCAGCGATGATTATATTCTTGGCACGCCCTAAACGCTCTTGAACTTCGGTCATTATGTCTGTGTAATTGTTTGGTATCGGCGTAGAACGTTCTGGTGGTAAAGGGGCAAGTGTAGTTTTCTGGAGAGCACGTACATCATCTTCAATGCATTTTATTTTCTCTTGGTTTTTCGTGACAGTGTTTGTTAGTGTTTGTATTTCTGATTTAAAGTTGTTGTGTTCTGCAAGCAGTAGGTCCGTTTTGGTTTTCATATCAATAAGTTGTTCATTGATAGATTTAATATCTGTTTTTATCGAATTTATGTTTTCTGTCTGGGTTTTACCGAATTCCTTAAGTAGTCCCATCATTTCCTTTTTAAATTCGTTAAATTGGTACGAGTAATCATCCTCGGGCACTTTCCTTTTACGTTGTGCTACATTTTTATATATGTTATCAGTAGCCCCAATAGTTGACAAATCAGGCTGGGAACTACTATTTCCGCTAGTAATATTCATGTTGTCACTAGATTTGGTAATGGGTGAACGTTGGACACTCATGTTGGCTATAATTCCCGCTCCTCTTATCGCTCCGCTCGGCTAATATGTGCGGACCCGAACTATAGTTTAGATGTGTGCGTGACACTCACCGCTGTATTTAAAAATGCACTTTACATTTGATGCAATTAAGTTTAGAATTGTTTAACACTACTATTATTGGATTTTTATTTGGTGCAAGTAAAAACGTAAACCACGATCGCTCACTACGCGTTCCGGCGTGTCTTTTATTATTTACTATTGTTTAATTACATAGGAACGGTTCACATTTCCTTATTTTGAAAATAAAATAAGTTACGACATTGTGAATCATCTGATCGCAAATTAGTTGATAATAGCAGCCACATTGGTTCGCCGTCTCTTTTCTTCCTCCCAGGATACGGCTCCTGTTTTTGTCTCGTTCTCTCGCAGGAAGTTTTGACAGTTGCCATTTTGAAAGATCCTTGTTCTTTTGGTTACGCGCGTGCTGGACGCACGCAGCGTTTGAAAATGTTTCGGGTAGAAACTGGTGTTGACGATGGGAGCCACCTGCCTCATGATGATGAAGAGGATCTTGATAATTAATTAAATAGAAGAAGCCGCCGGTATGTATCTTGTTGAGAGTGAGCACATGTATAGAGAGAAGTGTCTAGACGTGGTTTCTTATTGGAATTTCTTCGTTTCAGCACACACCATCATGTTAGTACCCTAAGGGAGAGGAGGGGATTAAACCCATACATGAAATGGATTTAATCAAGGTAACATACACCAGGACCTCATGTCCACCCATGTGATCAGATAACCTCACTTAGGTTCTCCTATGAAGTATATTCCTGACCTAAAGTCTTTGTTTCAGGGAAGATCAAAAACAAGAACAAAAAGAACATAACAAACAAAACAAACTAAATTCTTATCTTTTCTGTGTTATTCATATTGTTTCATCGTGGCCGAGGGATAATGTCCACCGTTTGACCGTTCTCCGGGAAAGGATGTGACCGCATGGTTTGCAGGCCATAACATTGATGCCTCACCACTGCCAAGGAAAACCTAGCAGACTGTCCTGGAGGTATAGTGCCTAACTAGGGATCCTCAGGTTAGAACGTTAATATATATTTTCTTAATAATCTTTGATGCCAGGGATACCTCGCTGCTCTGTGTGACAGCCGCTAAGCCGGATTAGCATTTAAAAATGAGTAACTAATTAGTCTTTATTTGTGGTTTTGTTGGGAATGCGTTAAGGTCTGACGAACATAACTGCGACCCTGAATGTATAAGTTTTAAGAAGTCTCATGTGTCTACCACTTATTTATTAGAGGTTTATCAAACCTAAATTAGGCTAAAAAGTACTAATATTGAAGTATAGTAATTATAAAGTTATTAATAAATAATAAATAGCATGTAAATTTATATTTCTAGTTTCCTTTATTATAGGTACTTTCTGTACATCCATCTGGCAGAAAGTATGTATAACAAACCCTTATTAGTAGTAAACATCAGCTTCCTATATTTTCTGTAGGCTAACTTAGGCTTTTGGTTGAGACCTAGGTATCCAGCCTTACTGTGACACCCTGGTATTAATACAATTATTTCTGTAAGAAGAACAAGTCTTACACACCACGATATTTTCCTGTGAAGTGACAGTGGTCCCGCACTTTATCTCCTATCAGCAAATTAGCGCATAAATAACAGTACTCTGCCTTTTCAAAACTAGATCGATCTTTATCGCTATAAATTATTGGAACCGGATTTTCAGATGCTGATTTAATAACACTATAAATACGCTTCACATCTTTTTCCAATTGATTTACGAACTGTGACGCAGAATCAGTCCCTCGATAGGTCACTAATCGGTTAAGTGAATTATCATAATTACAAACAATGTAATAAGCAAACGCCGCCGGTAGATGTTTTTGTGTTTTTAATGTGTGCGCGCCTTTGCTCTCATTACATGGCTGCAAAATTGACTCAAAATCCGCGTAAATAACGAACGGAACATTTTGCATACATTGATAATTTTTAAATTGCATTTTACTGCCAATTTCTGGTAATAACGTAACAACACCCCCCCAAATATGTTTATCTTGATCTTGTTTTGATTTAAAAAACAATAAACATTCATCTCAAAAGTGCAACTTTCCATGGTGCTTTGTAATCTGACTTCGAACTAATCTCGTTAAATCTTTTATTAAACAATAATGTGATTTCATACCATTTTCTAACAGAAGCATAATGATGTGATTTTTCTTTTTTAATAATGTCTTATACAATGGCCCAACAATGTTTTGTTTGTAGTCTAACCCATAAACATTTACGCTAATGTCATGATTATTTTTCTCAAATATTTTAATGTCTTTAAATGAAACTGGAAAATGCATGTTATCAAGATTCAAAACATCGCTAAAGTGTGAATATGATTGTACTCGACTGGCGTTTTTAACCTTTGGGTATAAAACACTCAAAACTGTCCAAGCAAAACAATATTCATCTTCGTTTCTGATATTCAAGCAAGCTTTTTTTGATTTAATTTTTTTTGGCAATTCTAAATAGCTAGAACCTCTGAGCGGTGAATATTTGTTTATATTAGATTCGAGATAAAGTATATCCAAAAGAGACCACCCGCTCCCATTTTCTTGAAATCCATCTATCTTTTTACATAATAATCCTGAAATATTATCTAATAAGTTGTCAAAAGAATAGTTCGAAAATATGGGAATATTTTCCGTAGCAAATGATTTTATTTCCATCGTATCGTCTTTAGGTAAAATAACTTTAACAAATAATTCAAAGTTCACCTTTATATTAATATGAGACGCGATAGCCAAATCAAGCATTTTCCGTAACTTAGACGAAATACAATGCATGAAGTGAGTAGGTGAAGTAATCGCCAACTTCTCACCGCTGGAAGTGAATTCACAGTCGGGGGTTATTCGATATGATACTATACGACCTCTAAAAGCTGAATTAACAGTCTCAATTCCATCATCATAATTAATTAATGTATTATTTTTGTGGGCAAGGCTTCGCAAGTGTCCCGGAAATTCTTTTTTAATTATAGATGCTTGACATACTGAACAAAAAATTGTTGTCAATGTAGCCATTGTACTTGTTACTAAGTTACATTAACTACCTACCTGATTATGTGACCTACTTGCTAAACAGAAAAAAAAATGTTAACTTAATTTTTTTTATTCCACTAACTTAAAAATATCAATCGATAATAAGAAATAGTTTAATAAAACTATTTCTTATTATCGGGGTAAAATGTCGCCTCACCCTGGAACAGCCGACTGCTGTCTTTAAATATAGTCTTTATTGTGGACCACAGCGGATCCTCCGGGGTGAGGCGAATCCGCAAACAACCGCTCCACTTGTCGGAGCGGTCCCGCGAGTCCAGATCTACAATAGTCGACGTGTCGAATACTCGGAGGTCCACAAAAAATTCACCGCCCGTCTGCAGTATCGACCGTCGACTGATGCCGCCCGCTACACGCCGAGATAAAGACGACCACAACTTTGATTGTGGCGGCGGCGGTGTAGGTTCGGCTGCGTCTCCGAACAACTCTTCGAAGACGTTGGCGTTTTTGTTCGCCTTCGACTTGCTGCTCCTGTAAATTAATGATAGACATTAAGATTTAAATTAAAATCTTTCTCAAACTAAAAAAAGTCGTTGATGCGTTGCCGGCCTTTCGGCCGGCAACGCATCAGCGACCTCTCCGATGTCGCAGATTTTTATGTGCAGCGGTGATTACCATCCATCAGGTGATCTGCTTGCTCGTTTGCCCGCCTCTAGCATAAAAAAATCTTAAATAAACAAGGAGAAACCGCACAATGATAGACTAGTTATACCATCACACACTATGATAAAAAGACAGGCAAGAAGTATAGCGTTTATCTTTAGAATTTTAACAGCCCAACCCGGGGTAATATTTACACCTTACAGATTACAATAGTACAAATAACAGGTGCAGTGAGATCCAACTCTCAAAATGCATTTCAGCTATACACTATAAGATTGATTACTTAACAAATCTTCTAAGTTACATGTTTAAAATATTGTAAGGAGGAAACATACGTACTTCGACTTTCTAATTGGCTTCGACTTCTCCTCGTTGGCCTTTTTACTGGCTTTGCGTTGCTTTATCGGCGGGCTGTAACGAAAACAACAATATGTTAGTAACTGAACTAAGGTAATTATTTGATAATACCTCAATTAACCAGTGTTTAGTTTTTAAGAATTTGACAAAATATTTACTATGGATCTTCTACACCCGAGCTATACTCCGACTCGGACACGTAAAGCTCCTCAGCGAGAACTCTCTTTCGGGATTCAGAAGTTGAAGCAGACCTGCAAACAAAAAACATTCTTATAACAACATGTACTTACTAGAAGATTAGTCCAATGTGCGAAGACCGCGACATTTATCTGAAGTAAATGCCTGTCAAAACAAATAAACATTGACGCAGCCGCCCAAACCAAATAGTTGATATAAAAGATAATAAAAAATAAACTCACGAACATTATCTCAGCTTGCCGTGTTCCTCGGAGAATAAATATCACGAAGCGTGGATGATCAGATATTGATCACAGAAAATAATGGTGATCTATATAATTGACGCTCATTATATATACAAACATTATATAACATTGCTTCATTCTTCAGATATAATTTTAACAATGTAGTCCTTTTAACCTACAAGGCATAATCGCACGCTTTTTAGAGATAATCGATTTAGTAATCGATTTCCCTAAGTTTTTTTTTTTTTTTACTTGTCCGACAGTTGCGCTAGTCCGATCGTCCGATTTTTCGCCATTCTTTTTTCGTGCGAGGCAGAGTGCGCACGCTCCGAAAAATCGCTCAAAAGTAGTTTAAAATCATTTAAATTGAAGTTATTTCTTGCTGTTTCATCATGCCGAAAAGGAAATACAGTGATAAAATTGAACATTATCACCGCAAAATTCAAAAATTTGAGGAAAGGCAGCTTCGTCAGCGTAGTCGAATCCTCGAATCAGATTCATCGGATACCGATAATACAGGTGAGTACTTATACATTATTATCCTGTGATAAGTGGCAATGATTTACTTGGTACAGCACGTAGAGGTTGTCCGTGGATTATTTTACCTGGAGGTCAACCGTGGGTTGACACGATGGTGTATCAAAAGTACCAATGTAGGTTATTTTGGGATTTTACGCAGTGTAGTTGAGCACGTAGACGTCGTCCGTGAGTCAACACACGTGGATTATTTTACCTGGAGGTCAACCGTGGGCTGACACGATGGTGTGTCATTATTACCGGCACAGGTAGTTATTGTTTTATTCCAAAACTAAAACCTAAAATACCGCAGCTTGGAGGAGGACCGTGTGTCTTCACATGAGCAATAAGCGAGCACTTTCTAGTGGCAAATTACACGCCTTTTATACAATTTACGACTTAAATCATGAAATCTAAATTTCTCGATTTTTAAATTGAGACCGTTAACAAGTTTTACGTGTAAAAGTCAAAACATCATAAGTAAATTGTTAATCAACCTTCCGCATATACATTCCTTGTATTGTTTTAGGCAACGATCAAGACCAACAAGCTGAGATCTTGGACGGAATTGAGATTCAATATCCTGAAGCGCCATGTGAAGAGCTTGCTCCGAGCAGCGAAAATGCTGACACTAGCCACGTACCAGCTCTGGTTCCTGAATTGAACCCTGATGTCCTCGCCGCATTGGGCGAGGTCATTGAAGACACCCCCAAATTTGGTCCACATATTCACACCAGCCTGGCAAATCTGTGGCAACCTATTTTAAGGAAAGACCTGGTTAAAGAGGCCAAGGACAAGCTGCTGAAACAAAATCCAGTACCCGAAAATTGCCCACTTTTGCAAGCTCCCAAACTTAACCCGGAAATTCTGGCAGCCTTGTCAGAGCCCGCCCGAACCCGGGACAAAAGGGTACAGGGTGTGCAGCACCAACTAGGAGCCGGTATCACAGCTCTCAACAAGGGTCTGGATTTGCTTCTAGAAAGTGATTCCGATAGGCTTATAGCCGTCAAGCATTTAAGCGATAGCTGCCGGCTTTTGTGTGACCTCCACTTCGTTGAAACGGAAGCCAGGAAAAAATTCGTGACACCTGGCCTAGAAAAATCATTTTTGACCATTGTTCAAGATGCGGAAAGGGACGATACCCTTTTCGGAGGCAAACTTTCGGAAAAAATTAAAGCTTCAAAAGCAATCGAAAAGCAAGGCCTACAAATAAAGAAATTTGCCCCAACTTTAAAATCAGTGGCCGCTCCTGCTCCCCAGCCATCATCGAGCCGCTCTCGACAGCAGGGAAACTGGACGAGCTCTCGTCGATTTCCTCCGTCGAGCAGGGGGGGGGGGGGGGGGGGGCGAGGAGCACCGAAGAGGACTGCACCACCGGCCCGCAGGACAGCACCAGCGCCCCAAACCAGGGCGCAAACGCAGTCCAAGCATCGTGCAGCAAATCACTAGAGGTACATAAACATGCTGGCAGGATCCAGAACTTTTACGAATGTTGGTCTAGGATAACTGATAATACCACTGTTTTAAAGTGGATTTCAGAAGGGTTTACAATCCCATTTTCTCAAAAAGTTCGACATTCCCATAACTCATGCCATAAACTGACTCCTGAGGAGGAAGTTAGCATGTCTCAGGCTATTCAAGAGCTATTAAACCTAGGGGCTATTTCTATTTGTAATCGCTCAAGAAATGACTTTGTTTCAAATATTTTCTTGGCTCCTAAAGCTAATGGTGGCCAAAGATTTATCTTAAACCTTAAGGCTCTTAATAAATTCATTGCCAAAACCCATTTTAAAATGGAAGACCATAGGACGGCAGCAAAACTCATTAGTAAGGCAAGTTTTCTGGCTACAGTTGACTTAAAAGAAGCTTATCTTTTAGTACCTATTGCTCAACACCATCGTAAATACTTACGCTTTGAATTTGATCAGACTTATGAGTTTAATGCTTTACCCTATGGTCTTTCCGTAGCCCCTAGAGTCTTTACAAAATTGATGAAGATAGTAGTGAACTATCTAAGAGCCGACGGCCATAAATCTGTCATATATCTCGACGACATCTTTTGTATAGGGGACACATAATTAGAATGTTGTAGCAATGTGAATGCAACTCTGAGGTTGCTTAACTGCCTAGGGTTTGTCATTAATTTTAAGAAAAGTGTTTTGCAACCCCAGCAAATATGTAAATTCCTTGGGTTTATTTACAACTCTATCGATATGACGTTAAACTTACCATTAAATAAACAAAGCAATATAATGCACCTATTAAATAAATTTTCCAAATTACCTAAATGTAGTATAAGAGAATTTTCTCAACTTATTGGCGTACTATACTAAAACTTTCGAACGTCAGAAATTTTTAGCCCTACAAAAACATAAAACTTATGAAGCTAAAATCAAATTAAGTGAAGCCATTTTACCCGATATTTATCGGTGGAAACACCACATATTGACCGCTAATAACTCTATGAGATTAGACGATAACTTTGCCTTAGAATTATATACAGATGCGTCTAGAACTGGTTGGGGCGCCGCATGTAATGGGAACCGTGCTAACGGGAATTGGAAAAGGGAAGAACTTATATTCCATATAAACTTTTTAGAGTTACTAGCTGTGTTCATGGGGCTAAAATGTTTCGCAAAAAATATGTCTAATTGCACTATATTGCTCCGTATTGACAATACTACTGCCATAAGTTATATTAACCGAATGGGAGGAATTCAGTTCCCCCATTTAAACAATCTAACTAAAGACATTTGGCAGTGGTGCGAGAGAAATCTTTTTCTCTTTGCTTCCTATATCAATACTCGAGAAAACAAAGAAGCAGACGAGGAGTCCAGAAAAATTAATGTTGACACAGAGTGGGAACTATCCCAATGGGCATTCCAAAAAATAGTTCAAACTCTAGGCCAACCTGATATAGATCTATTCGCTTCTCGCACTAACGCCAAATGTGTCCGTTACGTTTCTTGGAAACCAGACCCGGACTCCTTATGCGTTGATGCCTTTACAATTAAGTGGCATAAAAATTTCTTTTACGCCTTCCCACCTTTTTCATTAATACTCAAATGCCTAAACAAAATTATTGATGAAAAAGCCACAGGTATTTTTGTTTTCCCTTATTGACCTGGACAAGCCTGGTTTCCATTACTTAAAAGTAAATTAGCCTCCGATATTATTTTCTTTAAACCTAGTAAAAGTCTTTTACGTTCCCATTTCAGGTCACAACACCCGCTCCACCATCAGCTTACCCTGGGGGCCGCAACGCTCTCAGGACGGCCTTCATAAGAAAAAATACCCTGGCGGTGGCCTTAGAACTCATGCTTGCATCAATTTCAAATAGTACAATGAAGCAATATGAGGTTACATTTAGGTTATGGTGGAATTATTGTTTTAAAAATAATATCATCGATTTTTTCAATCCCCCCGTAGAGTCAGTAATTACCTTTTTAGTAGAAATCTTTCAAAATGGAGCCTCTTATGGTTCCATCAATAGCTATCGATCGGCTTTATCCTTACTCCTACAAAACAACATAGGTTCTAACGAATGCATTAAGCGCATATTAAAGGGCATGTATAAACAAAGGCCTACACGCCCTAAGTATACACATACCTGGGATCCACAAATAGTATTAAATTATGTGTCTAACTGGTATCCTAATAGAACATTAACCTTGGAAAAAATAACAAAAAAGGTGTCCATCTTACTTGCTCTTTGTACTGCCCATCGGGTGCAAACCCTCTCATTATTAAAAGTGTCCAATATTTCTAGATCCGAATCAGGTTTAAAAATCTTGGTGTCTGACGTAATTAAGACTTCCGCGGCTGGACGCGACCAGCCCGTACTAATAATACCGTACTATTCAGAAAATGTTAAAATATGCCCGGCCACGACAATAGACGATTATTTAATGAATACAGCATATTTACGGACTGACGAGATGGATAGTTTATTACTTACCTTTAGGAGGCCACATAGAAAAGCAACTTCTCAGACCATCAGTCGATGGATCAGACAAGTCCTTTCAGAAAGTGGCGTAGACTTAGGGGTGTTTGGGGCGCATAGTACTAGACATGCGTCCACGTCAGCCGCTGCTTCTGCTGGCATTGATATTAATACAATTCGGAGGACGGCTGGATGGACAAGTACATCCTCGACATTTATGCGATTCTATAATCGCCCCCTTCAAGATGAAGGATCCTTTGCCCGTGCCCTTTGTGCCATGGCAAGCACTAATGATGTGCAAAATGGTGATTAGTTAAATTTAGCAATAATAATTATAAGTAGCAGAGGGGATTAAAATAAAACAATACTGATTTTGTTAAAAAATATTGTTTTCTTTGTTGTTGTAATGTTTTTTTTACATAATATACATTTTCTATTGTATTTACTGTAAATTGTTTTACTCTAAACATCTACATTGTTAAAATTATATCTGAAGAATGAAGCACTGTTATATAATTGTTGATCAAACGAACTTCTTGAAGTGAAGTTCGATCGATATTATATTAATTGCTTCATTCGAAGATATAACAACACCCACCCACCCTAAAACCCGTTACATAATAGAAAATGTAATTGGATTATCTCTAAAGAAATGACGAAAAATCGGACGATCGGACTAGCGCAACTGTCGGACAAGTAAAAAAAAAAAAAAAACTTAGGGAAATCGATTACTAAATCGATTATCTCTAAAAGCGTGCGATTATGCCTTGTAGGTTAAAAGGACTACATTGTTAAAATTATATCTTCGAATGAAGCAATTAATATAATATCGATCGAACTTCACTTCAAGAAGTTCGTTTGATCAACAATTTTCAATCACACATTAAAACTGTAAAACTGTAAGTCACTTGCACACATTCAAATATTGCCAACCAGCAATATTGAAACAAACAATTATCTCGAATTACTTACCGAAAGTTCTAGCTTTAGGTAATCGCTCGTCAGCGATTTAATATTTAGGTACTGCCGCGGTAAATAATGTGGGAACACTACGCACCGCGCGTGGTTTTGCCTGCTTTAAAATATTTTATTTATTTAAATGATGGTTCATCCAATTACCGAAAGTTTTAGCTTTAGGTAATCGCTCGTCAACGATTTAATATTTAGGTACTGCCGCGGTAAATAATGTGGGAACACTACGCACCGCGCGTGGTTTTGCCTGCTTTAAAATATTTTATTTATTTACATGATGGTTCATCTAATTAACACAAATCAACAAATACACGTAACTATAATGAAAGTTACAACGTATTCTTGAATTGTTAGAGTTATTCATAAAATAAATTAAAATCACCGCCATCTAGACATTCTCTACCAGTGAACCAATGGAGTTTAAATTTTAGTTGCAATATAAACGCCATGTCGGTTATGCATCTATTTATTTATTTTATTTACTTATCCCACACAAAATCAATCGAATTCTAAAAATTTTATAACAATTATAGTTCCTTGAAATGATAATTTAATAATGTGTGTATGTGTTTTTGTCTGAAAGTTACTAAACCATATATTTTTTTTATAGTGGCAAACAAGCTTACGGTCCGCCTGATGGTAACATATTGTGACAATCAGATATTTACTATTTAGGATAGTGTACATTGAAATAGCAATAAAGAATACGTCATGTACACTTCAAAGCAAAGAAAACGGTTTAAAAGGTTATTTGTTTTATTGTAGAAAGCTTTTTTTTTTTGGTAATTAAAAATTGTAGTTGATAAGTACATCAACCATATAGGTACCTCATTTGGCAAATGTCTTTCACCTAAATATTAATTAGAAGAGGTAGCTTATAGTACGTTTTACTGTGTTTTGTAAGATTTCTGTTTCCTTGTACAACTGAGAGTACTAAATGTTTAGAGGATGTTTGAATTATTATATTTTTTATTTATTTGTATCAAAATCAACTGCCCAGTAACTTCTTTTTCAGTTAGTCATACAATAATAGTTACCATGTAATTTGTTCAAATTCCTTGGCTTACAGTGTACGGTGACAAAATGATAATACCCATTCTCGCTGCGTTAGCAGGTAATGTTTGAATGTGCGAGTGAGCCTGGAAGTAATTGGTAAGCAAAATAATTTCTGTGTGTTACCAAACGTTACTAAAGGACAGTTTTTACTGTGTTAGTTAACCAATATTTTATATGCATATTTTTATATCACAACCAAGCTGGTTAATATGTCAAAATGTTTACGAGCTTTCTTGTTACTATTTTATATAAATTTGTAGTTGATATTTGTGCAGGTAATGCAACATTTTTAATGCACTTATAACAAGTGGCAAGGTTACTATGAGTTGATGTATAATTTGAAAGTCATTACCTACTTCTATTGATTCAAAATATTTTTACCATCCCCCACTTCTCTATTATAACACTCAAAAGAGGAAAATAATTTGTGATTTGAGGTTGATTTGTCTTTCATACATAAAAGAACTAAACTATTTTATAAAACAATAATAGTTTACGTGTAAGAAACACATATCGTATTAATTATTCGTTTGTAAATACTAAAAATATAACCTTGTACTTGCGCTCAACTTGTATTTTATAACACGAACTCAATTCCGTACAGTATGCAGTCACCTTATCTTTCGACTTACACGCGCCAGGAACATTATGCTGACTATCGGCTTTTATTCATTTGTGAGAATAATTCTAGCAGTGCAGTGGTCGTGCATTCATTAAATTAATTCTACATTCAAGGTCTTAGATAACTACTCAAAATGATGGTTCGTTTTAAGTGTATATCTAAAACTTATAAAAAAGAAGGTAATTCTAACAGTTTTTACTTTATTTATCAATCAGTTTCTATTCTATTGTACACATGCACTATTCTATTGTATTATGTTTATTTTAGAAAATATGGTTCTTGATGTAGTGCCACAGTTTGATGCTTAAGTGAGTGCCCTCGTGTAGGGATACAGCCCGAATTATAGCACCCGATCTGGTGTGGCTGTAAACGAGAGCATTAAATTTGCACCATGTCAGACCATAATATCATCATATTTATTCGTATCTACTATATTGATGTAGTGCCACAGTTTGATGCTTAAGTGAGTGCCCTCGTGTAGGGATACAGCCCGAATTATAGCACCCGATCTGGTGTGGCTGTAAACGAGAGCAATAAATTTGCACCATGTCAGACCATAATATCATCATATTTATTCGTATCTACTATATTGATGTAGTGCCACAGTTTGATGCTTAAGTGAGTGCCCTCGTGTAGGGATACAGCCCGAATTATAGCACCCGATCTGGTGTGGCTGTAAACGAGAGCATTAAATTTGCACCATGTCAGACCATAATATCATCATATTTATTCGTATCTACTATATTGATGTAGTGCCACAGTTTGATGCTTAAGTGAGTGCCCTCGTGTAGGGACTACAGCCCGAATTATAGCACCCGATCTGGTGTGGCTGTAAACGAGAGCATTAAATTTGCACCATGTCAGACCATAATATCATCATATTTATTCGTATCTACTATATTGATGTAGTGCCACAGTTTGATGCTTAAGTGAGTGCCCTCGTGTAGGGATACAGCCCGAATTATAGCACCCGATCTGGTGTGGCTGTAAACGAGAGCATTAAATTTGCACCATGTCAGACCATAATATCATCATATTTATTCGTATCTACTATATTGATGTAGTGCCACAGTTTGATGCTTAAGTGAGTGCCCTCGTGTAGGGACTACAGCCCGAATTATAGCACCCGATCTGGTGTGGCTGTAAACGAGAGCATTAAATTTGCACCATGTCAGACCATAATATCATCATATTTATTCGTATCTACTATATTGATGTAGTGCCACAGTTTGATGCTTAAGTGAGTGCCCTCGTGTAGGGACACAGCCCGAATTATAGCACCCGATCTGGTGTGGCTGTAAACGAGAGCATTAAATTTGCACCATGTCAGACCATAATATCATCATATTTATTCGTATCTACTATATTGATGTAGTGCCACAGTTTGATGCTTAAGTGAGTGCCCTCGTGTAGGGATACAGCCCGAATCATAGCACCCGATCTGGTGTGGCTGTAAACGAGAGCATTAAATTTGCACCATGTCAGACCATAATATCATCATATTTATTCGTATCTACTATATTGATGTAGTGCCACAGTTTGATGCTTAAGTGAGTGCCCTCGTGTAGGGATACAGCCCGAATTAAAGCACCCGATCTGGTGTGGCTGTAAACGAGAGCATTAAATTTGCACCATGTCAGACCATAATATCATCATATTTATTCGTATCTACTATATTGATTGATAAATAAAAGGCACGCGTGCACTCAGAGATGTATTTATTGGTCGACTAACGGCATTACAGAAAATTAGCAGTATATGGACACCCACTTAAGTTTAATAAAAATATGACATTCACAACATCTCCACCCTTAGCTTAACATATCTATGATCTAAAGAAAACATTATTTTATCTCAAGGTAGCTTAACATCAATGTATATAAACAAATCTTTTATTTAATATTTAAGTAAATATAACAAACCCGTACCATCAACCGCACATCAGTCAACACACACACGACAGCGGTAGCAGAATATGCAGTTGTAGGTATAACCTTTGTTTTTTTATGTTTTTATATTCTTTATTTTTATAACTATACTTATTATAACTTCACAAACAGAATTAAGTAACTTTACATTCCTTAACCACTTTAGTAACCATACTATTAATTAATCTATATCAAAGCCATAGCGCAAAGGTGGCCTACGGATTCGAGTATGAGTCCGATCCTGATGGTGCGGCTCCGGCTCCGCGTCCGCCCCCGCCTGGCGCGCTGCGTCTGCGTCAGCGCGCGCGCACGGATGTAACACCTACTGGACAAGGAAGTGGCCGTGGCTCCGCCGGTCGCGAACCCGCGACCCTCGCGTCTCTGTCGCCCGACTCGGCCACCACGCCGGTGCCCGCGGACGAACGCTCCGCTCTGTGTGCCTCTAACGAATCTTTATTTCTAAGCTCGCGCCCTTTTAACTGGTCGATATGACGATGTAGGACCTGTCCGTCTACTGAACGTACATTGTAATCCGTTTCGCCCATTTTTTTTAATATTACACCCTTTTCCCATCTTATTTTTGTTCCAAAATTCCTATACCACACACCTTCTCCTTGGGCGAATGACCGCAGCGCACCGCCTGCGATATTTTCCTGCTGTCTCTGCAAAATAGTGATTTTCTTTTCCCTATCTGGTTTGATACAATCGAGTCTAGTACGCAAAGAACGGCCAAATAGAAGCTGTGCTGGACTTTCGCCGGTTGTATTATGTGTAGTATTCCTATATATTAACAAAAATCTATTTAAAGCAATATCTACATCAATTCGTTGGACTATTGCTTTTTTAATCACCCTCTTACCAATCTTTACTGCATTTTCTGCCGCTCCATTTGAAGCCGGGTGGTACGGAGCGGTGAAAACCGGTTCTATGCCATTACATTTGTAAAAATCTATCATTTCGCCGCTCGAAAACGGAGGGCCGTTATCACTAACTACCTGCTTAGGTAGCCCAAAACGCGCAAATACTTCTCTAAATTTACCTATTACTGCATTAGCAGTGGTTGATGACATTTAAAAAATTTCTATCCATTTAGTAGTCGCATCTATCATAACTAAGTATTTTACGCCTAAAATGGGTCCCAAAAAGTCTACGTGTATTCGTGACCACGGGCGCTGCGGCCAAGGCCACGAGCGCGGCTCGTGCGCCGGCGGCGCCGCGGCCAGGCGCGCGCACACCTCGCACTGGCGGCACGCCGCCTCCACGGCTTCGTCGACCCCCGGCCACCACACGTAGCTACGCGCTAAACTTTTAGTTTTAACTACTCCCATATGTGAGTCATGCGATTCCCGTAAAACTTTACTTTGACATACTTCCGGTATCACCACCCTGTGACCCCACATAATGCAATCTAACTCAATATATAACTCAGGCCTTCGATTGAAATAAGGTTTTAATTCCCTTATCTCAATTTCCTGAGGCCATCCATCTCGGATATAACTATAGTAGTAAATAGATTGGGAACTTTAACTCGACGATGTATCACTGAGGCGAGCCCTAGCTCGCCCTAGCTCGCCCTGGCTCGCCCTGGCTCGCCCTGGCTCGCCTCAGTGATACATCGTCGAGTTAAAGTTCCCAATCTATTAAAAGACCGTAAAGATTGGAGCCTCCGTTAGCGTCTCTGATCCCTAACCGTTCGGATAGCTTGGAACCGCGGTTAGAGTCTCCGATTCCCTAACCGTTCGCACAACTTGAAGCTGCAGTTAGAGCCTCCTAAAAGTAATTCGATTCACAATAGATCTTATCACAGGTTCGGCAGCGCGGTTCGGCAGCGCCGCACTCATCGCCTCGGATACAATGTTAGCATATTCTTACGTTGCGTGGTAAACATTCATCCAGCGAAAATTTAACAAAAAATAAAACGTTATGCAAACTCACCTGTGTATCGCGGCAAATGTTCCAAATACACTCACAAAAAATAATTACCATTTATTACTCCACTCAAGATACTAACACACGCAAAATAACATCGTTTTAAGGGAACTAGATGGTCTTGGCAAGAATTTTAGATTACATACATACATTGTGATATTATTTACCAAACAGTTTTGGTCTCTTTTTTACACAATTTGTACATAAAATATGATGATATTATGGTCTGACATGGTGCAAATTTAATGCTCTCGTTTACAGCCACACCAGATCGGGTGCTTTAATTCGGGCTGTATCCCTACACGAGGGCACTCACTTAAGCATCAAACTGTGGCACTACATCAATATAGTAGATACGAATAAATATGATGATATTATGGTCTGACATGGTGCAAATTTAATGATCTCGTTTACAGCCACACCAGATCGTGTGCTATAATTCGGGCTGTATCCCTACACGAGGGCACTCACTTAAGCATCAAACTGCGGCACTACATCAATATAGTAGATACGAATAAATATGATGATATTATGGTCTGACATGGTGCAAATTTAATGCTCTCGTTTACAGCCACACCAGATCGGGTGCTTTAATTCAGGCTGTATCCCTACACGAGGGCACTCACTTAAGCATCAAACTGTGGCACTACATCAATATAGTAGATACGAATAAATATGATGATATTATGGTCTGACATGGTGCAAATTTAATGCTCTCGTTTACAGCCACACCAGATCGGGTGCTTTAATTCAGGCTGTATCCCTACACGAGGGCACTCACTTAAGCATCAAACTGTGGCACTACATCAATATAGTAGACAGGAATAAATATGATGATATTATGGTCTGACATGGTGCAAATTTAATGCTCTCGTTTACAGCCACACCAGATCGGGTGCTTTAATTCAGGCTGTATCCCTACACGAGGGCACTCACTTAAGCATCAAACTGTGGCACTACATCAATATAGTAGATACGAATAAATATGATGATATTATGGTCTGACATGGTGCAAATTTAATGCTCTCGTTTACAGCCACACCAGATCGGGTGCTTTAATTCAGGCTGTATCCCTACACGAGGGCACTCACTTAAGCATCAAACTGTGGCACTACATCAATATAGTAGATACGAATAAATATGATGATATTATGGTCTGACATGGTGCAAATTTAATGCTCTCGTTTACAGCCACACCAGATCGGGTGCTTTAATTCAGGCTGTATCCCTACACGAGGGCACTCACTTAAGCATCAAACTGTGGCACTACATCAATATAGTAGATACGAATAAATATGATGATATTATGGTCTGACATGGTGCAAATTTAATGCTCTCGTTTACAGCCACACCAGATCGGGTGCTTTAATTCAGGCTGTATCCCTACACGAGGGCACTCACTTAAGCATCAAACTGTGGCACTACATCAATATAGTAGATACGAATAAATATGATGATATTATGGTCTGACATGGTGCAAATTTAATGCTCTCGTTTACAGCCACACCAGATCGGGTGCTTTAATTCAGGCTGTATCCCTACACGAGGGCACTCACTTAAGCATCAAACTGTGGCACTACATCAATATAGTAGATACGAATAAATATGATGATATTATGGTCTGACATGGTGCAAATTTAATGCTCTCGTTTACAGCCACACCAGATCGGGTGCTTTAATTCAGGCTGTATCCCTACACGAGGGCACTCACTTAAGCATCAAACTGTGGCACTACATCAATATAGTAGATACGAATAAATATGATGATATTATGGTCTGACATGGTGCAAATTTAATGCTCTCGTTTACAGCCACACCAGATCGGGTGCTATAATTCAGGCTGTATCCCTACACGAGGGCACTCACTTAAGCATCAAACTGTGGCACTACATCAATATAGTAGATACGAATAAATATGATGATATTATGGTCTGACATGGTGCAAATTTAATGCTCTCGTTTACAGCCACACCAGATCGGGTGCTATAATTCGGGCTGTATCCCTACACGAGGGCACTCACTTAAGCATCAAACTGTGGCACTACATCAATATAGTAGATACGAATAAATATGATGATATTATGGTCTGACATGGTGCAAATTTAATGCTCTCGTTTACAGCCACACCAGATCGGGTGCTTTAATTCGGGCTGTATCCCTACACGAGGGCACTCACTTAAGCATCAAACTGTGGCACTACATCATGAACCATATTTTCTAAAATAAACATAATACAATAGAATAGTGCATGTGTACGATAGAATAGAAACTGATTGATAAATAAAGTAAAAACTGTTAGAATTACCTTCTTTTTTATAAGTTTTTAGATATACACTTAAAAAGAACCATCATTTTGAGTAGTTATCTAAGACCTTGAATGTAGAATTAATTTAACGAATGCACGACCACTGCACTGCTAGAATTATTCTCACAAATGAATAAAAGCCGATAGTCAGCATAATGTTCCCGGCGCGTGTAAGTCGAAAGATAAGGTGACTGCATACTGTACGGAATTGAGTTCGTGTTATAAAATACAAGTTGAGCGCAAGTACAAGGTTATATTTTTAGTATTTACAAACGAATAATTAATACGATATGTGTTTCTTACACGTAAACTATTATTGTTTTATAAAATAGTTTAGTTCTTTTATGTATGAAAGACAAATCAACCTCAAATTACGAATTATTTTCCTCTTTTTGAGTGTTATAATAGAGAAGTGGGGGATAATAAAAATATTTTGAATCAATAGAAGTAGGTAATGACTTTCAAATTATACATCAACTCATAGTAACCTTGCCACTTGTTATAAGTGCATTAAAAATGTTGCATTACCTGCTAAAATATCAACTACAAATTTGTATAAAATAGTAACAAGAAAGCTCGTAAACATTTTGACATATTAACCAGCTTGGTTGTGATATAAAAATATGCATATAAAATATTGGTTAACTAACACAGTGAAAACTGTCCTTTAGTAACGTACGGTAACACACAGAAATTATTTTGCTTACCAATTACTTCCAGGCTCACTCGCACATTCAAACATTACCTGCTAACGCAGCGAGAATGGGTATTATCATTTTGTCACCGTACACTGTAAGCCAAAGAATTTGAACAAATTACATGGTAACTATTATTGTATGACTAACTGAAAAAGAAGTTACTGGGCAGTTAATTTTGATACAAATAAATAAAAAATATAATAATTCAAACATCCTCTAAACATTTAGTACTCTCAGTTGTACAAGGAAACAGAAATCTTACAAAACATAGTGAAATGTACTATAAGCTACCTCTTCTAATTAATATTTAGGTGAAAGACATTTGCCAAATGAGGTACCTATATGGTTGATGTACTTATCAACTACAATTTTTAATTACAAAAAAAAAAAAAAAAAAAGCTTTCTACAATAAAACAAATAACCTTTTAAACCGTTTTCTTTGCTTTGAAGTGTACATGACGTATTCTTCATTGCGGATGGCTTCTATGTACACTATCCTAAATAGTAAATATCTGATTGTCACAATATGTTACCATCAGGCGGACCGTAAGCTTGTTTGCCACTATAAAAAAAATATATGGTTTAGTAACTTTCAGACAAATACACATACACACATTATTAAATTATCATTTCAAGGAACTATAATTGTTATAAAATTTTTAGAATTCGATTCATTTTGTGTGGGATAAGTAAATAAAATAAATAAATAGATGCATAACCGACATGGCGTTTATATTTAAAATTTAAACTCCATTGGGTAGAGAATGTCTAGATGGCGGTGATTTTAATTTATTTTATGAATAACTCTAACAATTCAAGAATACGTTGTAACTTTCATTTTAGTTACGTGTATTTGTTGATTTGTGTTAATTAGATGAACCATCATGTAAATAAATAAAATATTTTAAAGCAGGCAAAACCACGCGCGGTGCGTAGTGTTCCCACATTATTTACCGCGGTAGTACCTAAATATTAAATCGTTGACGAACGATTACCTAAAGCTAAAACTTTCGGTAATTGGATGAACCTTCATGTAAATAAATAAAATATTTTAAAGCAGGCAAAACCACGCGCGGTGCGTAGTGTTCCCACATTATTTACCACGGCAGTACCTAAATATTAAATCGCTGACGAGCGATTACCTAAAGCTAGAACTTTCGGTAAGTAATTCGAGATAATTGTTTGTTTCAATATTGCTGGTTGGCAATATTTGAATGTGTGCAAGTGACTTACAGTGTTACAGTTTTAATGTGTGATTGAAAATGTTTGTATATATAATGAGCGTCAATTATATAGATCACCATTATTTTCTGTGATCAATATCTGATCATCCACGCTTCGTGATATTTATTCTCCGAGGAACACAGCAAGCTGAGATAATGTTCGTGAGTTTATTTTTTATTATCTTTTATATCAACTATTTGGTTTGGGCGGCTGCGTCAATGTTTATTTGTTTTGACAGGCATTTACTCCAGATAAATGTCGCGGTCTTCGCACATCGGACTAATCTTCTAGTAAGTACATGTTGTTATAAGAATGTTTTTTGTTTGCAGGTCTGCTTCAACTTCTGAATCCCGGAAGAGAGTTCTCGCTGAGGAGCCTTTACGTGTCCGAGTCGGAGTATAGCTCGGGTGTAGAAGATCCATGGTAAATATTTTGTCAAATTCTTAAAACTAAACACTGGTTAATTGAGGTATTATCAAATAATTACCTTAGTTTAGTTACTAACATATTGTTGTTTTTGTTACAGCCCGCCGATAAAGCAACGCAAAGCGAGTAAAAAGGCCAACGAGGAGAAGTCGAAGCCAATTAGAAAGTCGAAGTACGTATGTTTCCTCCTCACAATATTTTAAACATGTAACTTAGAAGATTTGTTAAGTAATCTAATCTTATAGTGTATAGCTGCAATGCATTTTGAGAGTTGGATCTCACTGCACCTGTTATTTGTACTATTGTAATCTGTAAGGTGTAGATAAACGCTATACTTCTTGCCTGTCTTTTTATCATAGTGTGTGATGGTATAACTAGTCTATCATTGTGCGGTTTCTCCTTGTTTATTCAAGATTTTTTATGCTAGAGGCGGGCAAACGAGCAAGCGGATCACCTGATGGATGGTAATCACCGCCGCACATAAAAATCTGCGAGATCGGAGAGGTCGCTGATGCGTTGCCGGCCTTTCAGAAAGATTTTAATTAAAATCTTAATGTCTATCATTAATTTACAGGAGCAGCAAGTCGAAGGCGAACAAAAACGCCAACGTGTTCGAAGAGTTGTTCGGAGACGCAGCCGAACCTACACCGCCGCCGCCACAATCAAAGTTGTGGTCGTCATTATCTCGGCGTGTAGCGGGCGGCATCAGTCGACGGTCGATACTGCAGACGGGCGGTGAATTTTTTGTAGGACCTCCGAGTATTCGACACGTCGACTATTATAGATCTGGACTCGCGGGACCGCTCCGACAAGTGGAGCGGTTGTTTGCGGATTCGCCTCACCCCGGAGGATCCGCTGTGGTCCACAATAAAGACCATATTTAAAGACAGCAGTCGGCTGTTCCAGGGTGAGGCGACATTTTACCCCGATAATAAGAAATAGTTTTATTAAACTATTTCTTATTATCGATTGATATTTTTAAGTTAACATTTTTTTTTTTTTCTGTTTAGCAAGTAGGTCACATAATCAGGTAGGTAGTTAATGTAACTTAGTAACAAGCACAATGGCTACATTGAGAACTATTTTTTGTTCAGTATGTCAAGCATCTATAATTAAAAAAGAATTTCCGGGACACTTGCGAAGCCTTGCCCACAAAAATAATACATTAATTAATTATGATGATGGAATTGAGACTGTTAATTCAGCTTTTAGAGGTCGTATAGTATCATATCGAATAACCCCCGACTGTGAATTCACTTCCAGCGGTGAGAAGTTGGCGATTACTTCACCTACTCACTTCATGCATTGTATTTCGTCTAAGTTACGGAAAGTGCTTGATTTGGCTATCGCGTCTCATATTAATATAAAGGTGAACTTTGAATT
Organism: Marasmia exigua; assembly: GCA_019059595.1. Lineage (NCBI taxonomy): Eukaryota > Metazoa > Arthropoda > Insecta > Lepidoptera > Crambidae > Marasmia > Marasmia exigua. The sequence continues at coordinate 11,716,390 of CM032493.1, read as the reverse complement.
ATTTGTTAAAGTTATTTTACCTAAAGACGATACGATGGAAATAAAATCATTTGCTACGGAAAATATTCCCATATTTTCGAACTATTCTTTTGACAACTTATTAGATAATATTTCAGGATTATTATGTAAAAAGATAGATGGATTTCAAGAAAAGGGGAGCGGGTGGTCTCTTTTGGATATACTTTATCTCGAATCTAATATAAACAAATATTCACCGCTCAGAGGTTCTAGCTATTTAGAATTGCCAAAAAAAATTAAATCAAAAAAGGCTTGCTTGAATATCAGAAACGAAGATGAATATTGTTTTGCTTGGACAGTTTTGAGTGCTTTATACCCAAAGGTGAAAAACGCCAGTCGAGTACAATCATATCCACACTTTAGCGATGTTTTGAATCTTGATAACATGCATTTTCCAGTTTCATTTAAAGACATTAAAATATTTGAGAAAAATAATCATGACATTAGCGTAAATGTTTATGGCTTAGACTACAAACAAAACATTGTTGGGCCATTGTATAAGACATTATTAAAAAAGAAAAATCACATCAATATGCTTCTGTTAGAAAATGGTATGAAATCACATTATTGTCTAATAAAAGATTTAACGAGATTAGTTCGAAGTCAGATTACAAAGCACCATGGAAAGTTGCACTTTTGTGATGAATGTTTATTGTTTTTTAAATCAAAACAAGATCAAGATAAACATATTTGTGGGGGTGTTGTTACGTTATTACCAGAAATTGGCAGTAAAATGCAATTTAAAAATTATCAATGTATGCAAAATGTTCCGTTCGTTATTTACGCGGATTTTGAGTCAATTTTGCAGCCATGTAATGAGAGCAAAGGCGCGCACACATTAAAAACACAAAAACATCTACCGGCGGCGTTTGCTTATTACATTGTTTGTAATTATGATAATTCACTTAACCGATTAGTGACCTATCGAGGGACTGATTCTGCGTCACAGTTCGTAAATCAATTGGAAAAAGATGTGAAAGCGTATTTATAGTGTTATTAAATCAGCATCTGAAAATCCGGTTCCAATAATTTATAGCGATAAAGAACGATCTAGTTTTGAAAAGGCAGAGTACTGTTATTTATGCGCTAATTTGCTGATAGGAGATAAAGTGCGGGACCACTGTCACTTCACAGGAAAATATCGTGGTGCCTGTCACTCTTACTGCAATATTCAGTTTAAAATACCTTCGTTTATACCAGTATTCTTCCATAATTTATCGGGTTACGACTGCCATTTATTCATCCGTGAACTAAGTAGTTTTCCGGGTGAAATTAAAGTTATTCCCAAAAACAAAGAGAATTACATATCCTTCACCAAGTTTATTCAATTTTCAACTAATAATTTTATTGCAGTGCGGTTTGTTGATTCCTTCAAATTTTTAGGGACAAGTATCGAACAATTAGCTAAAAATCTACAACAAACTGACTTTACACATTTACGTGCTTATTGTAACAATGAAAATGAATTATTGTTGTTAAGTAGAAAGGGAGTGTACCCATACGATTACATATCAAACTGGAAGGTATATGAAGAGGAGAACTTACCGTCCATAGACAAGTTTTATAATAATCTCTCTAATGAAGCTATTAGTCAGTCTGATTACGAACATGCAAAAAAGGTGTGGAAATGTTTTGATATAAAGAACTTAGGACAGTATACTGATCTATATGTAAAGAGCGATGTATTGATATTAAGTGATATATTTGAAAAGTTTCGTAAAACATGTAAAGTTAACTACAACTTAGATCCTGCTTTTTATCTCACTGCGCCAAGTCTCAGCTTCGATGCTATGTTACTAAAGACAAAAGTAAAATTGGACTTGCTTTCAGATTTAGAAATGATTAGAATGATACAAAAGGGAATTCGTGGGGGTATTTGTCTGTGTTCTAAAAGATATGCTAAATCAAATAACCAATATCAGCCTGACTACGACCCCTCGCTACCAAACAATTTTTTAATTTATATGGATTGTAATAATCTGTATGGTTTTGCAATGTGTAGTTTTCTGCCATACGCAGATTTTAAATTTCTGAGTAGTAGGGAATGTGAACAACTTGATATCACTAACATTCCCAATGACAGTGATTATGGTTATATTTTTGAAGTTGACTTATATTACCCAGAGAATTTGCATGACCTACATAACGATCTTCCATTTTGCGCACAAAATTATACACCTCCAGGTGCAAAAAATATAAAATTAATTCCTAATCTATTTCATAAATATAACTATGTCATCCATTATGCTCATTTAAAAACCTGTCTACGACATGGATTACACCTCAAAAAAATCCATAAAGGAATATCATTCAAACAAAGCCCTTATTTAAAAGAATACATCGATTTAAATACACATTTGCGTCAAAGCACCGACTCCGCGTTTGAACAAGATTTTTTTAAATTATTGAACAATAGCATATTCGGAAAAACTCTCGAAGATACTGAGCGTAGAGTAGACGTAAAGTTAGTCACAAAGTGGAGAGATGAGCGAAATAAAACCAATAAATTTCATTCGGCAGAACAGCTCATATCTCGTCCTAACTTTCATAGTGCATCAATATTTGATGAAAATTTGGTGGCTGTTCAACTAAAACGAGAAAAAGTAGTTTTAAACAAACCTATATACATAGGATTTACAGTCTTAGAACTTTCCAAAAATCATATGTACGATTTTCATTATTCGGTCATGAAAAGGCACTACCAACACAATCTGTCTTTGTGCTATACTGATACCGATAGTCTTTTGTATTCAATACAGACGAATAATTTTTACTCAGACTTAAAACAACACTTTTTATCTTACTTTGATACAAGCAACTACAAAAAAGATAATCGTTTTGATATCATTCCTAAAAACAAAAAAGTTCCCGGTTTGTTTAAAGACGAGTTAGGAGGCAACATTTTGTTAGAATTTGTCGGATTACGCTCTAAACTTTACAGCATTAAAACGAGCAATAGTGAGATAAAAAAAGCAAAAGGAGTTAAAAAAAATGTTACCAAAAAACTACGGTTTTCTGATTATGTTAATGTATTGTCAACGGGTGATGAGATAAGAGGTAGAAACGTTCTTTTTAGATCGATAAAACATGAAATTTTTACAACAGAACAAAACAAAGTTGCTTTATCAAGAAAAGACGATAAACGATTCATTACAAAAGATAATATTTGCACTGTATCCTGGGGACATTATAATATTACTGTTTAACTTTAAGTCTTAATGTAAATAGACTAATGCTATGTACACAGGACGTCACGTGGAGTTACCTTTTGTTGGATTTTGGACCGTCCTTATATCCAAGACACGAGTGCTAGTTTAGCACTGCGGGGGGTAACTTAACTTGACGCCGTCTGTACATTAAACTGATAGTTTTATAAATAATGTAATGGTTACCTATAAGTGTCATACTTAGTACATTGTGTAAAACCTATTACTTCTTTAAGAAATAAATTTGCTAAACAGAATACCTCTTTTTTATTTTCTTATCCACATCTCATATTATAATTATTTTATTTATTTTATGGTAACTAGATTGAAGGGGAAACAGTGTTAAAATGTTTAACACAATTTAGTAAGTCACCTCACATGAGAACTTGTTGCGACATGATTAAGTAAAATACTGTAGGTACACGTGACAAATTTACCTATAAAGTAATTAGATGCTCCACGTGTAGTAAATTTGTACAAGAAATATTTACACATTTGCAGTTTGTGCAATCCATCAAACATGCTGAAATGCAAACTTAGCGGTTTTGTATTACGCAGCTTTACATTTAATAACGTCATTTGGTTCGTGGTCCTGCTGCAGATCGTACGTTACCTACATCGATTGTAAGTATAATTATTTCTTGATTTCGATTTTAATAATTAAGAACTTCATTTAAAACAAGGTGTTTTCTAAATTTACTTTCTATTTGTTACAGAAAATGGATAATTCTTCTGACATTATGTTCAGTCAGTACGCCCAGGACCCACTGGAAAACTTCACACAACAATATCAAGAACTCTTGGAACGCCGACCGAAGAAGCAACCAAGAAAACTCAGCCTTGCAAAGAAGAAAACGAACGTTTCTAAGTCGTTCGTCAATTTGCATAACAAAGAGAAGCGTGGATTAAAATTAATCCAAATTAAAATTCTGGACTTGCCGAATGACCTCGCATCGATGAACACTTCTGAGGAAGACGATCAAGACGTGGAACTCAACGCCCAGTACGTGGTACAAGATTCTGTTGATGAAATTTTGGACCTTACGCACGTTTTAGTTAGGAAAATATCAAAGAGACTATGTGGTGACATTGTATAGTATAGTATAATGAAATAATTGTTAAATATTCTAATTAATGTTTATTTTAAATATTATCAAAATAAAATGTAAAACTAGGTACTTGTATATAAAGTATTAATAAGTAATTGATAATAAATGATTTCGATTGAAAACCGTCTTTAATTGTTTATCTAAAAAAGTAAATAAAACTACAGTAATATAAAATATGTTTTTATTTTAATTTATTATAGATTTATGCTATTTTCAGAACACCATTTTTTAATACATAGTACATTTTTTAAAGCACAATATTGCTTATCTCTGTGAGTAAAACAATTAAATGAATTTATATCTTTACAGTACATTTCGCATATATTTTTTAGATTACATATACCCTTATCACTTATATCTAGAATATTTTCATGGTCACATAGATCTTTTACCCATTTTATTTTCTCTTTACCCTTCACAATAATTTTTAAATCTTTCAAATACGGTTTTATTATTCTTTGAAATTCTCTATAGTCAATGTGTCCTTCACTCCATCGGAATCCTCTGTTTCTTTCTACCCACCAAACATGCTTCTTTTCTTCGAGAGTTAAAGTCGAGAATGGATATGGAGGTTTTATCAAAAATTGTTGGGTATGCTCTTGAGTGCTTATAGCCAATTCCTTTACTAAAAAATCATTATTCCGATCTTTGAAGCCTTGCAAGTCCACAATGACCGTATAATCATTCATGATAATTTCTTTACAATATTACTTAACGGTTTGTATTCAAATATGCAATCGTTCAGTATTAAACAGTAGGCAGAAGTCTGATCGGGTATCTCAGCATCGGTTTCTATTTCCAAGCATACGTCGATACACCCCTTCAAGGCTTCGTGTTGGCGAGAACAGTCAACAACGAATAAGGGAGCAATGTCTTTAAACTCTTTCAAACCCAACAACGGCTCAGGTCGACGTCCGTAATAAGACTGTTGAAATCTTGCATATTGATCGTATATTAATGAATATTTATTTTCAGCGAAACTAATGTTTAAGTTTTCGTATGGATAGTAGGTTGAATTAAGGTAAACTTTTACGTCACGTACAGCGCAATGATCGAATTCCGCCATTGACATGGTGGCATTTTGTTTACGATTCGTTTGTAAGGCAATCACAACCATTCGAGGTTTTTCAATCTGTGATGAAGTTTTAATAGACCAAGTATGTTTCCGGGTTTTAGGCATCAATGGATATTCGTACAGATCCCAATTACGAAATGCGACTGTTATCGCTCGATCTCTTTCTAAATGTTTTAACAAATTAATTCTTTCGCGGTCTGATACTTTGACATGCGGGACTCGCCAGACAATTTTATTTATTATTATGTCTTGAACAACTTCGCCAGCATTTAACTTTAAAGCATTAAGATTTGTGTTACTTCTTAAAAGAACTAATTCATGTTTACAATTCATAATGATTTTTTGGTAATCTTCTGCGAAACCTAACACTTTATTAAGTGGAATAGAGGCTGAAAATACACCATTGATTGTATTGGATATACCAGAAGGGGACCAACCCCAAACACTAGCACATTTAGACTCATTATCATTTAACGATAGATATGATTTTATTGTGGTTGTGATACCTGCATTTTTGATTCTATCTATTTCAATACCGTTTATTTCATAACGGATGTCTTGAAATAAAAATAAGGCAGGATTGTTAACAAAATGTACATTTGATACTCTTTCCTTTTCTTTTGTTGTACTGTTGTGTTTGTATACATCAGCTCTGCCCTCAATATACAAACTGCTGAGCGCAGGTAACACGTACAAATCTTGCTGATTAATCGGTATCCGTATTTCATCATTCTTGTTGAAACTTGTCACATATGGTTTGTATGAATGAAATTCAAAACTTTCAATGCTGTTGTCATGTGACGGAGATTGAGCGATATTTAAAACGTTCATTTTGTCAATCCAAGTATCTTTAAAAATGCTTTATTTTTTTTGGTCAGCTTCTTCTTAGGGTAATGTAGTGCTCTTTTGTGCGATGTTCTTCTTGAACTGATTTGATTTCGAGAGGTAGCAGAGGTTTTATTGAAATTTAACATTTTTTCCTGAAGTGTAAATACAGCTGGATCTCTTCACCACGTAAATTAATTTGTTTATTTTTTAGTCTAACAATCTTATATTGATAGAACTTATTGAACTTTGATTGACAGGAAAGTAGATTAAGTTTTTAGGTATTTCTATTATTCGATAACCAGGTGGTACATTCGGCACAAATTCATAAATTATATGACTTGCTTCTCCGTTCACAAATGACCCGCTCACAATATCACATTCGATGCGTATTATGGTTGTTGGTAAAATGTTGACAGGATATTGAGATTCAGTTTTTATATTCGATTTTACAGCTTCAAGACCAAACCCCAAAATCTTACCAATCGAATCTGTTTTATCGAAATAAACATCTTCTGAACAATATATACATGTTTTTAAAGTATTGTTGTTAGCAGTTAATTTCAATGTAGCATTTTTTATGTTGCTCTGAAGATAATCACAAATATCTTGTAATTCATACGATCCTTCGGGTAGTTTTATCACTTCATCATTTCCATAATAAAATTTATTGTTTCTTTCATCTATATTGGGAATAGAGTTGAATGTAGAAAAATACAGAAGACCGCACTCATACTCCCCACTTAATTCTAATGTAGGAGAGTAGTTTGTTGTTGAATAAGCGTCTGTATCAGTTATCGACACAGTGAAAGACATGTTTATACTGAACACGATTCTTTATTTTATCCATTATTTAAATGCTTTTTCCAATAGTTTTTTAAAAAAGTTAAACAGAGATGACCACAATTTATAGCGTCAAACTTTTGATACCGTACAATATTATAACTAATTGACATGTTTCTTAAATAATTTCTTAATTCTAATGGGGGTTTTAAGTCGCCAAAACTATCAAAGTATTCACAGTAGTTGTTTTGTTTGATGTAGGCTACCCAGTGTGTTCCTGGACTATCAGAGCTATCCAAATTAAGTACAGCACATTCTATTTTTCTTGGCTTCAATGGAAGTGTATCTCTCATAAATACTCCCCGAAAATATGGAATATCAGTAGCATGTTCTAATATATCTAAATCTGTTAGTGCACGTCTAGGCAGCCGTTTAACTAGTTTTTTGAAGGGTTCAAATATAAACCGGCACCCTTTTTATGAGGTTTAATGTACAATCCTTTGCCAAGAGCCACTGCTTCCATTGTTCTGTTATGACGTTCAGACTCTAGAAGACTTTTCTGAGCTGCTTTGGAGTCATTCACTGCTTTTGCTATACCGGCTGCTCCACCTGCCAAAGAACCCAAAGCCGACAAGCCTGCAAAGATTGGGATTAAAGGTAATAGTCCTCCACATTTTGGCAGAGGAATACAGCGCGGCAACTTGGTTCCTTTTTTATTTTTGAAGATTTTTTTAGCTGCAGCACATGCGTATTTAATAGCTGTGTGACTGCCTTTGGTTTTTAACTTTTTTAGTTGAGATTTAATTTTGTTAACAGCTGCCATAAATGAACGAGCACCCGTACCAGCCTTGAGTTTAGCTTTCATAGCATTTTTGACTATCCATGATGCAACTTTTTCACCCTTTTTAGCATCTTTAGCTTTCAATCTTTTCCGAGCCATTTCCATAAGTTCTTTATCAGCCTTTCGTCGAATGTTTAAATCGTTGTCGTTGTAAGCAATATCGTGATACATACAAGCTTTGTCTAAATTATTTATACCTCTGTCTCCCCTTTTCAAACGTTTCTGTAGCTTTGTTCCAGGACCACAAAATTGATATCCAGGTAAATGTAGCTCGAACGGTAAATGGTTAATCACGCTGTCTATAATACCACTTCCCCCCTTCATTGATATCGTTAGAATGAATAGATTTGGATTAAAGTTATATTTATATGTTTTACAAAACAATCTCATTCCTGTCTATCCAACTGTTTTCTTCGTTGCTGAGGCCCAGCCATTTCACAAAATATTTATTACCTTTTCTTTTGATAATCTTCTCGATAAGGTAAATATCAGGATACTTAGTTTTTTGTAATTCGTACTCATAAAAAGTCCCTAATATAACCTGCTTATGATTATCTTCCAAATGATAAGTTGGTGGGTTTGTATCATTTACCTTTACTACTGTAAATACTTCAGTTGACCAGTTGGGAGTATAACCTTTGTAAAAGTCTGCTTTAAATTTGCTAATACGTAAATGATCACCAACTTGAAACTTGGGTTTCAAGTGTTTTCGATTTCTGTACGCCTTACTAATATTACACAATACAACCTTTTCATTTGTCTTATTTACATCTTTCGGCTTAAATTTTGTTATGCGATGAATAGTGCTGTTATAGTTCTCTATCACAGTATTTAATAATTTACCCACCCATCGATAACAGCCGTATAAACTGAAAAGTTTGAAGATGTGTGATTTTAGAGTGCGTATGACTCGCTCTACAATAGATGCTTTCTTCACGGAGTAAGTAGAATAATGGTTTACATTATATTTTTGTAACAGTTGACCGAAGATATCATTATAAAACTCTTTGCCCAAATCTGTTTGCAAATATTTAGGTTTTCTAGATGAATTTTTAAATATCTGGTGCATAGCGTTGACAACACAGTTTTTTTCTTTCGATTTTAGGGAACTTGTCCATACATACTTTGACAATGTATCTATCACTACCAATATGTATTTGTAGCCTTTATTAAAGTTTGAATATTTTTGTAAATCTATGAGGTCGGCTTGCCAAAGATCATCGATTCCTTTTATAACTGTGCAACGACGTGGGAAATTTCTTCTGGCTGATTTGTGAAGTTCATCAATTATGTCCTTTTTGCTCATTTTTCTTTATTTTCACATGAATTAGATTATCTATTTCAGACTTTGAATAAAATGATTTATTCAAATGGTCTGTTGTAAAGGTTTCCAAATTCTTCAAATGTAATTTCAGTTCCAGCTTAATTTTCTCAACATCATTTCTTAATTCTTGAACCGTTTTGTCTAAATAAGCTTTGTTAACTGCTTCGTCGTCTTCAGTTGGATATGATAACCCTTTTAATTTAGAAGATTTTAAATCGTAGTGTCCGGTAACAGATTTCACCAATGTTTCATTGTAGTTTCCAATGTATTCTGTCAATCGTAAACGTTTATGGACATGATGACCAAATTTATCTATGTTCATTGCTGTCTTGATGGGTTGACTCTTAAAAGAAGACTACTCAATTTTCCAGGTTTCTTCTTTATATGTTCTACATTTATGATACCAGCTTCATGAAGTTCCGAAATAATTGCAATTATTTCGTTATTTACGCCAGTGTTACCTGCTTCCCAAGATGCAAGTAGTAACTTTAATCGTTCAACTAATTCGTTTGGATCATCCCAGTAAACTAGATCAGTATCTGATTTCACTGTCTTTAAAAGTGAAATTCCTTTACCTTGTGGAATACTTTCAACACTTGTAGTTGGATTTCTAGAGAATTTGAACAAAGGCTTAATTACATTCGTATATTTAAATCCTTTGTTGCTGTTAATGGGTTTTGATGATTCGCAATTACGACGATGAGCATTGGTTTCTATTAGAAGTAATTTGTAATATTGTAAATCATCATCTGTTACTACATCTAAATTTGGTTTCTTTTTGAACAAAAGTTCTTTTAAGCCATCAGTTTTTTTTGACAGTAAGTGTTCCTATTTTAAGAATACCACCGTCGTCATAGACACGAGTTTTCCCGAGTAATAATTTACCTCGTTCATTTCTGACTCCAAATGGAACATCTTTCATTACTTCAGACGATGTTGACCAAGACAGTGATTGATTTTTAAGACTTGGCGAGGACTGTAGAGATTTGAATGATCCTTCGCTAATGTTATGGTCTTCGGACGGTGACACAACAAGGGTTTTGTTGTAATTGTATTGCTCTTGTTCATCATCTTCATCTTCCTCACTAGCAGATTCATTATAATCTTCATCAGAGACAAACAATGACTGATTTTCGTCTTCAAATGACTGATTATTGTCATTTTTAATTTTTTTCATCACTGGTTCACAGTGTTCTTCTACCTTAAGAGGAGGGTCATATTTTTTATTGGTCAACAGTGTTAGAGGATCAACAATTGGTTTTAATATTGTTTCTAATGTTTTATTGTTTGTATTTTCAATATCTTTTATCATGGCAACTTTTCTTTTAACAGCTGCTGCTGATTTCACTATTTGTTCTTTAAGGTTTTTCTCCATTTCGAAGTATTCCGCTCGGTTTCAAACCATGAATGAGACTGGTTAATAGATAACACAACCGTCTTTTATGTATGTTCCTCTATCACTATGAAGGTATCAAAAGCCAATCGGTAACATCCGTTATTTTTGCCACAATCCTTATTAATAACAAGATAGTTGAATGGTTTATTCCAAACGGTTGAGCACATCTCACGGAATTGGGACCATGACATGTCTGATCCCACATGTTCTTCATAAACATGCTTCAAATTAATGTCATCTTGTTTAAATAGAATGACGAGATTAGAATTGTCCCGTACAAGTTGTTTTGGTATTTTCGTGTAAGTTTGATTGATGTAAAAACAATCTATATTTTTATGACGTCCCATGGCGAAATAATCTCTAATGTTGTTTTGATTCTCACAAGCAACGTCGTCGAAAATAATAATTGAATCAGGCAAAGCATCATGGGGGCTTAAAATGTCTCCATTATGATTGTATTTATTAAATGATGTTCCAGGTACCATATTCAAAACCTTTTCAAGATATAAATATTTAGGTTGATATAAAGACTTTGAATACACATAAAGGTTACGGAATCTTGGTCCATTTTTATGCAATAATAAACTTATTACTAAATTGGTTTTTCCACTATTAGATGGACCGCACACAATACAACGTATTGTACTTGGTAATAAATTTCCATGCCGTCGAGGGACATTAGATGATGCAGGACAGATGCAATCTAATTTAAGTGATTCTTTTTGTTTAACAAACTTCATGATTCCGGTTTCAGCGCGAGTGCAGTGTTGCATTAGTAACAATTGAATGAGCTAAACTTACAATATCATCGTTTTAAATGTACTTTCAGGAAGTACAATGCTAATAAATGTTCTGTTATCAATGGTTACTTTGATGCTGAGTTATTGGATTTTCTAATAATCAACTGAGGTTGCATAAGATACATCGGAGACACTAAAGGAGGCTCTAACTGCAGTTCCAAGCTGTGCGAACGGTTAGGGATCAGAGACTCTAACGGAGGCTCCAATCTTTACGGTCTTTTAATAGATTGGGAACTTTAACTCGACGATGTATCACTGAGGCGAGCCAGGGCGAGCCAGGGCGAGCCAGGGCGAGCTAGGGCGAGCTAGGGCTCGCCTCAGTGATACATCGTCGAGTTAAAGTTCCCAATCTATTTACTACTAACTATACACCCTACTAAGTATAGGGTCGTTCCGTGTTTCCTTGCGAATAACATTATAATCCAATAGAAGTGCTTCGGAGGCAAAATGCAAGTATGTCTGTTCTGGATAGTCCTCATTTTTACCTAACCCGTCTTTATGCGTCGCTATCAATCGGGACAATGCGTCTGCCGTGTTATCATCCGATTTTATGTATTCTATTGTAAAATCGTATGCTGATAATATTATTGCCCATCTTTGTAAACGACTGGCCGTCATGTTTGGAACTCCCACGCTCGGCCCGAAAATACTCACCAGAGGTTTATGATCGGTTCTTAAAGTGAAATGCCGACCGTACAAGTACTGGTGGAACTTCTTCACCGCAAATATGATAGCCAAGGCTTCCTTGTGAATCTGACTATAGTTCAGTTCGGCGGGCACTCACGCGCTCGCTGCCGGCGGCGTCCCGCTGCGCCAGCACGGC
>CM032493.1:11538639-11704090 GCA_019059595.1 Marasmia exigua | reverse complement strand
CAAGTCGTCAAAAATTGGTTTTCTCAACAGCTCCCAGTGTTGCCAGGTCAGGGTGCTGAAAATGGTCAAATGTCATTTGGACTGATCCTGGCAATGGCCTTAAGGGATTTTTGTCCCCCAAAAATGGCTATTTCGACTCGGCACCTTTTCGGGCCCTGGCGCGCAAACTATCAAAAATCGCCGAAATATTTTTCGACATGGCAATACACGCAAGCGAGACTCACACCCGCCCGATACACGTCAACGCGCTCAAGTGTCGCCATGTGTCAAAAAAATCACGTTGAAATTTTCAAAAAATTTACAAATTAACAAAATGGCCGCCAGCTCGTCCGCCATCTTGTATTTTTGACAGCCCATACCCCTACCATAGACTACATCATATGGCTGATCAGAGACAATTTTTATTTTTTTTCCATCTACGATATCCTCGCCCGAGGAGCTCCTCAAAGTGGGCGACACCCCAAAATTTATTTTTGCCGCCATTTCCAGTGTTGCCAGAATTTTAGCAAAAAACTACCTGGAGGTCATTGCGAGCCCCGATTGCCACTAGACTGCATACTCGATTTTCACTAAAGAGACCACTTTTTTTTTCTACTATTCGGGGCAGTGGCCCAAAAACTACCAAAAATATGGTAGAAATTCTCAGTCGTGGCAACACTCGGATAAATTACCCCCCGATGCCCGGAACAAACCTACCAGCTCCGATGTTGCCATCTCCCCGAAAAATCAGTTTGAAAAGTGCCAATTTTTTCCCCCCGACAAAATGGCCGCCAGAGGCGGCGCCATCTTGGATTTCGAAAAAAACGCAAATGACGTTTGAGAGTCGAACATAATTGTGACAGAATAAAAAAAGAATTTTGAAAATCCACCCGCGCCCCCCTCCGCTACGATTCCGCGAAAAGAGATCCAAATGCAATTTTCAATCCAAGATGGCGGCGCGGCCATTTTGTTTTTTCGAAAAATTTTCCCGGTGCCAATTAAAAAAACAATGGGCGATTCCAAGACAAATGTCAAAACATGACCGTTGAAGTAAAAAAAAAAAAACAAAAGCGCAACGGCGCGCTTGCGGTCCATTTTTTTTCCTCCAAATGTCAAAAACCTGCGTTGATTAAAAAAACAATAACACCAAAAACGAAAAAAATTGAAAAAACAACCCCCAACACCCCCAAAAACACCCCTGATCAGTCAGTCAGTCAGTCAGTGGTAATCCAGCTATATATAATATAATAGAAGATATAGAAGATAGATAGATAGATAGAAGATAGATAGATAGATAGATAGATAGATAGATAGAAGATAGAAGATAGAAGATATAGATAGATAGATAGATAGATGAAATAGATTTATTTTTGGCATATACCCATAATTATTAGTAATAAAAATAAAAAATCTAGCAATAAATTACAATGATATTCTAAGTTATTGCTAGTTTTGTTTCTCAATACCACCAAGAGTCACCAACACTTTCATAAAAAGTATGTGACACATACTTCTTGTTTATACTAAGGAATCTATCTATGTATGAAGTTACACTAGCAACGCTGAATGAAGTGTTCCTTCCTCTTAGCATTTATCCCGGGTACCTCTTTTGAAGATTCAAGTCTGGTTATTATTATATTACTATATACATTGAAGCAGTTGCCATCTGCCTTTGTAAACTTTTACCACACAAGTTAGATCACGATTAAACATTGAGAATACATAAAATTTATAGGTTTCCTTACAATGTTTTTCCTCACCACGGAGCAAGTGGTATAATACCATGCTGAATGAAATATATTTTTGATAAAACTAATACTCACTTTATCTTATTATCATTTCTTTCCTCTACAGTTCTGGGGAACTTGATATATTTGGCCTGCATGTGGGGTAAATTAAGCAATCTGGTAATCTGCTTTATCACCACTGACACTGTAGGCTGCGCTACAGAGTGTGCAGATATATCACCAACAGGGCGCTGATAAGACCCAGTGGCATAAAATGATAATGCAATTAGAACCTGAAAGAATAGATAGTTAGAAAATTGTTTTCATTAACAGTTAATGCACATTATATTATTACCACATAAGACAATGTTTTTTATACCTAATAACAACGAATGCCACTGACAAACACTAGATATGTACTAACCTTTCTCTCTATTGATAAATCCGACGCCCTCCTAGACCCAGTAGCTACATGAGGTCTCAGTTCCTCACATAAATTGTGCACTAATTGTTTACTGAGCCTGTATCGCTTTATAAACTGCACTTCATTAATAGCAAAAGGGTCACTAAGATCTCGAAGACACGTCCTTTGAATTTTTGCGTCATTGTTGTCTTGTGATGCATCACTTTCAAGAAATTCTAATATTATCAACTCGTCACACATGCTTAACGTTTCTTAAAACTGGTCCAAATATATTAAAATATAATAAAAAAGTCAAAACAAGTCAGTAAAAGTTACTAGAAACCGCCGTAAACTGAATGGTTCGGTAGACACAAACTTTGACATAAAAACAAGGTATGAAATGTCAGTTTGACGCTCGTAATACGGAATTCCCAGCCAATGTCCGTGCAGAAGTCGGTCAAGTGTCACGTGACTCCTGACTGGCTGGCAATAAGAGTTCATAATACGGTTAAGCAAGGCAGTTCAATATAAGGAGCGAATTGACTGGAATTAAGAGGTCGTAATAGGGGCGTATTACAACCTTTGTAAAATCCAGTTTATTTCCAGGCAATTCAGTTTATGGCTGGTTTGTACTGTCTTGTAAAATAGCGTTCAAAAACAACGAAAGAATGGTTACCGGTATTTACGGTTTTTCAATTCAGAATGAAAATATTGTTTTTTAACGAAATTAATGTAATTTCATAACTAAAAATCGAGCTTTGCGTTGTTTGGAAACGAATTTCGTATCATTAAGTTCAGTTTTACTTTATCTGCAATCTCATATTATCAGCCATTTCCGGTGCGGCTACGTCACAACCTTCTAACGCGCCATACTAGCGGATAGCGGGAAGCCTAATACCGGATGGCGGGAAATTAATATAATTTTATTTGATTTTTATAAGTCATATAATTTAGTTCAAATTAATAAGTATTAAAATAATAGTTTTTACCTTTCTAATTAATTATAATGTAATGAGATATATTTATTTCTAATTTATATTGCTAAATTCTAAATTTATAAGTATTATTTTGACTATCTTAGTACGACGGATTTTTGTTATAAAAACATGGCGTCAGCTCATTTCGTCATTCAATTTATGTCGATTTTATATGTAAGGCGAAGCTCTGCCCGAATAAATACTTGTTCCCAGTCAACGTCTACGTTATTTGGCCACCTGACCCACTTTCTGTAACAATTCAGAAGTGGGATCAGCCCAAATGTCCGGACCTTACAGCGGCGGTCTAGGCCATCGAAAACGGAGACACAGCGAGTCTTCTGTTTCGGAGGATGAAGACACTATCAAGAAGCAGCAAAAAAACGTCATTTTTTTTGTTTCTGGGGAAACAAAACGTCGCCGCGTTTCGTCGATGGATGCAGAATTAATACCCAAATTCAGACCTGAAGATAAAAACAGTCATGTTGTCGGGTGGCTGCACAAGATACACCAGCTGGGTGATGTCTACGAGTGGAGTTGCGAAGATCGTCAGTACATTATGCAGTTACGCTTATGTGGATCGGCGAGAGATTGGTACAACGATTTGGACAGCTATGATCTTGATTGGGCAGGATGTAAAAATGAACTCCAATCCGCATTTCCCCGCTCAACTGACTTCGTGGACCGGTTGGAAGAAATGTTGACCAGGACAAAAGAAGATGCTGAAACAATGACAAAATATTACCACGATAAGCTATCACTACTAAAGAAATGCAATATTGTCGGTTAACATGCCATCTCCTGCATTATTCGTGGGCTACCTCCGGAATTGAGAGCGAACGCAAAGGCATACAAATGCGATGCGCCAGAGGAACTTTACTTTGGCTACTTATCGTCACTCGAGAACTTCAAACGGGTCGAGGCAACGTACACCGCAAGAAAATCTACGTGGAAAAGAGGCGACCGGAGCACATCAAGCGGAACTGTTTCTCAACGGGTACAGTTACCGAAGACTTGCTACGCGTTCCGTCGGCCGGGGCACGAGGCTCGAGACTGCAGGAGCCTGCAGCGCTGCGATACATGCCAGCGTGCGGGTCACACCGCGGCTACGTGTTGGTTCGGTGCCGGGTCTTCGCAACAACAACCACAAAAGGTCAGAAGTATTTTGCATATAACTTATGACATCTATTTGGATTTATACAGGAAGCCAGTGACAGTAAATGGGTGTCCGTTAACAGCATACATAGATACGGGTAGTAAATTCAATGTACTTACATCTGAGTCTGCTGAGAAATTACTATTGCAAATCCAGCCTTCCAATATTATCATGAAAGGGTTCGGAGGTTCACATTCACTTTCACTGGGCACTGGTATAGTCACGGTTGAGGTAGATGAATTAATTGTAAAATGTAGCGTTGAGATAACGAATAGCGATCTACCAAACATAGACATTATACTTGGACAGCTGATGATCAATCAACCGAATGTAAGTTTAGTTACTACCGCAACGTCAGTTAATTTTTTGCCTACCCATCATTTATCGGATATTCAACTAAAAGGAAACGATTTTGTTTCAAAGTATCCCGTATTTTTAAAATATGATACCGTTATTCCAAGGCTAAGTTATGTATATGCTGAAGTTTTTATAGATGGTAACGATTTTGATATGAGTGAGGGCACATTTTTGACCCGTACAGTTTGTTTTGAGCTGGGCTCTGTATTGTTTGTGATTCCCCAAGCAGTTATTTATTCAAACCAGTGTTTATTGAAGGTAATTAACTTGGGGACGGAAGACATTACATGGTCAGCTAATCGACTAATAGCTAGGGCGGAACTCGCAGTTACTAGGCGGTACAACCAGGCGAGTGATGTTTTGATATTAAACGAACGTGATCAAAACAACTACAAAATAACTATGTCAGATATAAACGTCGGTGAGCTAAGTGAGGGTGAGAACGCAAAGTTGTTAGATCTGTTGAATAGGTTTTCTCATTTGTTTGCTAAAGATACTCTGATTTAGGTTGTACTAACTTGCTAAAAATGCGCATTTGCACTACAACAGATCAACCGGTACATTGTAAGCCATATAGACTTCCTTTTAAGGAAAATGATATTGTTCATGAAAAAATTCACGATCTTTTGAAAGCTGGGATCATTAGGGAATCTGTTTCTGACTACGCCAGTCCTGTGGTTCTTGTGAAAAAGAAAGGCGGCGATTATAGGATGTGTGTAGACTATAGGGCATTAAATGCACGCACCGTAAAAGATCGGTACCCTTTACCACACATTGAAGACCAGGTTAACAAGCTGGCCGGTAAGGCTCTGCTTACCACCCAATCTTACCACCAGGTGCCCATTGAGGAGGAGTCCATTAGCAAAACTGCATTTGTTACCTCGTTTGGGCAATATGAGTATCTGAAAATGCCATTCGGACTAGCTAATGCTCCTGCAGTTTTCTCCCGTTTGATGCAAATGGCTCTTGGCAGTGTAGGTGGGAAAATTGCCCTGTACCTTGACGATGTGATGATCCCTACGATAACGGTTGAGGAAGGGTTGGACCTCTTAGGAAAAGTTTTTCAGCTATTATCCCATGCTAATTTAAAATTAAACATCAACAAGTGCAGTTTTCTTAAGGATACAGCTAGTTATTAAGGCTACGATGTTAGTCCAGGGTCAATACAGCCTGGCCAAGCAAAAATTGAATGTGTAGCACAATATGAAAGACCCCGTAATATCCATGAAATCAGGCAGTTCATTGGGTTGACCTCTTATTTTCGAAAATTTATCCAAAATTTTGCCCAAATAGCTAGGCCGCTTACAGAACTAACAAGAAAGGGGGTAGATTGGCACTGGGGCCCTGAGCAGGAACAAGCATTTCAAACTTTAAAACAACGCTTGGTCGAGCGCCCGATATTATGTATCTATAATAAAGACTCCAGAACAGAGCTCCACACTGATGCTAGTAAGCTAGGGCTAGGGGGCATTCTCATGCAGGAACAGTCAGATGGTAGCTTAAAGCCTGTGTCTTATTTTAGTAGAGTCACTAGTAACGAAGAGAAGGTATATCATAGCTACGAACTCGAAACCCTTGCTGTAGTAGAGTCCCTTCGGCATTTTCGAATTTACTTGACGGGAATTCCTGTAAAAGTCGGTACTGATTGCGCTGCCTTACGCCCTACTCTTGTTAAAAAGGATTTGATACCACGTATAGCTCGGTGGTGGCTCACAATTCAAGATTTTGATCTAGAAATCGAATATAGACCAGGAGAGCGTATGAAGCACGTTGACGCGTTAAGCAGGAATCCCACGCCAAGTACTGCGCTTATGATAGGTAATGCGGACTGGTTATTAAAGTTACAAATGCAGCATGAGAGCATTCAAAATATCTTAACTCAGCTTAGGGAGCCTAACACAAACTCTGATATCCGAAGTAATTATGTTGCTAAAGAAGGGGTATTGTACCGAAAAACATTAGCGGGGGACGGTTTGTAATACCAAAATTAGCAAAATACGGGCTTTTACATAAGTTACATGACCAAATAGGACATCCAGGATTTGATAGGTGTGAAGCTGCTATAAAAGCTCAGTTTTGGTTCCCAAAAATGACGAGGTTCATACGGAAATACTTAAACTCTTGTTTGAATTGTGCATTTAGTAAGGGTAGTTACGGCAGAGTGGAAGGAGAGTTGCATCCCATTGAAAAAGCAGCAGTCCCCATGCACACATTGCATGCGGATCACTTGGGCCCCTTTGTAAAAACGCGTAGTAGGCATGCATATATTCTAGTCGTTATCGATTCTTTTACTAAGTTCGTATTCGCCAAGGCGGCTAAGAGCTGTAGCTCGGTAGAAACCATTACATTACTCAAAGATATATTCACTCAATTTGGGAATCCAGTGAGAGTAATTACAGATAGGGGCAAAGCTTTTACAAGCCGGTACTTTAAACAATTTGGGGAAGAAGTGCAATTTAAGCACGTGATGAACGCAATAACCAGTCCTCGTTCCAATGGGCAAGTCGAACGAGTAAACCGCACTATAATAGATGGGTTGAACACAATGTCAGAAAGCGAGTGTAGCTGGGATATCAAACTACCTAAAGTTATCTGGGGAATCAATAATACACTTAATGCCACCACCGGGACCTCACCTTTTAGCCTGATGTTTGGTCACTCAAACACGCGTTTTCCAGGGTATCCATCTGATGTACCTCAGGATCTCGACCCTCAGCAGCAAAACTTACAAACTAGAAAGGTTAAGGCGAAAATACGCATTGATAGGAATATGAGTCTTATGAAAAGCAGGTTTGATCGCAAACACAAGAAATGTTTAAAATACAATATAGGTCAACTCGTACTGTGGAAAGGTGGCGTAGCCAGGGATGCCACGGCTAAAGTAACGAGGAAACTCGACAGACTGTACACTGGTCCATACAAAATATGCAAAGCGGATCATTCTTTAGATCGTTATACGATAGTTAGTATAAAGGGCATGAAGGGGTAAAGGCGGTTCAGTGCTATAGTCAGAGGCGAGGTTTTGCGACCATATAAAAGTACCTGTTCTGACGATGATAGTTCGGGCAGCGATCACGAGGTAGATTGAGACGATTTGATAGACCTTTTAGAAGGCTAGGATGTGAATTAATTTCGTGCGATATTTTTTCATAGTAAAATTGTAACATGTACATTGTACATAGTACTATGTAAATATACAAGTACACTCTATACCCGTATAACGGAAGTTGTTTTATAAGTTTACATTATTGTAATCAAACAGAAAGCATTGGATGCTAGTGTAGTTATAATTATATACACATCATTATAATGCCAAATAATTTTAGAAAGAAGAAAGAAAGAAAATATTTATTATTATAGACATCACAACACAGAACATATCGCAATTATAAACAGAACACAATTTGGTACAAACATAAAACAGTTAAAAATACATAAAAATAAAACAAAAGGAAAAAAAAAACCAAACTATATTCAATCATGTCCAGACAGTTTTTAGTGTTTCAGGAATTATTTAATTCACAATTTTCTGACGATTGTACTTGTATCTTTATTGTGTATGAAAATTATTATAAATTATTAAAAGCAATTCCATTTATTCATTTGATTCACCTGAAAAATAACACAAAGTGCACAGGCATAAAATTAAAATATGTTATTATTATTTTGCATTGAAACGTCTACTGTCTGCTCTACTCGTCGCCGTAACACCAATGAAAAACCTAATGATATACCTACTTTCAATTTATATTTATCTTCTTTACTGTCTGATTGCTGGCTATGTGATTGTATGAATTGCGTGACTCTATATATAAACTGTCTGACTACGTGAACTGTATGACTACGTGAACTGTATGACTACGTGAACTGTGTGACTACGTGAACTGTGTGACTACGTGAACTGTGTGATTACGTGAACTGTGTGACTACGTGAACTGTGTGACTACGTGAACTGTGTGACTACGTGAACTGTGTGACTACGTGAACTGTGTGACTACGTGAACAGTTTAACATTTTTATACCTATTAATCTAACGTTAATCTACTAAAATAAGGAGTAAAAATCGCTGTGATTGTATCTACTGAATATTATTTGAAACATTTTATGTATATAGCAGCTAAATTGGATAGTATTACAGCTCCTATTTATAGTGCATAAATAAGCACTAATGTATTAATATCCTTTAGAATTGGAGATTACAAAAACTGCCTACATTCCGTTCGCAAAAAGTAAATTACTTATATTATACAATAAAACAGACTACTCTCGTTTTTCTATTTTCAGATGGTGGATGCACGAGAGCAAAATGGTGATCGTCGTGGGACACGACCCATGCAGGATGGCCGAGTGTTATCAGCCATTTCCGGTGCGGCTACGTCACAACCTTCTAACGCGCCATAATAGCGGATAGCGGGAAGCCTAATACCGGATGGCGGGAAATTAATTTGATTTTTATAAGTCATATAATTTAGTTCAAATTAATAAGTATTAAAATAATAGTTTTTACCTTTCTAATTAATTATAATGTAATGAGATATATTTATTTCTAATTTATATTGCTAAATTCTAAATTTATAAGTAATTATTTTGACTATCTTAGTACGACGGATTTTTGTTATAAAAGCATGGCGTCAGCTCATTTCGTCATTCAATTCATGTCGATTTTATGTGTAAGGCGAAGCTCTGCCCGAATAAATACTTGTTCCCAGTCTACGTCTACGTTATTTGGCCACCTGACCCACTTTCTGTAACACTCAAGTGCGCATTTCTTGCGTTTCACAAGCTCTAAATTTTTGAACGTCCGTCTTGCGATAAGCCGAGGCAATAATTCTGTCAACACTGCTGAGCCGGCAAAACTAAATTGTTTGTTACTTGAATAGGTTTTGTTTTCAAGTTCAAAAAGTGAAGTGTACCTATTCTAACAAGAATTTATTATGGTGTTTAAGGATTTATGTGAAATTGTTCGGAATAGCCATGCATTGGTTTCTTGGATCATTATTGGATTGCGTCACGTTTGTGGTAAACTAGTTGTTCCAGTTTTAATTTGTCTTGCGAGTTTTTAATAAAATACTAATAAATAATGGCGTATAAGTATCTACATAATTTATTTCGATCAAATTAATCGGTAACATTAGACTAAACATTTTAGGTACTCATTACTTTTACAGAAGCCCTAGGAATGAGGTTTCGCGTCGTCGCCGGGTATTCTATAAGCAATTAGTGTTTATGGGAGTTTTTAAACTCTTATAGAAATGTGGCCATTGGATACAATAAAACGGCTCAAGCTCGCGATTTCTCTAAACGGATGTGGATATCTGTGTCGGAGACACTTTGGGGGAAGGTGTGAACAAGAACTGGAAAGGGTGGTGTAATGTGAGTACCTACATTCTAATTTACTAAACACAATGTTGTACACATTTAATTTTATTTTATTAAGGACACAAAACAGGTAACAGTTGAGAAAGTTATACATGCTTATTAAAAAAAGCTAATAAAAAGAACTAAACTATTTATCTAAATAAATAGTTTAGTTGGAACTAAACATCTAAAACATGTTTGACGACCCATTTGGAACAGTGGTAGTGAACGCTGCCTTTGGTCCAAGGGTTGCGGGTTCGATCCCCGCGCAGTACAAACATTTGTGTGCATGAACATGTCTGTTTGTATTGGTCTGGGTGTTCCCTATGTATTATAAGTATGTATTTACAAAAGAAAAGTATTATACGTTTATATTTGTAATCCCACTGTTGATTCTGATATCCGTAACACAGGTGCTTGAGCTACCTACCTCGGAGTCAGATCAATGTATGTGATGTTGTGAAATATTTATTATTAACAAGTAAATGTATCCTTGACATGAAAACAACATAATTGATAAGCTGGTGAAACGAAACGAGTGAGGTGATTTTACCGAAACTCTCATCCTAATATAGCTTCATTCCTGCTAATAACCTCCATGTGCTCGTTTAAGGGATGGTTTGCACAGATAAAAGAATCATGCGAAGCTCCACCAAAACTAGCATCTACGCTGACTATTTGTATGTCTGCATTACTAATCTAAAATTGCGTCTGCATTACTAATCCTTCTTCGCTCTCGCGCCTGTAACTAAGTGGACGTGCCGCTCGTTAAATTAATTATATTTATTGGTTTTAAAATCTCCGATCTCAGAACTCCGATCTGTCATCGCCTAGTGCATCCAGACTGTCTTCGGAGCGCCTTCACTTCGCGCGCTGTGAGACGGGTGAACCGACTTACTTTTGGTTTCTCGCCGGATTCGAACCAGGGGGTCTAATTTGAAGTTAACTTTGAGACTCAATCAAACGTATTTGACGACGTTTCCTAATTTGAAGTGAACATTCCGTCGGTTGAACTCAACCGAAACTCTTTTGACACATCTCGCCTCAAACCCTAATTTGAAAGTACCAAACCGCTTCCGAAATATTGAATTTGACAACTCGTGTCTCGCGTCCTTATGTCATAATTCACGATAGCTAGATCTAGATCTAGTTTTTGTTCGGTTGAATGGATTTATGGTGTATTAAAAAAGGATCTTTATGTCTTTATGAACAAGGTCCAATGTCTGATATACCAATTAAGATTCGTTTTTTCTTAGATTAAATCAAAATAGCGGAGTTTCTTGGTAAAAAATGTAAAAATTGCTATACCTATATAGATGCTTATAGAGGCTTAGCAGCATTTATTATTGTATACAAATTGATTAGTATTGATTAATCAAACAATTGACAAGATGCTAAGCACCTACTATTGTACACCTCGTCCTGCAGTTTATTAGTATTGGATTAAGTACTCTGTGACCTATGAGGGGAACCTAAGTAGTCATGCTCACTCAAATGTCTCTGAGGTGGTGGCGTTATGTGGCGGGTCGTTACATTCCCTCTAATATGGTTGAGTGAAATGATGGCTGACACATACGTCATACTTGTGAACAGGTGCCACCTTTGGGGACTGGTCCTCTTCGGTTTACCTCATATTTAGCTTTTAATTTGCTTCATTCTATTTTGTGTTGCATTAGACTGTATGACTTGGTATGAGGATAATAAACCATTGTAAAAAAGTTGGTGATTAAAAAGAGTAACTGGCGAGTTTCTTGCCGGATCTTCTCGACCAGAAACAACTTTCCGAGCCGGTGGTAGAATCGCATTATGTTTATTAATTTCTTTAGTATATTTTATGTATCAACATATATATGTATTAACATGTAAATTATTACATAAGTACTTATAAATAGTTTTAAATCATTCAAATGTATGACGATCTGTAAGTGCTGTGTACAAGCCTATGCAAATAAAGAATTATTTGATTTTGATTTGATTTTGATTTTGATGATTATGAATACATTGAGTACTTTTTATGTATGAATCTTAGTAATTTATTTTCGTTTAAACATGGAAGTATATTTATAATAGGTACTTAAGTAGGTATTACTTATTTACCGACTGAGAAATTTTGTAGATTTACCAGTGAGTTTATTACTACCTATAATGTAATGCAATTGTTCAATGATTTATGCACATTTAAGTATAAGTACCTGCTAAGTACCTACCAAGTGGTGTAGGCTTCTTATAATAGGTAACTACATTCACTAGGTATGTAATTAATCTGCACAGATTAATTTTTCTACGACTGCATTGTATTCTTCAAACTGAATCTTATTTAGCAGTTTAAAAGTTTGAAACTTTTGATGGTTTAGTTAGGGATTAATTATATAGGCTTTTGACTCAATTAGGTATTAACCTACCTAACTTTTACTAAAATACTAAGTTAAATACCTTTTGAGTGGGTTTTTACCATTTTCTATTACTAGCCACAATGATTACAAGAGGCAATAATTTTGCCTAGGTTAACTGTCTACAGGTATTACCAGTATAAGTAGGTAATAAGTTTTCTCTTTCATTAAAAAGTGGGTATACCTACTTACCTGCCACACTTAACTATTTGTTAGGTACATAACTAAGTATTTAAGTACTAACCTACTTATATATTTAAAAATTTTGAATATCCATTGAAAGTCACACATTGCATAAGTTTAACTGGTTTAATACATTTGCTCTACTATAGTTAGTGACCAATTGTTATATAGGTATGAAAAGGTAGCTGTAAGTATGTCCCATATACTGCAGAATAAATAAATATTTCACATCTCATACATTGATCTGACTCTAAGATATTTACATAAGTACTTATTACATAGGAAACACACATACCATGAGTTGTGATATATTCAGTCCGGAGCCTTCATTGCTGGTAAATAAATAAATATTTCACATCACATACATTGATCCGACTCGACTCCGAGATAGGTAACTGAAGCATCTTTGTTACAGATATCAGAATCAATACAGTGGGATTACAAATATTTACATAAGTACTTAATAGAAAACACCCATACCATTAGTTGCGATGTATTCAGTCCGAAACCTTCATTGCTGGCAAATAAATAAATAAATATTTCACTACACTCGAGCACCTGTGTTACAGATATCAGAATCAATACAGTGGGATTACAAATATATACATATCATACTTGTTATTGTTAATATGTGTTTTCTATGTATTATAAGTATGTGTTTATAATACATAGAAAACGCCTAGACCTGTACAAATAGTCATGTTCATGCACGCAATGTTTGTACTGTGCAGGGATCGAACCCTGCAACCCTTGGATCTAAGGCATCATACACTCCTATTGTTCCAATGCCATATTAACACTCACTGCGATTAACATACATTCAAATGTAAAGTGAAAGTTCAAATGGGCAGGATTTGAGGAAAATGAAAATAAAAACAACATCATAATTGAATAATTTATTAAAATAAGTAGTAAAAAATTAAATAAATGTTATCCTATTTTAAGGAGAAACTATGTATACTTTTTACGTTGTATTTCGTGTCTGCGCAATAAAGTCTCATATAAATAACAAGGCCATTATAATTATACACACATATTGTGATACTAGTATTGATTAAAAACCATTAACTATTTACATAATAAATGACTACTGAAGCAAATCGTACTTCTCACAGGTTGTCCTAGACTAGTTTTAGCAAATAAACAACTTCGTATAGCAACGAAGCCCGGAAGACTGGAACTGGGTATGTTTTTTCTAGCGAGTCCTGTGCAACGCTGGTAGACATTCTGCAAGAATAAAGGAGTTTTAGATTGGTATGGTAATAATGTAACAGAAAGAGAAATAATACACTGTAATGTTAAAAAAATAAAAAATAAAAATATATATAATTAATTCGTTGTTAAATTGGTAAATTTGTGTTTCTTTTATACAATGCCTAGGCATATGATTACTATGGGGCCTATCATGAAAATAGAAAATTGAGATTAACAGTTTAAGTTTCTTATTTTCTTTGTTTAACAAAATGGAACGAACCAAAAGAAATTAATGTGTTAATAATTGAATATAGTCTCGGGCGCCAGGCTCGTCCTCGGATAGCAATTTAAGTCGGGAAAACATTGAACTATTAATCTCAAGGGGGGCTTGGTTTGAGTTTGGATTTTTTTATAAATGAAAGAGGTTAGGTTTAGGTCACAATGTTTTATGTATTGTATCTTTCAGTTTTAGATTATTGACACCTTAAAACTAGCCAAACTAGAGCTAAAGCTAGGACCTTAAAATTAGAGGTGAAGAGGGCGAATCCAATAAAAATATTCAAAGGGGAAGAAAACTTGGTTTCTTACAGAGTCCACACTTTGTTAAAACGGTACCCTCCACTGCACTCTGGGTCAATCCGTCGTCAGGGGAGCCCTATTAAGCCCCAGAATCCTGGCACGGAACCGGTGTCACTCGACGAATGATAAAATTGGGCGGAGCAGGTGGCCCACCACAAGACAGGTGTTAATCTCCCGAGGGTTTTATAATGTAGCTCCTCGAATTAAATGGGAGAAAAATGGGTATAAATGGGAGAAATGATTTGATAAATGGGAGGTATAAAAGAGAAAGTATGAATGGAGAAAAAATTGAATCAATGGGATAAAAGGTGAGCAAATTGGATAAAAGGGAGTTAAGTGGGATAAAAGGGAGGTCCAACCTGGAACAAACAATTGACCAGGTTTAAACTACATGGCGTGATTTCGAGGAAAAAGAGGTATTGTAAAAATATGACCGGAAAACGAATACTCACGGTTGTTTCTTCAATTATGTCACTTTAAAAGCAATAAATCTACAATTACATGGCTTATGCACATGGATTTTCTTTAAAAAATTCTCAGAGCCATCTTGCTCTCCAACAGATCGGCCGAAAAGTGACAATCTCAAAAATGACGTCTGTCAGGCTAAAATATATTTTTAGTCTATGGTAAAGACATCGAGTGTTATTTAGTCTATGAAAACAAATTTACTTGAAAAAACTGTCCATTGAAGATGGAACAGCGAATCCAATGCTAGGATTTAACTGTCAAATTTAACTTTTTTTTTTAATTTAGAATA
This sequence comes from Marasmia exigua, assembly GCA_019059595.1. Taxonomy (NCBI): domain Eukaryota; kingdom Metazoa; phylum Arthropoda; class Insecta; order Lepidoptera; family Crambidae; genus Marasmia; species Marasmia exigua. The sequence continues at coordinate 11,689,033 of CM032493.1, read as the reverse complement.
AAAATTGCATGTGACGTTTTTATGACGTTACATTACCCCCTTCCTCTCACAAAATATTAAAGAAATCAGCCCCTAACCTTACAACGTAGGAACCAAAAATAGTTAACTTAATTTAACAATATTTAATAATCGTTAACCAAATTTAACAATAGTTAATCAAAATCAACTGTCGTTAATTTAATTTAACAGTAGTTAATTTAATTTAACGGCAGCTTACATATTTTAACAAAATATTTAATATAGTTAACCAAATCTAACAAATACATAATAAAGTATTTATAATAGTTAACATAATCTAACAAAGTATTCATAATAATTAGGTATTGCATGTTCACAAACATTGTAACCAAAAATCAGTATGAAAAGGGGAAAGAAAAAAAACTATCAATGAACATAGAAGTGTACTTACTACGCTTTGAGAAAAAAACGAAAAGAGAAAATACGAGAAAAAAAATCTTTTTTTTTAAGAACTATCTAAAGTCTAGCCCTATCGAACTATCTATTTAAATAACTAGGTTTTTAGAGAGCTATGCTAGGCAGGTTGGTGGACAACTATGGTCGCAAACTGGAAAGCCTCCAAAAGAGAACCTACGTTTTTTAGAAAAAAACGGGAAAAGGGAAAATGTGATAATTTTAGAGAACTATGCTAGGCAGGTTGCTGGACAACTATGGTCGCAAACTGGAAAGCCTCTAAAAGAGAACCTACGTTTTTAGAAAAAACGGGAAAAGGGAAAATGTGAAAATTTTAGAGAACTATGCTAGGCAGGTTGCTGGACAACTATGGTCGCAAACTGGAAAGCCTCTAAAAGAGAACCTACGTTTTTTTTTAGAAAAAAACGGGAAAAGGGAAAATGTGAAAATTTTAGAGAACTATGCTAGGCAGGTTGCTGGACAACTATGGTCGCAAACTGGAAAGCCTCTAAAAGAGAACCTACGTTTTTTAGAAAAAAACGGGAAAAGGGAATATGTGAAAATTTTAGAGAACTATGCTAGGCAGGTTGCTGGACAACTATGGTCGCAAACTGGAAAGCCTCTAAAAAGAGAACCTACGTTTTTAGAAAAAAACGGGAAAAGGGAAAATGCCAAAATTTTAGAGAACTATGCTAGGCAGGTTGCTGGACAACTATGGTCGCAAACTGGAAAGCCTCTAAAAAGATCGGACCGGAAAATACGAACGACGCTGGAGACGTCCTACTAAAGGAGCACTAAGCAAAAACATGCTCAACAAGGGGAGCAAAAACATTGCCAGTACCGCGCCCTACAAGACGGAGCAACGAGAACGTACTAAGCAGAACAAACATGCTCAACAAGGGGAGCAAAAACAATGCTAGTACCGCGCTTAACAAGACGGAGCAACGGAAACGTACTACGCAGAAAAAACATGCTCAACAAGGGGGAGCAAAAACAATGCTAGTACCGCGCCCTACTAGACGGAGCAACGAAAACGTACTAAGCAGAAAAACATGCTCAACAAGGGGAGCAAAAACAATGCTAGTACCACGCCCAACAAGACGGAGTGACGAAAACGTACTAAGCAGGAAAAAACATGCTCAACAAGGGGGAGCAAAAACAATGCTAGTACCGCGCCCTACTAGACGGAGCAACGAAAACGTACTAAGCAGAAAAACATGCTCAACAAGGGGAAGCAAAAACAATGCTAGTACCGCGCCCTACAAGACGGAGCAACGAAAACGTACTACGCAGAAAAAACATGCTCAACAAGGGGGAGCAAAAACAATGCTAGTACCGCGCCCTACTAGACGGAGCAACGAAAACGTACTAAGCAGAAAAACATGCTCAACAAGGGGAGCAAAACAATGCTAGCACCGCGCCCTACAAGACGGAGCAACGAAAACGTACTACGCAGAAAAAACATGCTCAACAAGGGGGAGCAAAAACAATGCTAGTACCGCGCCCTACTAGACGGAGCAACGAAAACGTACTAAGCAGAAAAACATGCTCAACAAGGGGAGCAAAAACAAAAAAATAACTATATTGTTCGAATAGGGGATTAATCCTATTAGGACAATAGAGGGTAAAATCTTAATGCTGTGCGAGGTAAGTGGAGGAAGAACGTGGGTAAGGTTATTTTTGTACTGTATGAGAAGACTGTTAAATTTATTATTCTGGATAAAGCTTTCGACGAAGTAAATTTTTGTTTTATTCAATAAAAATTTATGAGAGGATTCTTTACTTGATTTACTAAAGAGTCGGACATCCATCACCATTCATTGCCCAGTCTAACATACTTCACGTAATCATACTACTGTCATTGGGCATTTCAGAAAACCTAGCAAAAAACAAAAGCAAAAAATATCTAACAAACTATTGGCTTTTATATTTTCAAAATATCTTTAATATGAAACCTACCAGTAGTACCCTTATTTAAATCTTTCAAAACGTAAACATTATTCGATATTTTGTCTATTACTTTACACTTAACAAACTTTGGAGCTAGCTTCGCCGAGAAATAGTGAGCAGCGTTAGATTGTACAAAATTCCTTCTCCACACGTTATCACCCACAGCATAAGAAGTGACTTTTCGACCTTTATTATAATATTCTGCGTTACGCTTATAACAATGTAATAAAGAGGAAGTTACTTTTTCAAAAATTCCTTCAAGAGAGGAGAGTGAGTGAGCAAAAACAGAACGATCTACAAAATCTATTTGACTCAAATTGTCTAGAGATTTACTAAAACGATGTAGTGAAGCATCAAAAATTAATTCTCTACCAAACATTAAAAAATTAGGTGTAAATTCTGTGGCAAGATTAACACTGCTGTTTAACGCAAGTTGTACATGAGGTAAAAATTTTGACCACGTACGATGATCATCACGGACGAAACAAGATATACAAACTTCAATTGTTTTATTATAACGTTCGACTAGATTGTTCTGCGCTGTGTAAAGAGTGTTATAAAATACTTTGTCAATACTATAACCCTTAAGAAAATCTACAAAGTTCTTAGATGCAAACTGTGTACCATTATCACATATTACAATTTTTGGGCAACCAAATTTCAAAAATATTTCTTTTTCTAAAAATTTACAGATGGATTTCGTTGTGGCATTGACAAGGGGGAACAACCAACAATATTTAGTAAAAATGTCCACTACCGAAAGAATATATTTATGACCTGAATAAGTTTTAGGCAAAATTCCTATTAAATCCATTGACAATATTACCATAGGTTTATCTACTTTTTTAGGATTAACCATGATACCTAAAGGTTTAGAAGTTGAATGTTTGTATGCTTTACAAGTTTCACATCTATTTATGTAATCATGAACATCATATATAACATATGATATATGACATATGTGATCGGATAGCTTTGGAAGCGGACGTGTCGAGCAATTTTGCTGCATATTTTCGTATATCATCAAATTCTAATTAGACCATCTTCAACCTTAATTCTATTAATGTGAGATTATTATCGAGTGCCGTATTCATTCAGCCTCGTGCAGTACAGGCGTCAACGCGCACGTGTGACGGCCCCCCGCCCGCTTGCGCCCGTGCCATACTGGCTGCTGCTTTGCATTCATCGGAGTGAAAAGTGACTACAGTGTGCCTTCCCTCTTTCTCGCATGCAAGTGGATGATCAACCATCCCGCTCCAGCCTGCAATCTAGTGCGCACCCAACGTTCACTATCATAATAACATCATGAATAAGCTGTGCGCAGCTTGCCGCGCTTCGATTGACAACGACTGCTACTTCGAATGCTCGAGATGCAAGGATCACTATCATTATTTGTGTCTTAACTATCACACTTCCGACGATGTAACCTGCGATATAAAGACAAGCTGGATTTGTCCTAATTGTCTTAGCAAGCAGCGAAAAGGCAATAACTCGGATGCATTGGTAAGGCCTTCAACACCTACGGGCCTCGCTGATGTAACGTTCGGAGGGACGCGTCGCAAACTACAAAGTAAACAAGACGCACTGCCATCGCCCTCGAATTCCGAATTTATAACCCGTGCGGAATTAAAAAACATAATACGCGACGAAATGAAGATCGCTGTGCAGAGTTGCATTTGTGAAATCAACAAGTCTTTGAACTCCAGCATACAGGAATTAAGTACACAATTTTCTGAACTTAAATCTGGAATTGACTTTATAAATGAGCAGTTCGAATCGTTGCGAAGCAATATTCTGACACACAACGAGGAGATCAAGACATTAAAGAAAGAAAGTGAATTCCTTCGAGGCGAACTGAACGCCATGAATTGTCGCTTGAAACAAATGGACCAGTTGAGTCGCACCAGTAACTTGGAAATACAGTGCGTACCTGAACACCGATCGGAAAATACTGTCAGTCTTGTCAAGCAGTTGGGTCAAGTGGTCAATTCTCCCATTACCGAAACCGATATCCTCTACTGTTCGCGCATCGCAAAAATGAACTCTAATAACACCAGACCACGCTCAATATTGTTAAAACTTGCCTCTCCGCGCATGAGGGACACTCTGTTAGCGGCAGTAATTAATTATAACAGAAATCACCCCCGCGATAAGCTCAATACTAGCGCCCTGGGGATTGATGACAAAAAAACTGCTGTATACGTAGTTGAAAACCTTACTCCTGAGAATAAAAGCCTACACGCTGCGGCTCGTTTACGTGCGAAGGAACTAAACTATAAATTCGTGTGGATTCGCGGAGGACGCATTTATATGCGTAAAATGGAAAATACTGAGACCATTTTTGTGCGTGATATTGACTTTCTCAAAAAAATTACTTGAGTGCCTATATAGGCTCATTTATATTTAATGATATTAATGTAGTGTCTATGATATTACCTATGTCGAAATGGCTTCGCTTAAGGTTTATTACCAGAATGTCAGAGGTCTCCGCACGAAAACCTTGGATTTTTATATACAGTCTTCGTTATCTGATTACGACATTATTGTTTTAAGTGAAACCTGGTTACGTAATGATGTATCTGACTCGGAACTTTTTAGTAATGATTTTTTTGTTTATAGACGTGATAGGGAATCTAGTGGATTTCACAGCAATAAATCGGGGGGCGGAGTCTTGATCGCTGTGTCAAAAAAGTATTATTCATGTCGCTTAACCAACTTTGAGAGTAAGTGTGAGGATATTTGGGTGGGTGTAGATATACGTATTGATAACAAACCTGTTAGTATAAAGATTTGTGGCGTGTACCTGCCTCCCCCTATCCAGGAAAGTATATTAACAACTTTTATCAATAATACTTGTCGTGTTCTTGAACATGACAGTCCCTCTTTGATTTTAGGTGACTTCAATCTTAGTAGTATATCATGGACAATATCCGGTTCATCTCACTTGATTGGCAGTTCAAACGTTAATAGTAAATTAAATAACATTCTTCTGGATTTTATCTCCTTTGCTGATTTAAAACAATTTAACAGTGTACGCAATCATAGGAATAAGATGCTGGACTTAATACTTTGTGACATTCCATTATCTGATTTCAAGCAATGCGATGTTCCTCTTAGTAACGTAGACTTATATCACCCTCCCTTACAGTTTACTATATCCTGCGAAAGCTGTATAAATAATTCACCCAGCGAAACAATCAATAAATATAATTTCTTCAAGGCTGACTATAATACCATTATTAATCACTTGAATAAAATAGACTGGAACGAAATTTTTCTTCTACTCAATAATGTAGATGATATGACTGTTGCGTTTAATAACGTTTTGCACGATGTAATAACAACCTATGTACCTAAATCGACCCCTCGTTCTCGAAAAAATCCAGTTTGGTTTAACAAAGACCTTAAACGCATCCTAAAAGAAAAGAATAAATACAGGGTTCTATTTGCGAAATACAAAAACCCCTTAGATAAAATCTCATACAATATACTTAAACATAGGTCAATAAATATGGCAAAATCTTGTTACCAGTCATATATCTCGCTTATAGAAACATCAATTAAATCAAACCCTAAAGTTTTTTGGTCATTTATTAAACAGAGAAGAAATCATGCAAGCATTTATCCTTCTAAGATGTTTTACAAGGACAAAACAAGTACGTCTGATGCGGAGGTTTGCAATCTCTTTGCTTCTTGTTTCTCCTCCGTCTATGAAAATAACACTTCCAACGAAAAGCCAACTTTCACTGAACGAAATCTCTCAGCGTCCTTGCATAATATTTCTTTTTCAATAGAAGAAGTCAAGAGCGCCTTGAAGAATTTGGATTGGAGAAAGGGTGCAGGCTCTGACAGTATCCCATCTTATTTTGTTTTAAAATGTGCTGAGGCACTAGCCCCTGCCTCTTTCATTGATTTATAACAAGAGTCTTTCAACTGGCCATTTTCCATTGATATGGAAGGAGGCCATTGTCTTGCCCCTGTTCAAGGATGGCTCTAAATCGGACGTGTCTAATTACAGACCAATCTCTATCCTCCCTGTATTTGGTAAGATTTTTGAGTCTCTCGTGTATCCAATAATCTACTGGCATATCAAACAGCTTCTTATACCTCAGCAGCATGGTTTTGTCAATTCTCGATCTACATCTACCAATTTAGTCAGCTACGTAACAGACTTGGTATCAGCCGTTGATGCTCGCTGCTCTGCTGACGTCATTTATACTGACTTCAGCAAAGCCTTCGACAAGGTTGACCACACGATTCTTATTTCAAAGCTATCTTCTCAGTTTGGTTTTCATGGCAACTTCCTTAAGTGGTGTGCCTCGTATCTTACTAATCGTAAATTTAAAGTAGTAGTTAACGGTCAGTCCTCTGTCACATTGGATGTTTTCTCTGGAGTTCCCCAGGGATCCCATTTGGGGCCTCTTTTTTTCAACCTATTTATTAATGATGTGGCACTATGTTTTAAACACAGCAGCTTTTATTTATATGCAGATGACTTAAAAATTGTTAAGCACGTAAAAGACATATCAGACTGCATCCGTTTACAGGAGGACGTGAATAGATTTACAGATTGGTGCAAATACAATCAAATGGTGCTAAATGTAAAAAAATGCAATTTTATTCGGTTTACAAGAAAACTCAATTCGATTAATTATAATTACAAAATAGGTGACCAAGTACTTAGTGAAGTATCGGAAATTCGCGACTTGGGCATTTATTTTGATAAAAAGTTAAGTTTTAACACTCATATAGATAAGTTAGTAAAAAAATGTTTTAAGACTTTAGGTTTTGTAATTAGAAACACTAAACCTTTTAAATGTTCTCACAGTAAAATTTTGATTTATAATGCATTGATACGTTCTTCTTTGGAATACTGCAGTGTGGTGTGGAGCCCTCGTTATGAAGTGCATGTCAAACGCATTGAATCCATACAAAAGAGGTTTTTATGGCATCTGACTTTTCAACATAATATGACTAACAGCTTATTTCTTATAATGATAGACTAACTTACTTCAAAATTCAAGGCTTGCATAAACGTAGACTACTACAGGATCAGTTATTTTTCCATAAAATTATTAACGGTACCATGGATTGTCCTTTTTTACTGAATCAAATTAACTTTAATGTTCCACGTAAGTTGGCCAGACGTACACGTTACAAATTATTCTCACCAAAATTTTTTAAATCTAATCTGGGGCATTTTTCGTCTATAGACCGAATCCAAAGTCAGTTCGTTGGTAATGCTGCTAGTTCTGAGTTAGACCTTAGTTCCAGGTTTCTTAGGTTTAGGTCAGATTTACACAATATCTTAAAATCTCCATAGATTTTAAGATATTGTGTAAGTATTAATTCCTCTTTCGGGCGAGTGAATGAGTAGACAAATTTTCCAAATGGGTTTTTTTTTCTTGCGAAGGAATAAATAAGGACTTATTATGTAACAATAGATTATGTAAGAATTTGGGTTTATTTTTCCACTTTTTTTTTGTGTAAGAAATAAATGAATATGTATATGGAAAAGTTAGCCACATATTGCAGATTTGTTCCTCTTGCAAATGTAACATAAATAAACTTCTCGTATAATCATAATAAACTCATATTTACACTTGTTTCCTCTAAATAAAGTTCATTTATATATTTAAATAAAATTTGATGATAGTATATAATATAGTATCGCTTCGCATGCCGTGGCAACCTATAATTAAGTCACCACTAAGAATTTAATTACCTACTGCGTTAGTCTTAAGAATGTTGTAGTGTATGACTTGTTGGTTGTCCAAATAAATAAATAAATAAATAAATAAATCATTAAACATACCTTTCCAAAAATAATGCAGTTTTAATTTATGTAACGTTTTATGTATTCCTAAATGACCAGAATTTAAATCATCATGATTTGCACGTAAAGTATCTAAAATATTTTCCTTTGGTATTACAATTTTCCAATCTAAAGAACTATTCAAACTATATTTGGATTTACAATATTTATATAATGTATCATTTTCAACTCTATAATTTTTATGTTTAGAAGGCTGTTTCTGACAATTAACAAATAATCTCCTGTACCAGGGATCTACAATATCATCATGAGGAAGAACAATTTGATTTGAGTTTGAAGTTAAGGCAGCAATATCATAACGTGACAAGGTATCGGGAACTACATGCAAAAATCCCTTTTTGTGGATGATATCAAAGGTGAATTGTGCAATTCTGGCGGCCCATCTAGCTAGACGTCCAGAAGGATTACTCAAGCTAAGGAGCCATTTCAAACTAGCATGGTCTGAAACTACTGTAAACTTCATTCCTTCAACATAAGGTCTAAAATGCTCTATTGAATCTAAAATAGCTAACAATTCTCTTTCCGTTGTACTATAATTACGCTCACATGGACTCAAGGATCTCGAATAATATGCAATAGGATGTTGGTCACCATTATCATCTTCCTGGCTCAAGACACTGCCTATTCCCACCGAACTTGCATCGCAATGTAAAAAGAAAGGTTTCTCAAAATCAGGGCATTTCAAAACAGGAGCAGTAATTAATGCTTGTTTTAAATTATTAAATGCTTTACTTGCCTCTTCACTCCATTCTAGATTTAATTTTACTTTTCTACTACCACCAGTTAATTTAGTTAAGGGAGAAGCTATGTCGGAGAAATTTGAAATGAATCTACGATAATATGAACAAAGTCCTAGGAAACTACGGAGTTCTTTAACAGTTTTAGGTTGAGGAAAATTTTCAATAGCATCTAATTTGGAAGGATCAGTGTGTAAACCTTTACTATCAACAACATACCCTAAATATTTCAATCTTTCCTTACAAAATTCACACTTTTTCAAATTTACTGTTAAGCCGGCGTCTTTCAAAGCTTTATGTACTCTTTTAAGAAGCTCTAAGTGGTCAGAAAATCGTTCCAAAATACATACTAAATCATCCAAGTAAGCGAAGGTATTTTTATCGAATTCAGGGCCAAACAGTCTGTCCACCAGGCGTTGTAATTCTGCAGGAGCGTTGGTAAGTCCAAACGGCATTCGAACGAACTCGAACAAGCCTTTTCCGGGAATACAGAATGCTGTCTTCTCTCGGGAGGAGGATTCTAATTTTATTTGTAAAAATGCTTTAGAAAGATCTATTGCAGTTATGAATTTAGCACCTCTAAGGCTATCTAAAATATGTGAAGTATAAGGAAGTGGATAAGAATCTTTAACAGTTACAGAGTTTAATTTTCTAGAATCTAAACATAATCTAATACCGCCATCCTTTTTAGGAACGGTTAAAACAGGAGAACTCCAAGGAGACTTTGAAGGTTGTATAATATTTTCTTTTAACATTGATTCGACTTCATCATGAATTTCCTTCTGTTTAGCAGGACTTAAGGGATAATACCTTTGTTTAATAGGATCGCCAGTAGTAACTATTTTATGTTCTGTCAAATGTGTAAGTCCTAGTCCATTCTTTTCGTATGAGATATCTTCAAATAATTTTGTAACTTGATTAAGCTGTTCAGTCTCAGAAGGAGAAAGATTAGAAGCAGAAGTAACAGAGCAAACGTTAGGGTGAGTATCATCTATGTAAGTTATGTTTTTGAATAAATCTTTAGCCAAATCAAACTTTAACCAAAAATCGAATCCTAGAATAATGTCTGGTTCAAAAGAGGGGATAACTAAGAATGAAATTACTTTAGTAAAATTTTCACAAGTCACAGGCAAATCAATACTTCCAATAATTTTTCTAGAAGAACCATCTACTGTATGAGCATAACATGAATTTACAGGTTTAATTTTGAAGCCTAATTCCAAAAATTGCAAATGACTATTTGCACCAAGGACACAACAATTGGCACCACTGTCAAGAATACCAGTAAATAAACTATCGATAACTTTAAATCTCAGATAAGGTCGATTATCACGATTTTTAACAAAAATATTAGTTTTGTTAAAGATTGCAACATCATAATTTCGAATATCATCTAAATATTCTAGCCAATTATCAAATTCTTTTCTTGCTGTAATTTTATCAGGAACATAATTATTCTTCATCGAGTCTCGATTCACTTTTTCATAAAGCTGAGCTCGATGGGGCCTAATTAGTTTTTTGGAATTGATTCAGTTTTCACAGGTGTCGAAGTTGAGGGAACATGATTGCAAACATCACAAGTGCGAGAGGTCACACCAGGTTTTTGACATTTAAAACAAAATCTGCCAGGCAGCTTACAATATTTATAGTGGTGTCCAGAATTTTTACATTTCAAACAAACATTTGGTAAAGAAGAAGAAGGGGGATCAATTTTAGCAATATTTACTTTAAAATTTCTTTGTTTTTGAATAGAATGGGAAAAGCGTGGTTCAGACTTGATCGAATGAGAATCTGAAGCAAGTTCTTCAATTTCTTTTCCTAAACGAAAAATTTGGTCAAGAGAAGTTATATTCCTACCAATAAAATGTATAGCATAAGAACGCAACATGTTATGTTTTATAATATTAATTAAAGTAGATTCTGAGAGGGAGTCAGAAAGTCGGAAGGACATATCCTGTAAGTCAATAATAAAGTTGGACAAAGGTTCACCTAGTTTCTGTTTTCTAGTCCTAAGGAGAAACTCAAGCTGATAATCAAAATCAAATTTATCAAACTGTTTTAATAATTCAACTTTTAAGTTGTACCAAGAATGAAAGTTAGAACGTACAGTACGATACCATTTCTTAGCAATATCTGAAAGGAAATCTGAAAATGAAGCTAATAAAAAGTTTTCATCTATATCTCTAGAAGTCATGTATTCTTCTACCTCTGTAATAAATTCACGTACTCAAGTCTTACCGTTAAAATTAATTTTACTTTTCGAAAGATCAGGGCGCTTGAAATATTCTTTCTTCCCTTTATTAAAACTAGTACAATTCAAAGTTGGCATTTGCAAAGCTGGTAGATGAGTATCAAGCAAACGTGGAGAATCAGAAGCGTTATCAATACGTTGTTGAGTATCAGAAATGTCAATAAGCTCTAAAGGTTCCATTGCAGGTGCAACAGCAGAAGCAGGTTCAAAATTACAAGTATCTGTACCTACAGAAACTTTTTCTATATTGGGACCAGAGGTTCCAGGTTTAGATTCATCGAAACCCATGGTTCCAAAAGCAAAGTCAAAAGCAACGCAAAGAAAAGAAAATTAAGTTTTTTTTTTTCAAAAATATTCAAAGTAAAAAATTAAGTTGAATGTCAAAACTAGAATTTATTTTAATTATTGATAATAAACAACAATAAAAAGGTTTTAAGTTGAACGTCAAGACAAGTTATTTAATTAATAATAATAAACCAAAATTATTTTTTAATGAAAACTATGGCCTGTCAGAAAAAATCAATAATATAATTTGTCAAATGTAACAAGAAAAGGATTTTTTTTTATTCAAAGTTAAACAATAACTTATTTCACTCAGAACCAGAAGTACAGAACAAAATAATCCAGTAAACCACAATATGAACTTTTAAAAGAAGTCTGTAATGTAATTACCTACAGTTTGAATAAACAAGAGTATTTTTGGTATAAAAACACTAAGTTCAAAAGTTCAACACAAAAGATTTCAAAATAATAACCTTAATTATATTACAACAAGTGTGTAATTAATAAGGTTTAATTAAAATGTTTGTTTCGTACGCGAGGTCAAGGTTTCAAAATAATAAATTTAAAAAATGTTTTAAAGACAACAAAATTGCAAAATAGTCAAGAAATAGTCAAAGCCGTAAAATAAACTCATGCACAAAAAGCATCTTTAAATGTTCTATGAACAAATCCGCAAAATAAATAATGTTTATTTTTAAGTGGAGAACAAATCAATCCACTAAAAGTATGTTTTTATGTGGAGCACAAATCAATCCACTAAAAGGAAGTATATTTATGTGGAGAACAATCGATCCACTAAAGTATATTTTTATGTGGGGGGCACAAATCCACTAAATGAAAGCATTGAAAAGAAACTTTGGTTGCTAAAAATAAACCAATAATAGAAAGTAATGTCAGCCAAGCCGAATTAAAGTAAATACTATGCACAAGAAAAGTGTGAAAGCATCAAGCCGCAAAAAGTGTAGAGAATTAAGCCGTAACAACAATGTGCAAAAAGAATAAGCCGCAGAAAAAAATTATGTCAACAATAACCATTACATTATGCTTGTAAATATACACTTACACTTATACATATAATGTTCATCGCTTTAGCACTAAGATATAAAATGGTCTCACTCACAAGCGCAACACAGAAACTTAAAAATAACTTAAGGTAACACATTAAAAAATGTTTATATAATACCCAAGTTAATTAAAAAAATTGAAGAAAACGTTCATTAGACCTCCCAGTGAAAGAGTATGTTCAATGGAACAATATACAAATAAGGTTATTCTTATAACCTCTAAAGTTACATCAATAAAAAATGTGTACAATAGTATAAGTACCTACTTTAAACAAAACAAATTATTTTATATTGTTCAAACACAAACAAGAAATGAACAATAATCCAAACCCATCTCAAGTCCCTGGTCGCAGGCGACAATTGTAATGTTAAAAAAATAAAAAAAATAATAAAAATATATATTTAATTGGTTGTTAAATTGGTAAATTTGTGTTTCTTTTATAAAATGCCTAGGCATATGATTACTATGGGGCCTATCATGAAAATAGAAAATTGAGATTAACAGTTTAAGTTTCTTATTTTCTTTGTTTAACAAAATGGAACGAACCAAAAGAAATTAATGTGTTAATAATTGAATATAGTCTCGGGCGCCAGGCTCGTCCTCGGATAGCAATTTAAGTCGGGAAAACATTGAACTATTAATCTCAAGGGGGGCTTGGTTTGAGTTTGGATTTTTTTATAAATGAAAGAGGTTAGGTTTAGGTCACAATGTTTTATGTATTGTATCTTTCAGTTTTAGATTATTGACACCTTAAAACTAGCTAAACTAGAGCTAAAGCTAGGACCTTAAAATTAGAGGTGAAGAGGGCGAATCCAATAAAAATATTCAAAGGGGAAGAAAACTTGGTTTCTTACAGAGTCCACACTTTGTTAAAACGGTACCCTCCACTGCACTCTGGGTCAATCCGTCGTCAGGGGAGCCCTATTAAGCCCCAGAATCCTGGCACGGAACCGGTGTCACTCGACGAATGATAAAATTGGGCGGAGCAGGTGGCCCACCACAAGACAGGTGTTAATCTCCCGAGGGTTTTATAATGTAGCTCCCCGAATTACATGGGAGAAAAATGGGTATAAATGGGAGAAATGATTTGATAAATGGGAGGTATAAAAGACAAAGTATGAATGGAGAAAAAATTGAATCAATGGGATAAAAGGTGAGCAAATGGGATAAAAGGGATTTAAGTGGGATAAAAGGGAGGTCCAACCTGGAACAAACAATTGACCAGGTTTAAACTACATGGCGTGATTTCGAGGAAAAAGAGGTATTGTAAAAATATGACCGGAAAACGAATACTCACGGTTGTTTCTTCAATTATGTCACTTTAAAAGCAATAAATCTACAATTACATGGCTTATGCACATGGATTTTCTTTAAAAAATTCTCAGAGCCATCTTGCTCTCCAACAGATCGGCCGAAAAGTGACAATCTCAAAAATGACGTCTGTCAGGCTAAAATATATTTTTAGTCTATGGTAAAGACATCGAGTGTTATTAGGCTATGAAAACAAATTTACTTGAAAAAACTGTCCATTGAAGATGGAACAGCCAATCCAATGCTAGGATTTAACTGTCAAATTTAACTTTTTTTTTTAATTTAGAATAAAAATTGCATGTGACGTTTTTATGACGTTACAACACAGAAATTATTAGTTCCACAATGTGTAAATTGTAGAAATATGCACATAACTGAGATAAGTTTTTGAAACATGTCACCATTATCCATTTGGTGTGGTTCCTCCGTGGCAAAGGTCGTACGGCAGTCCCTTCATTGTAATTGCCAGACTCGCCAAATCCTCGATCAAGGTTCATGAGTACACTGGGCTCCAAAGTCATGGTTCTGGACCACCAACCAAGAATAACACTGCAAGGATTTGACGACCCGTTTGGAATGGTAGTGAATGCTGCCTTTGTTCCAAGGGTTGCGGGTTCGATCCCCGCACAGTAAAAACATTTGTGTGCATGAACATGTCTGTTTGTATTAGTCTGGGTGTTTTCTATGTATTATTAGTATGTACTTATAAAATAAAAGTAGTATATGCATATATTTGTAATCCCACTGTTGATTCTGATATCCGTAACACAGGTGCTTGAGCTACCTATCTCGGAGTCAGATCAATGTATGTGATGTTGTGAAATATTTAATTATAAGGATTACACTTTTGTATACATGTCTCAAACAATTATATTATTTTTATCTTAATGTTTTTTCTTTCAGTAAGGAAATTAGTTATAGCACAGATATTATAGATTCAGTTAAATAACTTTTTGTTAATTGATTACCTTCGGTGAGATGTTCACTTTGTTCAACTCATTCTCCTCTCACAGTCATTCTAGCTCAGCTTTCTATTACAGTTTGGTCCAATGGAGAACTTTGATGTCTTGTTTACTGAAATATTTAATTACAAATGGTTAAATTATAGAAATGATGTTACAAAGTTGTTCTTTCTAAAGTGTAAATTGGAATAGTCATCATCAGCCCATTTAAGTCCCCACTGCTGGGGCACGGGCCTTCCTCAATCACATGAGGGGTAATTGCCATACTCACCTCGCTTGGCAGACGGGTTGGCGAGGGTTTTGATATAAATGCAGAGTTTTCCTTGTCTGGGTGCTGATGATCATGCCAGCAGCTTTACCTTAGTCGCCTTTTACGACACCTCGGTAAGAGTGAGGATGGCCTATTCTACTCCGTGGCCGAGTGGTCCCCGGCAGAGTAGTTGGAATAGTAATTAATAACAAATAAACTTATTTAGGTAGGATTATGCGACTAACCTAACTTATACTTGATTTTACTTAAGAAAGTAGAGTCTTTAGATAACTATAGAACTTGTATATAAGCATAATACTAATGTACATACGCTTTCAAACAATTTTACAATATTTTAAATATGTATTGAGATTACATATTTATCGTACGTACATACTTAAGTCAATAATTTACAAGTTTTTTTCTAATGTTTCACAGATGGCCACAGATAACTATATGGGCTATGATGTAGAAAAATAGCAAGCTGTCAGATTTTTAAAAATATTTTAACATTTTAATGTTTTTACTATGTAAAATCTTTCTTTCAAACACATTAAACAATAGTCCTTTAATTTAAAAAGTCAAATATCTTTTATTCTTTAAAATTTTTATTGTTAATTATAAATAAAATCAATTCAATTGGTTTTATTTGATGTGGGTCTTTCGGCGACACTATCATCGCGAATATCATTCATTCACGAGAGTCTATGGTCGGATCCGTATGAAAGTGTCCTATACGATGGTATTTCAAATTGCCAAACTAAACTACAATTGATTGACTGTCGGCTCGATCGAACGATCGTACGTGGTAACTTGAAATTAGACCCCCAGGTACGCTCGGTATTGCGGCTCGCGCTTCTACCAACTCGGCCACGGAAGAGGTGAGCTACTGGCGCGAAACAAACCGCTACGTCCGACTGGATTGACTGAGTCATGACTGAGTGCTACGATTATACCTACACGTTAACTGCGTCCGTATTCTGAGACATCCGTATTCTGCTTACTCGTATATTGTCGCCTGGCGCAATTCAAAGGCGGAAGCGGTGGCGGGTCGAATTCTAGGGGCTTGGTCCAAGATACTCTCCAGTGAAGATTTACTACTTTGATAATTTAGGATTAGTGATTAAATTGTGACAACCTAATGCCTAATATGCAACATTCTCCGCGCTCAAGTAAACAGCTTAGTATATCGGTTTCTAACGATGATAAGACTGAAAAATCGGTAAAAAAACTTTTAAGTTAAACGGTTTTATCTTATGTGCACTGAAAACTAGAAAATAATAATAACAATTAGGTATTTTGAACTTCTAGTTCAGAAATATTCTAATACCAATCAGAATAGCTTTTAGGCATATTAGACTCAAATAAAAACGTGGGGCCCATTAACTATTGCTGTAATACTTTCTTCTATACTAAGTGTGGATTGCATCGACTTGCTATAATCGTAACTGGAGATTTTGATAATCAATAACCAGCCGTGGCGGCTTCACCAGCGAACGCCCAGCTCATGATCTACCAAAGTATAAAGATATGCTTTGCCATAGGTAGGATTTCAGAGGGGCCCCACGTTTTTATTTTAGTCTAATATGCCTAAAAGCTATTCTGATTGGTATTAGAATATTTCTGAACTAGAAGTTCAAAATACCTAATTGTTAATATTATTTTCTAGTTTTCAGTGCACATAAGATAAAACCGTTTAACTTAAAAGTTTTTTTACCGATTTTTTATTTTATACTTTTTAGTATTTAACGGAAATGCCTACCTTTAGTGCATCATTATTACATGGTTTTTTACCTGATAATTTATTACAATCTAATTCCTTAATACATAGCCCTTCCAGAGACTTGATCTGTCATTTTAACGTCACACAATCTTGGACATAACTGTTCTGGACACGACTACTCTTGCCCTCACCTAATATGCCATTTTGTAACCACGTCCATCTTGGATTTTAAATTTTGTCATAATCACAGTATTCTTCTAGTAGTAGTAGTGTAGCCCTTTCATTTGATACCCATATTGAGGGTGTTGTGGAAAAATATGAAATCCGCCATTTTGTACCGGCGGCCATCTTAGATTTACAACGTTATTGATATTACTATATTATATTGTCATCAGAACTAAAGGTGTGTATCAAATTTAAGATCAATCTGACAACAGGAAGGTACTCAAATTTCAATTTCTAATTTTGACCCAAAAAAATAAATACCGTACGGGTCGAGCTAAATAAAACCGTTTAAAAACTGAAGGCTTTCTTACTAGAAAAAAGTCCTTACTCTATTGAAGAATTTTTAAATGTGACATAAGTCAATTTGTAATCTCTATAGTATTAATTATTATTGTTCTCTAAATCTCTCTTAATCAACCAGGGGTACGGATCAGACGAAGGATCGCGCACTCTGACAATCCACGAAGCCCAGGGACAGACGTTCGAGAACGTTGCGATAGTCAGAATTATCAAACAGTCCCATCTCCTGCAAAGTGTCCCACACGCGGTGGTAGCCATCTCCAGACACACAAGAACTTGTGTATATTATACAGATAACGCCACTAACGACGCCACAGCGCGCCTAATATCCATGGCATCGAAGGCTACCATCGAAAAAATAACCGAGTACAACCTCAAAATGGCGATCCGCCGGGGCGATGACGCGGTTAGGGACAAGCTTGCAAATAAAAGATAAATTACTAACATACCCCTGAACCCTCCTCTGAGGTCCTTAACTACATAAAATCACCATACCCCCTACCCCAAAAAAAAAAAAAAATAATAATAATAACAGTACATTTTATTAACATTAACCATGCACGACTGCCTAAACTTAAGATTGTTACTGTAATTTAATTTAGTTTAATTTTATCGCGGAGCAAATATCAAAAATAATTTGTAACACTTTAAAAACAAGCACAATAAAGGCACGGAACCAGTGTCCGTGGAATTTCATTAGAATAAAAAAAAAAAAAAAAAAACCTAAGTTATCTGCCATTTTGTCGAGGCCGCCATCTTGGATTTTAATTTTATATAGTAAATTGTATTCTACTGGTTGATCACTTTCATTTGATACCCATATTGATGGGATTGATAAAACCTACGTTATCCGCCATTTTGTAGCGGCCGCCATCTTGGATTTTAATTTTATAAAGTAAATTGTATTCTACTGGTTGATCACTTTCATTTGATACCCATATTGATGGGATTGATAAAACCTACGTTATCCGCCATTTTGTAGCGGCCGCCATCTTGGATTTCAATTTTTTATAGTATATTGTATTCTGCTTGTTGAGACCTTTCATTTGATACCTATATTGATGGGATTAGTAAAACATAAATTATCCGCCATTTTGTAGCGGCGGCCATCTTGAATTTATAATGATAATGAATAAACATAATTGTATTGTCACCAAAATCCAAAGTGTATACAAAAATTCAGATTAATCGGTTGACAGGAAGAGGGTGAAATTTGAATTACCAAATTTGACCCAAGAATAAATAAAACAAACGGGGTGAGCTAAATAAAACCGTTTAAAAATACGACAGAGAGGAAAGAACCCCGCCAGCATTTGTTTTTCAAAGACAAAAGAGGGGTAGAGAGCATGGATTTGAGGAAGAACTGGGTGAATTTAAGATGGAAATAAAGACCATGATAACAACACTGCTGACGTCACAAAACGATGAGTTAAAAAAAATTGCTGCCGCTCAAGCAGATATAAAACAAACAAACAATAATATAGAATCAAGCTTGGCCTTCCTCTCCGCACAAAACGAGGACCTTAGAAAAAAACTAGAACAACTTGAAGTCCAAGCAAGACAAGACAAAGATTATATTTTAGTACTTGTAGACAAAATAGAAGACCTGCAGCGTGATAGCCGAAAATCAAACATAGAGATAAAGAATGTGCCAAAATTAAGCAAAGAATCTAAAGAGGACCTCACTAATATGGTATTAAAACTATCCAAAACCTTAAACTGCGAAGCTAAAAAAGATGATATCAAAGATATATACAGAGTGCAGGGGAAAAAAGATCCAAGCAAAAACACACCAATTGTTGTCGAACTATCTTCTACGATCCTGAAAGCCGATATCTTGAAATCTTGCAAGATGTTTAATGTTAAAAACAAAGAAAAGCTTCGTGCAAAGCATCTGGGTGCAACTAAACATGAAGAAACTGCTATTTTTGTCTCGGAGCAACTAACTGCAAAAGGTGCCCGATTATACTTTGTCGCTAGAGACCTCGCAAAATCACAGTGCTTCAAGTTTTGCTGGACTGCTTATGGACGCGTGTATCTACGAAAGGACGAACACTCAGTAGCATGTTATTGGGCGGACTATATCACCTTTCGGTCGCTTGAGCTCCCCTTCAGGTGATATAGCAGCCCAATAACATTATGGATACAATAGTCTAAAGAAACGATAGGAGTGCGACCGAACCATCGCTTCATTTAAATTTCCATACCTTTCGGCGGCTCAAGCTATCGCTTGAGCTCTTTTAGACGATATACCGACCCAACATCATATGGATATAATAGTCTAAACGAATACTCATGCATGCTGATTTGATTTATTCCGAGATAACACGCCGTAATGAGACGATGAGCCTTATACTCTCCCACTCCAGTGTAGTGTAGTGGTCTCGAAAATCAAGTCGTCACTACTATGATGGGATTAGGCTTAAATAATCACCACTCTTGCGAGAGTTCCCAATAACTCACTACTAATATCTACCAAACAAATCGATCGCAAACCAGGCGACACGTTGCTCGAGCTCCAGGGTGGTTCAGGTTATGTAACCTGTCGAACACCCGTTTACGGAGCGCAGGTGGAACGTATGGTCGCGGTTTTCCGGTTGAGTGGTCGCAGACCAGACGGAAATTGGTGCCAGGGCTGTCTGTATGCCTAAGGTCAAGGAATGAGGACGAATTATCAGCCAGCAAGGCTTTTAACTCGTCGTCGTGTTGTTGTGCTTGTGCGAGGTCTAAAAAATCTGCCTCGATGGAGATGGCCTCCACGCGTGACATTGCGTCAGCGACAATATTGTCCTCACCCTTGATGTATACGACATTGGTAGTGAAATGAGATATGAAAGATAGCTGATTGAGCTGCGCGGGAGGAAGGCGTTCGCGGCGCTGTGTGAAAAGCATACACTAACGGCTTGTGATCGGTATAAATTGTCGCATGTTGCGCTTCGAGAATGTGCCGATAGTGCTGTACGCTTTCATACACCGCGAGTAGCTCCCTGTAGTAGGCTGGCCATTCAGATTTACGAGGGGTCAACTTCTTACTGAAGAATCCGATGGGTTTCCAGCTGTCTCCTACGCGCTGCTGTAAGCATGCTCCTACATGTGTACTCGACGCATCGGTGATTAACCCGAGCGGAGCATTATTAACGGGATGTACGAGCAAAGTTGCCTCAGATAAGCTTTCTTTACAAGCTTCGAAAGCTTGAAGTAGCTCTGGAGTCCAGGCTACGGGGATGTTGCCTTTTTTGTTAATGGCGTCTCCACCAGAGGGGCTTGTAAGCGTGTGGCACTGGGAAGGAATCTACGATAGTAGTTAGCCATTCCCAGAAACCGGTGCAAGCCTTGTACGGTTTCAGGAGGCGGGAAATCTCTCAGCGCCTGAATCCGGTCTTCTGGTGGGCGCGTACCATCTGCGCTAATGCGACAGCCCAAAAAAGTAACCTCGCTGACTCCCAGAGTACATTTGGCGGGGTTTATGACCATCCCGTAATCGCGAAGTCTCTGGAATAACACGCGCAGATGGTCAGTGTGCTGAGTCTCGTCGCGAGAGTATACCAGAATGTCGTCGATGTAAGCAAAACAGAAATCAAGCCCTGAAACGACTTGATCTATGAAACGCTGGAAAGTTTGTCCAGCGTTTCTGAGACCAAAAGGTCATGAATGGAAACTCGTAGAGTCCGAATGGGGTAGTGATGGCTGTTTTGCGAACATCGTCCGGGGCCACGGGGATCTGTTGGTAGGCTTTTACCAGGTCAATTGTGCTAAATATGGTAGCACCAGCAATGTTGTTGCAAAAATCCCCTCTGTGGCACACTGGGTACCGGTCTGGGACTGTTCGAGCATTGAGGGCTCTGTAATCGCCGCACGGGCGCCATGAAGTGTCCTTCTTTGGCGTCATGTGCAGCAGTGAGGCCCAGGGACTCTTAGATGGTCTGGCAGTTCCACATTGTACCATCTCCTCGAATACCTTTTTGGCGGCCTGCAGTTTTTGAGGCGCGAGGCGACGGGAACGGCAAGATACTGGAGGACCATCAGTAGTCTTGATGTGATGAGCAGTGTCATGCCTTACCTTACTCGCGTTCGGCTCGCTTTGGCGGACGGGCGTGCGGCGCGTGCGCTCCCGTGTAATATTTTTTTGCAGTGGGAGTGTTGCTGATTTTCCAGCTTTGTAGTGTGTGTTTGCTGTCGTGCAGCTGTGCGGTGTTTGTGCGTGGTATTGGTGCGGTGAGGGGTGAAAATCTTGCGTGGTTTTTCCTGGTTTTGTTCGAGCCGCGTGTTGGGTGGCACGTGGTTCCTGTTTCACTGACGTTTTCGGGGTTAGAGTTTCGGGCCGGTGGTCTGGTTGGGGGTTGTCTGGGAGCGATTTGTGGCGTGCGTGCTTTGTTTACAGTAGTTTCACAAGATTTTTCAGCACGTGGCTGTCAGTGTCAAAATCAATTTGACATTGACAGCTGACGTCAAGGTGACGTTTGCGGACTGCGTTCGGAAACGTATAGTGTTTGGAATCACTGTGATTCTATAACGAGTGATTTAGTATTAGCAACGGACTTTGGTAATTTAGCCAATTAATTTTATTATTAGGAAATATTTTATTTTATTTAGTAATAAGTGTGTGCATTTATTCTGGACACTTGGTGCGACGAATAGACGAAGATGAGTACTCCTGAGGAGCAGGAGTACCAACGGCTTCTGGAGCAGCAGATGCTGGAAAAGGAGAGGGAGATGGAGGTTCTCCAGGAATTGAGTCAGGAAGCTGGCTTTCGGCCCCGCGCGTCCTTACAAAGGACTCCACCCCACGCCTTCTCGAGCCCCCCTCCCCCTCCTCCAGCGGAGCAGCTCCCCCCAACAGCCAAACGACCGCTGGCCTCCCCGCAGGAAGTGCAAGAGGCGGTTCGCCGGCGAGTCGCCAGCAGACGGCCGCAGGTGCCCCCCATTGGAGGAATCCTGACAACCCCCCTACAGGCAGCGACCCCCTTGGCTACCTCGGTTACATCGGCACCCCCGACGGACACACCTTGTGCGGCACAAATTGGGAACAGGCAGGAGCTGGAGAGTCTGGCTTCAAGGTCTAAGGAGCAGTTGATGGACTTGGCCTACGAAGCGGTGAGGGGTATCAGTTCGGTAGTCAACGCTACTAACAAGCTGAACCACACGGAAAAGGGTGTTATCTCCAGCTTCAGCCAGGACATACTTGCAGCGGTAGCGGCACTGAACATTCGGTTAGCGGAACAGGAACACGCTGTGACGGCGATGAAGCTGCAGGTGGCCTCCATGGAACTTAAGGTGGCAAGCGTAGGTGCAGGAGTAAGTTGCGCAGCTCCCCCACCAGGACTGACCCAGGGCGTAGTAAGCTACGCTAGTAAGTTGAAGCTGCCCAAGGGAAAGCCCGAGATGGAAGTGAAGCCTAAGGGACCGGCTGTACTTTTCTACCCGGCGTCTGAGTCCATCAAGACCTCGGAAGAGACAAAGAAGGAGCTGCAGAAGGCTGTGCAACCAGGGAGCCAGGGAATTCAAGTCCAGGGAATCCGTAGGGTCGGCAACGCAGGCGTCGTTGTGCAAACGGCGACCGCCGAAGCTGCTCGGAAATTAAAGGAAGCCGCACCGCCGACCCTTAAAGTTACGGACCCAAAGAGTCGGCGACCGTTGGTGGCGATAAGAAACCTGCGGAAGGACCATGATGGAGAAAAGGTGATACAGGACCTGCACGCGATCAATCTGGCGGAGTTCCCCGAGTGGAACATGAAAAAGCTGCGCGAGAGCTGTAAGGTGGCTTTTAAGAAAGGCCGTCGTGGAGGGCGGACAACGGTAGTGCTAGAGTGCACTCCGCAGCTGCGTGACACCCTCATACACTTGGGGAAGGTCTACATCGCCTGGGATGAAGCAGAGGTCTGTGATTATATTCGCGTGACCTGCTGCAACAAATGCCAGCAGTACGGACACCCGGAGAAGTTTTGCAGGTCCTCGGACACAGTCTGCGGGAAATGCGGGGAGGTCGGACACAGGGCTCAGGAGTGCAAGTCAGAAAAGAGCTGCTGCGCGACTTGCAAGCGCTTTAAACGACCAGAGGCAGCCAACCACAACACAGCGGCGCTAGATTGCCCAGCGCGCTTATACGCAGAGCAGCAGGCGGGTAATATGACGCAATGGCAGTAAGAGCATCAATGAATAATGAAGGCCAGGCGGCTGGGCCTTGGAGGTTCGGCTGCCCTGCAATTAACGTAGGGCAGCTGAACCTCCATAGCTCAGCCGCTGCAACCAAGGAGATAACCATAGTCGCCAAGGAGCTGGGTTCGGACTTGGTACTAGTACAGGAACAGTACAAGCATCCGCAGATCATCCAATGCGGATCCAAACCCAAGGCCGGAGTGTTGGTGATGAATCAGGCGTTTTCGTTCACGTTCTTGGAACATCTTAGCAACGAACACTGCGCGGTCGCACACGTTGATACCGGAGATAAGGGTCGGAGCTTCTACGTGGTATCGGTATATTGCCAGTACAGCCACGACATCTCCCGACACTTGGAACACCTGTCCCACGTGATGGATCAGCTGGCAGGGAAGCACATATTGATAGGCATGGACAGCAATGCACACTCGCCACTCTGGCACTGTGAGGAACGACAATACGTTGGGAGAGGACCTGACACCGAGTACAGGAGAAATCAGATGGAAGGATTTATCCTGGGACGAGCTCTTTTACTCCATAACAAGGAAGGTCAACCCCCAACATTTCACGGCCCCAACGGATACTCAAATGTGGACCTGACACTCACTACAAGAGGAATCACTGTGTCAGAGTGGACTGTAAGAGAAGGAGCAAGCTTGAGCGATCATCAGCTGATTACATTTAGAGTAGGCGACACAGCGGTGCGATCGCGGGTGGAAGTTGCTGGTCAGGGTCAGATGCAGCCATCTTACAGAGACCGAGGCGTGAACTGGGCGAACTTTTGCTCAGCTTTGCACTACCGAGTGGGACGTCTGCAACTCAGGAGACCAGCTGAGGACATCTGTAATGAGTACACAGACATACTGACACGAACGGCAAGCGAATGTCTGGGCAATCGCAAAAAAGCGGACACCGGTGGGTACGAGTGGTGGACACCTGCACTGGACAAACTCAGGAAGGAAGTGTACAGCGCGCGTAGGAACTGGCAGAAGTCGCGGAAGAGAGGAGGTGAGCAGGAAACTCATTTGAAGAATGAGCTCAATGTTGTGAGAAATCACTACAAAGAAGAAAGAAAGAAAGAAAGAAAGAAAGAAAGAAAAATTTATTATTTTGGACATCACAACACTACATACGAATACAATATTAGTTACAAAAGAACAAACAAACAAAAAGAAAAACAAAATAGATACAGAAAATATAAACAAAACAAAACAAAGGAAAAACAAAATAATGAGTACTAATAACCAGGCAGTGCAAATAATATATTGTGTGTTGTGACCTCCAACATAAATGGCCCCCACTCAGCCTATGTCATGACCCTGAAAAAGGTCATGACGCTGATTTTCAGTAGGGCCAGCTGAGTGAGTGCCACGGACGTCAGCCTTGTGTACCTAGTGTGTATATATATGTGTTGGAAAGTACTAATGTAATTGTGAAAAAATAATAAATAAATAAATAATGAACGAAATAAAAATGTTTCATATAAGAAAATAATAAAGAACAACCGGCTTCGGCTAGCGCGCACGCAGTCGTTTATGTAAACGCATGCACACAACAAATGCACCTATAGATTTGTCGACGCAAGCCGTGCCGGGATTGGGTGCATTCGCATCAGTCAGCAATTCAGCACTTCAGCGGCCGCCCGCGTATACTCATAGGCGAGATCCGTGGTTAAAAGAAACAAAACAGAAAAATAAAACGTAAATATGAATTAGTCATGTGAACGAGATTCGTATAATAATACCTAATTATGGAGATTCGTACATTATGCAAGTTGTAACGATTGTGAAAATAGTGTCACATATCAAGCATTCATTAAAAATATGTGATCGTACAAATAAATAAATAACTAGAACGCTGCAACGGCCAATCGACGCCAGCCGATGATATGCCGGAACCATCTTTGGTAAGTTATCACATAAAATCATCTAAAATTATGAATTGCATTAGGTAATTGTAATGGACAACATTTCAAAATTGCTAAGCTCTGAAACAAAAAATACCAATTCTTTGTTTACTTTTCCGCTGGTCGAATATATATTTATTCATTTTTTATATTGCTTATTTACTGAGAAAAAAAATTAAAACTAAAAAACGTAAGATGACGTCATCGGACGGCAGAATGTAAAATATTTCTTTGCTTAGCACATTATAGTTTTAAATTTACGAAATGCCAAACCTATGACATGTAACTGTAAAAAAAAAGACAACTTGTCAACGTTGAATGTATGAATGACGTTGACAATGTTGACACTAGTATTATTTACCTTTGACAGTAGTACCTTTTTTTTATCAAAAAAATGATAAGCAAAGGAATATCGCTGTATTCAGCCGTCCGATGACGTCATTTGGCGCTTACGTCTATTTAGAATAAAAAGAATTTCAATAATTATTTTATGCATGAAAATGGTCAAATTTTGAAAAAAGAAAAAATATGGGTCTGTTCATTTTATGTCTATTTTCATATAAAAAAACATTATGGACATGTTAAAAATATGAAATGTTGTCCATTTATGAAAATTTTACTAGGATAAGTTATAAATATAAAATTATAAATGGATGCGTTTCGCCTGAATAAGTAAATGAATTGATATTATTTTATTTGAATACTGAATAGATATTATTTTATTTGAATACTGAATTGGATGTAGTTAAAAACGTCATTATTATCACTTTACGAACTATTAATAAGAGATATCAATTGCTTCCAGGTATCTGGGGGTCTACATACTGTGCTAAAAACAAGCACATGGCCAGGATTTTATGGTGTATTAATAGACTTGTGAATCAGTTGATGCCACGTCCGAGACACTGTATTGAACGCTCTGCAATACCTACTTACTGCTTGCGTGTCTGTAACCGAGAGGTAGGTTACTAGTCCTTACTAATATACCGTGAATATTGTAATCCCGGGTTTGGTCCCGGATATAGGCAACATTTAATTTTTTAATTAGGTGCATTAGAAAGTTTTAAAAATGACTGCTACAAACACTCTTTTGCATTTGCAACAAGTATCTTTTGTAATGGGACCTAAACGTGCCTACTGTTTTCAGGCATCGCATTGGAGGCAGCAGATCGTTCCAGCACTTGGACGCGGCAAACTTAAAACTTCCTCTGAAGGCTACAGTGCGGTGCGGAGGCAGAATTAAAGAATAGCCAGACCGGCGAGTCCTGGACTGCACGTCACGCGACCACATCAGCTTCTTCATCAGATAAAATGGCACACCATATGTTACTAGTCCAAACAAGAATGTAGCAAAGTGCAACTTTCTACGCCCGTCCATTTTTAATATGTTTGCGTTATTTATGAATGGTGTAACGTGGGTTCTTGGTGGTATTTTAAAACAAAATCGGGCGCATGCGTTTTGCACACGCTGGATCGACTGCTGCGTGCGAGACAGCAGCCGGGGACCATAAACGATGTCCATATAATTTAATTTTGAGAGCACCAATGAGTCACATAGCTTCATCCTATTTTCTACAGTTAAATATCTTCTTATTTGATAAAGGACCTTTAATCGATAAAAACAGTTGCTTATTACACCATTGATATGATTTTCAAATCTTAGATTCTCATCCATAAGTAGTCCCAAGCTTTTCGCTTCTGTTACCTTCTCTACAGTTTCACCCTTAATAACCACATCCAGTCTTTTACTCGTAATCTTTCTAACTAGGTGTTTAGATCCCAATATCATGTACTTTGATTTGTTACCATTTAATACTAATGAGTTTGAGGCTGACCAGTTAGCTATTCGTTCCAAGTCGTCGTTAAGATGTTTCAAGGCAATATGAGTGTCTTTCGGGTTGCAAGAGATGTATACCTGAATATCGTCGGCATAAATGTGGAACCTACAGTGATGAATGTGAGATGTGACGTCAGTGCTATAAATAATAAATAATAACGGTCCCAAAATTGATCCTTGAGGCACTCCTCTCCGGACACTTTCGGGATCCGACAACCGCGTGTTTCCCCCTTCATCGCTTATTTCGACCTGTTGAGAACGGTGCTCAAAGTAGCTAAAGAACCAATGAATAGTACTATGTGCGAAACCGTAGTAATGAAGCTTCGATAGCAACAATGGGATATTTATGCAATCGAAAGCCCTGGAAAAGTCCAACAGTGTTAAAAGAGTACCTTCCCCTTTATCCTGGGCCTCTAATACATCGTCAACCACCGTCAGTATAGCTGTTGATGTACTGTGTGACTTTCTAAACCCAGATTGCAGAACGGGCAAAATACAGTTTCTTTCCAAGAACCGCCTTACTTGGTCTGCTATAATTTTTTCCAGGACTTTCGATATACATGGTAATATGCTTATGGGCCTTAAATCGGATAGCGAAGAAGGGCACGTTTTTTTTGGGATTGGTCTGATTATGGCCTTTTGCCACTCTTTGGGATAGACGCCCGTTGTAATTGACCTGTTCATGATCGCAGTCAGTGAGGCGAGAGAAAACGGTAGGGTTGCCAGCAACATGTCCAATGAGATACCGTCTCCACCGCTTGCATTAGATTTCAATGATTTCAGTGCCCCAAGCACCTCATCCTCGCTGACTGCACGTAAAAGAAAGACATCTGTGACGGAGCAATGAGTCGCAAAGTATGTAAGCTGTGAGATACTGACGTTATTGTCTCCTGGGGTGTTTAAAAAATGCTTATTGACTACGTTGGGATCATTGAAAATGTGGCACGGCAACTCCGGCTTCGCCTTAATCCTAACATTTTTTTTAATATGTGCCCACATACTGCGTGAGTCAGTTTGTTTGTTATTAACGTACTGATTATAGTAAGCTTTCTTTTCTCTCTGCAGGGCCTGATCCACGCAACGTTTAAGGTCCTTGTAAAATTCTTTATGCTCCGACCGTCCCGTTTTGCGTGCCCTACCATAAGCTTTGTCCCTCTGTTCCATCATTAGCTTGATGTTATATGTGATCCAGGGATATTGTTGATATTTCACGCTAACTGTTTTTATTGGTGCGTGAATGTCGAATAAACTTACTATAAAATAGTTAAATAATTCGACCATGCCGTTCACATCGCCAGAACTCTCAATGCATATCCAATTCAATGCTTTGAGATGTTCCCTAAACGTATGCTCATCTATTTCCCGCAGTTTTCTACGTTTTAAAATTGTAATAACAGGCTTATATTTTTTTACTTTAATATTGCATACAAGAAATGCATGACTGCTCAAATCATGTATGTGATCTACCAAGACTGCACAAGATTTTATATCTGTTAATACCAGATCTATAAGAGTTTGACTATGATCCGTAAAATGTGTAGGTTCCTGGACGCATTGAGACAGCCTATGACAAGCCATGAGATCTTCTATCTTTTTCCTACCGCACTCGTTGGAGCTAAGCATATTTATA
Organism: Marasmia exigua; assembly: GCA_019059595.1. Taxonomy (NCBI): domain Eukaryota; kingdom Metazoa; phylum Arthropoda; class Insecta; order Lepidoptera; family Crambidae; genus Marasmia; species Marasmia exigua. The sequence continues at coordinate 11,660,201 of CM032493.1, read as the reverse complement.
TTGAAATCACCCAATATAATGATGTTACTACACCACGCAAATGCTTCTATTGATGTTGCTAAGGCATTTATAAATATATCTATATTCAGCCACGGAGGTCGATAAGCGGTACCGACAACTATCTTTTTCCCACCCACTGTAATGCATAGCCACATCTGTTCGACGGTGTCGGTGGGAGGGTGAGGTAGGACTCGCGCGGTCACTCCGCGCCGTATGAAAAAACCCACCCCACCACCGCGCGAGCGCACGCTGGGCGGCCGGGGAATGTGACGTAGTCGATAGCCTGGCACGGCCGGGGCTCGGGCCTCCCGTCCTTCCTGTAACCATGTCTCATTAATCGCCATCACGTCGACGTTGTGGCGGTCCATGGCCACAATTAGTTCATCGTGACGCGTACCGAGCGATCCCGCGTTTAGTAGACCAAATTTAAATGCTCGATCTTTAACCGCGTCTTTTAAGCCTTAAAGTGTATTGTATATCTAACTTATCATTCGGCACGTAGTTCATAGCATAGCCGAGGTCACGGCAAGCGACGACGAATCGGGAGATAATAATAACGCGGCAACTGCGATGCTTTATTAGCCTATTTACCGTGAAAAAATACTTAGTGATGTGCGAGATTAAATTTGTGCGTGTCTTGAATATTACTATAAAATGATAGTGAACAATACAATAAAAAGAAATAATAATAAATACGATAAGAAATAGTGAAAGTGCGTTGTAGGTATCAATAGGACACTGCCTGGTTATTGGACAATATTGAATTGGCTTATTAGTAAACGTAGTAACAAATAGGTCATGCATTAACAGATGGCAGAACTAAAGAGGCAATGAGGAGCGCGGAGATCACCTTTTACCGCAAAGTGGCCAAATCCGGCAACAATGAGCCGTGGGGGATGGCTTATCGAGCTGCCTCTGGCAGAGTTCGCCCCCCACCCAACGTGATGCACGGAATGAAGCTCATGGAAGGACATGCAGAAACTGGAGAGGAGACCATGTCTGGGCTCCTGCGCGCGCTGTGTCCTGATGACGACCTGGAGAAGGATGATGCGTACCACCGGCAGGTCCGAATAGCTGCTGCGAGTGCCCCGACTGGACGAGACTCAGATCCACCCAACCGGGAGGCACTGGCGCGAATAGTCAAAGATCTACCAAACACGGCACCGGGAATGGATGGAATGACGCCACGGATCATAAAGCGAGCATGGAGAGCGAGTGGAGAGGAAATGCTGTATATGTTTTCCGCGTGCATAAGAGAAGGTGTGTTCCCAGCCATATGGAAGACCGGAAGACTAGTGGTTTTGCCAAAAGGCAACGACAAACCCCTGACAGACCCAAAAGCGTATAGACCGGTAACGTTGCTGCCCATTTTGGGAAAGATACTGGAACGTCTCATTATCACCTGCACTCCTTGTCTGCACCGGAATATCTCACCAAGTCAGCATGGTTTTAGGTGTGGAAAGTCGACGGTTACGGCGATTAACGCAATTATGGACCGAGTTACGAATACCTCCAAAAACTATTGCCAGCTTATATTCTTGGATATTTCAGGGGCCTTCGACAACGCCTGGTGGCCCATGGTCCTGCTCAAAGTGAAACAAGGTGGATGTCCACCAAATATTTACAAAATCTTAGTGAGTTACTTCACAGACCGGCGAGTGGGTTTATTCATGGGTCGACAGGTGGTGTGGAAGAGGTCTACAATGGGCTGCCCCCAAGGTTCGGTGTTAGGGCCTACTTTATGGAATCTTCTGCTCGATGACATCCTTAGGTTACCGATGCCCGAGGGCGTCAGCATGACAGCCTATGCGGATGATATCACGATCGCGATCGAAGCACCAACCAGAGCTAAAATAGAGCGAGATGCACAATATATGCTCCAGGCGGTGTCCGAATGGGGGCATCGGAACCGTCTGACTTTCTCAGCCGCTAAGTCGCAGACGCTTACCTTGAAAGGCAAATTCAAGCGCCCCCCAACGATACGTATGGACAATAAATCGATCGCGCACGTGAGCATGGCAAAGTTACTTGGGGGTGGTGATTGACCAAGGGTGCTTCTTCTTGCAGCATGCGAACTTTATCGGCTAGCGGGCTAGTAACTGCTTCGGGAAGATGTCGAGAATATCTTCATCGACCTGGGGCGTGCGGTACAAAGCACTTAAGGTCCTGTATTCAGGGACCTATGTTGCAAGTCTTACTTACGCTGCGGCAGTTTGGTGGCACCGGGCAAGCATCTTCGTGGTGAAGCGAGCTTTGCTGCGCACCCAGCGGCCTGCAATGATTCTGCTCACGAAGGCTTATAGGTCTGTTAGCACATCAGCGCTGCCCGTGCTAGCTGCGGTGTTGCCGGCCGACTTAGAAGTCGTTCGTGTGGGACGATTCGCCCAGGAGTGCCCAAAGGAAGCCACAGACAAGGAGCAGACGGCACTTAAACGTAGAATATTCGGAGATGTTGTTGCCCAATGGCAGGAGCGCTGGTCGACCAGCGACAAAGGAAGAGAGTTGTCGCAGTTTTTCCCAGACGTAGAAATGAGATTATCGGCCGGTTGGGTGGAACCAGACTACGCTGTGTCACAAATATTTACAGGACATGGGAGTTTTAACAGCAGACTGCACGCGATGACTCTCTGTGAGTCACCTGTATGTCCCTGTGGAGAAGCTGATGAAACTCGGGACCATGTGCTGTGGGAATGTCAGCTGTATGAAGAAGAGCGGCAACAGATGCTGAATGACTGGAACAGAAACGAGATAGGACCAGTATACCATCAAGAGATGGTCAACTCTGCAGAAGATTTTCGACGGTTGCGTGCATTTGCACACAAAAGGCTTAATATTAGGAAGGAGATTGATTGATGTGGAACTGCCCGAGCGCGAGTCGCTTGTGTTGTGGTGTTTCACGCCCCATTTGGGGAAAAGTGACATTGAGATGGGACACAGACACAGATTTTGTAGGGAGTGAAGAATCGCACCGGGGAAAGAGCCCTTAGCAAGTACCTGGTGAGCGTCTCCCAAGATTCGGTCCGTATGCCGAGACGGTAGGAAGGACCATGGGCTGGTGGAGGGACTTACCTCTCTTGGCGTTCCTGGCGGCCTCGTGATGTCAGGGAATTCCAAAAGGATATGCAGGAAGCTTGGATTTATATCATTGCAGGATACGGCTTTGATGCTTAGCTGCTCGCTGGAGGCGATGATGGCGCTGCACTGAAGACCAGTCCTCCCATCTAGAAGGCGCTTGCCTGCATAGTCGGGGAGTAGATGGTAGTGAGCCAAGAAATCTGCTCCTATAATGGCGGCGCTTACGTCTGCAATGATGAAATTCCAAGAGAAATCTCTGCGGAGACCAATGTTAAGGCAGAGTTGGATTGTGCCATAGGTCTTGATGTCAATGCCATTGGCGGCATATAACGGGTAGTCTGTAGCCCGATGATGAGCTGACAGCCACCAACGCGGATAGCAGGAGAGATCAGAGCCAGTATCTACCAGGAAACGGCGGCGCGATACCAGCTCAGTGACGAAGAGTCGGCGACTGGAGCTAGGACTGTCTGTTGCCGACGCTACTGACAGCCCAGATTGTTTTCCGTCTGCTTCCAGGTGCAGGGCGGATGGCATTTTGTTGCTTTCTCCTGGAACCTGTTATGATACCAGCACCATGATCTGCTGTCACGACCAGGAGGGGGCGCGCGGGACCGGCTGTTGTTTCAGTTCCTGTTCCTGCTGGCGCTTGATGATCTGCCTCTGCTCCTGTGTCGGTTGTCACTGGTCATAGCGGCAACTTGGCGGGCCAGCTCGTCCAGGCGTGCTGTGATATCTAGATTAGATGTAGAATATACCTGAGCTGGTGAGCCAGGGGAAACCTCCATGATTCTGTCGGCGAGTTCAGACACTTTTTCAAGTGGCAGATCCTCCTGTGCAGCTAAAATGGCCTGTAGGTGCTGGGGCAATCGCCACATCCACAATTGGCGCAGGATATTTTCATCTGACATGGACGTTCCAGCTAACGTTCTAAGATGGCACAAAAATTGTGAGGGGCGTCGATCTCCCAACTCCTCTTCGCTGACAAGTTGCCGCACCCGCTGCCTCTCCGACATCGACAACCTACGGATCAGTTCCGTTTTCACTGTTAGGTACCTATCCTTGGCAGGGGACTTGGTCAAGATATCCTCGATCTCGTTAAGGGTACGTTCATCTAATTGGCCAACTATGTGGTCATATTTTGTCTGATCTACCGTAATGCCAGCGATATTAAATTGGCTTTCCACCTGCGCAAACCAGGTCGCAGGTCGTGCGCGCCAGAAGGGCGGCATTTGGCAGAAACTTTACAAATGTTAGGTGGTTCTGTAGGGTGTGGCGGGGAGGCGACTTTACAGGCTTGCTCCAATTGAGCTTGTAGAGAAATGTTTTGCTCCTGCAATGGTTTAGTTGTCAATAATAAGTTTTGAAATTGTTGCTGCAGCTCTAAATTTTGCACCTGCAGGGCAGTAAAACGTTCCTCTATACTCTCCATTATGAAATATGAATATGTTAACCAATAAAACTTACACTAAAATTAATCCTAATTAAGACTAAAACTACAAGCTGACGCGAACACTGCACTGTATGACCGCGGCTAAAGGGTTAATTACGACGCACGGGTTAACGAGATGCACTGCGCCGACGCACAAATCAATTTCACTATGGTCCTATGACGACGTACTGGTTGCCTTCTATACTGTGGCGTCTTACTGGTGATCTCTCTATACTGTGGCGTCGTTAAAATGCCCTTCGTATCGGCGACGACGATATCGAGGTAAAATAAAAGGTTAGATGGTACCTTAGATCCAGGGGTTACCTCGTAGGTGCTCGCAGGGAAGTCCAACTGGTGAGATGTCCTTGAACCGTTGTGTCGCGACGTTTTGAGTTGCGACGGCGCGTCGGGATTGCGGGAATGGTTGAGTCGAGTCGTCGGCAGTCGTCAGCGCGGCGCCAATGGCCACGATGTACGAACGACTTACGACACGAGACGAATCTTTGCAGTAGTTCACCGGACAGTCTGATCGCGCTGCGTTGTTGTCCGTCCTCGGGCGCTTGGAACTTCCACGGTTGCTAGCTGGTGTGCCAGGCAGCGGCGTTGTCGTCAGCGGACGTCGTTAGGTCACGTGTGCACGTCCGTCGATTACCTGTACACGTCGTTTGGTCACCACTTTGGGGGAGTAGCCCCAGGTTGCGTTGTGGATGAAGATTCCAAATGAAAGAGTTTTCTTCCGAGAACGGGTTTATTGCACGGTTTACATCACACACCGTCTTAAAGTCTATCACACTAGGATCTATAGGATACGATCCGATTTTATTAGTCGTAGTTACAGCGAGTCGAGTAGCAGAAAAAGACACCATAGAGATTAGAGGTTGAGACTGGATGACATATATCAACTGTCAGCTGTCAAATTATAGGGTAGGTTAATTAATGCTAGGGCTACATGAACTATAAAAATAATGTGCTGGCTATGTACACGTAAGTCTAGTCGCCACAACCTGTTATGCATCCGAATGTCAAAGTAAATCAGTCAACAAAACTGTGCTTCCTATTTGATTAGTACTTACAAGTACCTAAATACTATTTTATTCATTTTGAATAAAATATATATTAACTTTATCTCCCCAAATTTCTTTAAATATTAGAGTTCTACCCTCCATTTACCTCAACAAATATTTTATTTCCCTTTAAATATCACTTCATTGACTTACCTATTATCAATTAATTTTACAATACATAGGTACAGAACCATTCTCACATAACGACATAAATAATTTCAAATTTAGTGAAAAGAATAAATTCTTTCAACAACCTATTTATTCTTATCTAAACATTTGTTGTACTTGTCTTTGTAAATAATCCCAGGTTTGATTAAAAGTACACATTGCCAAAATGATGACTCGCAAGGGCACCACTCAACAACTGGAAATAAAACTAAGACGTGCCCTTGAGGAACTGAAGGAAAAAAGGGAGGACAATAGTCAACTTCTTAGAGAACGTAAGGAAAATGAGGAGGAGTCTATGGAAATAATAAACATAAATACCCAATTAAAAACAGAAATGGCAGATATTCATACCCAGCTTATGGATGTCACTATTCAACGTGATCACTTACTCACCATAGTCAGCAGTTTTGATGAATGTCGGAACACATACGAGCAGGCCCTAACTCGGATCCAGGACCTCGAAGTGGAGCTGTGTGAAGCAAACAGGACCATCAGACTGCATGAAGAGGACAAACAATGTCAAGAGGCTTTACACACTCACAGCCTCTATAAAGAGTTGATAGGGTAACCAGCTGGACGGGAAATGTCTCATATTATCGATCATCCTTGTTCAATTAATAATCATACTAAGTTAAGTAGTAAAAATAAAATTAAAAAATATATTAAAATAAATAAATACATAAGGAAAACCAATAAATTAATTAAAAGAAAAAAATGTTCTAACCAAAACTTAGTTCTAAGAAAGGAACGTGTAGATTTAATTGATAGTCTAGAATTGTATAGCATAAAATTAAAAGAAAGTAGGCTAAGGTACGAGACCGATGTTCATGAACTGCAGGCTCAGCTTCAGCGACTGGAGAGGTCATTAGTAGTAATGACTGGAAATTATACCTCTGCCCAGCGACAGATACATGAGCACATCCTCGCTGCAAACAGGTACATGGCCCAGTGAAGCTGCGATCTGGGTGCGGCAGACGAGCCCCAGGTTCCCACTTTGAGTAGCGGCACAGACCAAGGTAAGTGCAGCCAGGGTGGCAGACTTCCTACGCAGCACCAAGTGTCAAATAGCCTGTTAGATACTAATAGCGATTTACCGGATTGTACAATGCCTACCACCACTACTACTAGTACTAAGAATACAAACAATAATGTACTAGTATTCTCTGATTCAACAGAAGTTGGCTATGGTCCCTTTTTGCACAAGCAACTCAATTGTAAAACAACGAACTATTGTTTGCCAAATAAATCGCTTACCAAAATAATAGATAGCATACTTGGTCGTAATTATAATAAATACTCTATCATTATATTAATGATGGGGAATGGACTAGATTCAAATAAGAAAGACATTATTAAAGGATTTTCGCTCTTAAAAGAGATTGATGTGAAGAAAATTGTTGTTTGTGCCTTCCCATTTTCTAGGCACTATTTACCAGCAAAAAAATAACAGTATTCACATATTGAATACTACATAATATAATTTAGTGACTAGTCATAACGACAACTTTGTGTTTATTGGCACAAATAAATTTATCAATCATAAGTTTATAGTGATGACTGGCAAAACATTTTATTTGCCTTATAATTTAAAAAAAGAACTGGCTACTTTGTTAGCATTTAATATAAATAATATATTTAGTCAGACTTTGGAAAATATTCCAAGCAATTTAAATTTAAGTTTAAGACAATAGAGGTTAAACGCCTCTAGCAATATATTGACCAAGCAGGATCTTAATATCTTAAATCTTATTCACCAGAATATACAGGGGCTTCCTGGTAAAGAATTAGAGCTAGAATTATTTTTACAAGAAATGAATGTTGATATACTGTCTCACTGAACATTGGTTAAATCAACATCAATTAATTGTTAGTATTAATAATTACAAAGGTATCAGTTCGTTCACGAGAGACTCGGCAATAAGAGGAGGGTCACTCCTTTTGTTAAAAAAATCTCTTAAATGTAAACAACGTAAAGACATTGAGTCACTATCTATAGAACGAACTATTGAAATTTCGTGTGCAGAGCTGGAGCAGCATATCATTGTCTGCGTGTACAGACCCCCTTCTGCAATTTATGACTAGCATGGAAGAAGTCTTGAGAAAAGTTTGTGCAAAAAGTAAGAAAGTTATTGTGTGCGGTGACTTAAATATTAACATCCTAGAGGATTCACAGAACTCTATTAGGTTTCTAAATTTTTTTAAGTCTTTCAATTTACACCACCGTTTCAATGAACCTACAAGAGTCACCTCCACTTCAGCTACGTGTTTGGACAACATATTCTGTGATAGTTGATATTTTTATAGCAATCTTTTGCGATTTATTCTTAAGTAAATAACACACTTAAAAATTTCATCTCGTGTTCAGGCGGGACTCGAACCCACACCTTCCACAATCCGGGTGAATGTACTACCAATTATACCACTGAACGCGTTACTAAGTCGACGAAATTTGTAAGTGCTTGATTCGACATGAGCTGTCGATAGTCTCATCAATATTGTAGGTATATTTACAATATCCAGTGGAAATATTATTACAAATATTTGACCACCAGTTAAGATGAGACTGCTAAATCAATAGTTGATATAAGTAAATAACACACTTTAAAATTTCATCTCGTGTTCAGGCGGGACTCGAACCCACACCTTCCATAATCCGGGTGAATGTACTATATTGTAAATATACCTACAATATTGATGAGACTATCGACAGCTCATGTCGAATCAAGCACTTACAAATTTCGTCGACTTAGTAACGCGTTCAGTGGTATAATTGGTAGTACATTCACCCGGATTGTGGAAGGTGTGGGTTCGAGTCCCGCCTGAACACGAGATGAAATTTTTAAGTGTGTTATTTACTTAAGAATATTCTGTGATTGTAATGTAGGGGAAAAATCTATAAAATATTTCATAAACTCTGATCACAGTGGTCAGTTGGCTGTTATCGACTGTCATCGAAGTGATCCGTCTACTAGTTTTACATGTAGGCCCATTACTAAGGGGCGTGTAAAAAATTTCAAGGAGAATATTTGTAATAAAATATCCTCAATTCCATATATTGAAAATAGTGCTGATCAATTATATGAAAGCCTTTTCGAAATTGTTGAAAAGGAATTTAATGGCATCTTCACAAAGAAGACCATTAAAAATAATTCTAAAAATCAATTTAGTGACTGGGCCACTACAGGTATATACATAAGCAGAAGAAAATTGTTTGAATTATATGACATTAAGGCTAATTAATGTGATCATACATTAATAGAATACGTTAAAACTATTCTAAATGCTTCAAGAAAGTATGCGCTGTTGCTAAATCAAACTACATTTGAAACAAAATAAGTAAAGCAACTAACAAAATTAAAATCACATGGAATATCATAAACAAAGAGACTTGAGTAGTAAATAGATTAGGAACTTTGACTCCCAAACGCTGTATCACGTGGCTCGCCAGGCTCGCCTCCGTGATACATCGTTGTGAGCCAAACTTTCCCAATCTATTAAAAGACCGTTTAGATTGGAGCCTCCGTTAGAGTCTCCGATTCCCTAACCGTTCACATAGCTTGGAACTACGATAAGAGCCTCCGTTAGAGTCTCCGATGTATCTTATGCAACCTCAGTTGATTATTAGAAAATCCAATAACTCAGCATCAAAGTAACCATTAATAACAGAACATTTATGAGCATTGTACTTCCTGAAAGTACATTTAAAACGATGATATTGTAAGTTTAGCTCATTCAATTGTAACTAATGCAACACTGCACTCGCGCTGAAACCGAAATCATGAAGTTTGTTAAACAAAAAGAATCACTTAAATTAGATTGCATCTGTCCTGCATCATCTAATGTCCTTCGACGGCATGGAAATTTATTACCAAGTACAATACGTTGTATTGTGTGCGGTCCATCTAATAGTGGAAAAACCAATTTAGTAATAGTTTATTATTGCATAAAAATGGACCAAGATTCCGTAACCTTTATGTGTATTCAAAGTCTTTATATCAACCTAAACCTATTTATATCTTGAAAAGGGTTTGAATATGGTACCTAGAGCATCATTTGATAAATACAACCATAATGGTGAAATTGTAAGCCCCCATGATGCTTTGCCTGATTTCATTATTTTTTTCGACGACGTTGCTTGTGAGAATCAAAACAACATTAGAGATTATTTCGCCATGGGACGTCATAAAAATATAGATTGTTTTTAAAACAATCAAACTTACACGAAAATACCAAAACAACTTGTACGGGACAATTCTAATCTCGTTATTCTATTTAAACAAGATGACATTAATTTGAAGCATGTTTATGAAGAACATGTTGGATCAGACATGTCATGGTCCCAATTCCGTGAGATGTGCTCAACCGTTTGGAATAAACCATTCAGCTATCTTGTTATTAATAAGGATTGTGGCAAAAATAATGGATCTTACCGATTGGCTTTTGATACCTTCATAGTGATAGAGGAACATGCATAAAAGACGGTTGTGTTATCTATTAACCAGTCTCATTCATGGTTTAAAACCGAGCGGTATACTTCAAAATGGAGTAAAATCTTAAAGAACAAATAGTGAAATCAGCAGCAGCTGTTAAAAAAAAAGTTGCCATGATAAAAGATATTGAAAATACAAACAATAAAACATTAGAAACAATATTAAAACCAATTGTTGATCCTCTAACATTGTTGACAATTAAAAAATATGACCCTCCTCTTAAGGTAGAAGAACACTGTGAACCAGGGATGAAAAAAATCAAAAATGACAATAATCAGTCATTTGAAGACGAAAACCAGTCATTATTTGTCTCTGATGAAGATTATATTGAATCTGTTAGTGAGGAAGATGAAGATGATGAACAAGAGCAATACAATTACAACAAAACCCTTGTTGTGTCACCGTCCGAAGACCATAACATTAGCGAAGGATCATTCAAATCTCTACAGTCCTCGCCAAGTCTTAAAAATCAATCACTGTCTTGGTCAACATCGTCTGAAGTAATGAAAGATGTTCAATTTGGAGTCAGAAATGAACGAGGTAAATTATTACTCGGGAAAACTCGTGTTTATGACGACGGTGGTATTCTTAAAATAGGAACACTTACTGCAAAAAAAAACTGATGGCTTGAAAGAACTTTTGTTCAAAAAGAAAGAACCAAATTTAGATGTAGTAACAGATGATGATTTACAATATTACAAATTATTTCTAATAGAAACCAATGCTCATCGTCGTAATTGCGAATCATCAAAACCCATTAACAGCAACAAAGGATTTAAATATACGAATGTAATTAAGCCTTTGTTCAAATTCTCTAGAAATCCAATTACAAGTGTTGAAAATATTCCACAAGGTAAAGGAATTTCACTTTTGAAGACAGTGAAATCAGATACTGATCTAGTTTACTGGGATGATCCAAATGAATTAGTTGAATGATTAAAGTTACTACTTGCATCTTGGGAAGCAGGTAACACTGGCGTAAATAACGAAATAATTGCAATTATTTCGGAACTTCATGAAGCTGGTATCATAAATGTAGAACATATAAAGAAGAAACCTGGAAAATTGAGTAGTCTTCTTGTAAGAGTCAACCCATCAAGACAGCAATGAACATAGATAAATTTGGTCATCATCTCTATAACCGTTTACGATTGACAGAATACATTGGAAACTACAATGAAACATTGGTGAAATCTGTTACCGGACACTACGATTTAAAAATTTCTAAATTAAAAGGGTTATCATATCCAACTGAAGACGACGAAGCAGTTAACAAAGCTTATTTAGACAAAACGGTTCAAGGATTAAGAAATGACGTTGAGAAAATTAAGCTGGAACTGAAATTACATTTGAAGAATTTGGAAACGTTTACAACAGACCATTTGAATAAATAATTTTATTCAAAGTCTGAAATAGACAATCTAATTCATGTGAAAATAAAGAAAAATGAGCAAAAAGGTCATAATTGATGAACTTCACAAATCAGCCAGAAGAAATTTCCCACTTCGTTGCACAGTTATAAAAGGAATCGATGATCTATCGCAAGCCGACCTCATAGATTTACAAAAATATTCAAACTTTAATAAAGGCTACAAATACATATTGGTAGTGATAGATACATTGTCAAAGTATGTATGAACAAGTTCCCTAAAATCGAAAGAAAAAAACTGTGTTGTCAACGCTATGCACCAGACATTTAAAAATTCATCTAGAAAACCTAAATATTTGCAAACAGATTTGGGCAAAGAGTTTTATAATGATATTTTCGGTCAACTGTTACAAAAATATAATGTGAACCATTATTCTACTTACTCCGTGAAGAAAGCATCTATTGTAGGGCGAGTCACACGTACTCTAAAATCACACATCTTCAAACTTTTCAGTTTATACGGCTGCTATCGATGGGTGGGTAAATTATTAAATACTGTGATAGAGAACTATAACAGCACTATTCATCGCATAACAAAATTTAAGCCCAAAGATGTAAATAAGACAAATGAAAAGGTTGTATTGTGTAATATTAGTAAGGCGTACAGAAATCGAAAACACTTGAAACCCAAGTTTCAAGTTGGTGATCATTTACGTATTAGCAAATTTAAAGCAGACTTTTACAAAGGTTATGTTCAGGCCTAGAAAACGCCTGATGTAAAACGAAAAGCAAAGTTACATCGACGAGAGATCTGTCTCAGTATAAGGAAGAATTGACAGATTCAGTGCGCCTACAGCTCCCGAGTGACTAGCACATAATTATATTTTCATCATTCATTAACTGTAAATTTGCAATATTCATCATCATTATACGTCATCATCATCATTCGGGCGTTTTATTCATCACTGCAAGCAAGATTGAGGACGGGCGCATTCACTCTGGTGACCCTTCAACGCGATAAGGACGCGATAAGACTCGATTCATCAACAAGCAAATCGAGAGGAAAAGTGGAATCCATCCTTCAGGATACCGCCAGCACATCCAGCTGCAGCTATTAATCCGAGGGAAGTGTGCATTTATCTATATTTTACCCATCCTTTCCACTTCGATTTGTGTGAAAACGGTTGAAATTTTGTGTTCAACCAACCCACATTAAAAATATTTTTTTTCCTAATTCTAATTTTTACTTAAATATTCACATTTGTCTTTATAAAAACGTTAAATAAGATTTTGCTATCCAGTTAACTAAGTATTTCTTGTAACTATTTCTTTAAAATTCACGAAAATATAAAATATTCGATTCAATAAGTACTTTGTTTTTTCTCTTTGCTAAATTAATTACTTACGAGTAGAATCATTGCACAATATTAAGTATTTCATTTGTTAAAAGCATTACCATAAATATTTCCAGGTTCTGATCAAATGCGCGGGAATAGTGAGAGTGATAAGAACCTGTGAGTTATTATTATCAGTGATCGGCGGGCGGACGGAGCAAAACCAGTTTGTTAAACAGCAGTACAGTGAGGAAATCAACATAACTGTAACGTACCTATTTTGTTATTCTATTGATTATCGTTGTAAACAACTTCTTTTTCGTTATTTCCGCCGTCAAAATGACTGAGTTAAAAGAGTTAATAAAGCAAAGGGGAAATATTATAGGCAGATTAACAATATTTGATAAATATTTGACTCCTTTGATGGATATCAAGGAGACTAATTCATTACAATTAAATGAGCTTCGCTTAAGAAGCGATAAAATACGTGATCTTTCATGTACTTTCGATGATATACAGTCCCGCATCGAATTGTTGGATGATGATGGTACACAACAGCTGGAAGAACGGGAAATTACTGAAAATTCATTTTATTCATTGATTGCAAAGGCACAATCACTTTTAGAACATTTTGAGAGTAAGATTAAAGTAGAAAATTCTTCCAACAATTCGGTCAAAGGGAACCATGTACAAGTTAAGCTGCCTCCGTTGAAAATACCTCCTTTTAGTGGCGATGCATCCCAGTGGCTTTCTTTTAGGGATACATATTTATCACTTGTACACAACAACGAAGATATGGATGACATTAGTAAGTTTCATTATTTAAAATCATACTTACAGGGAGCGGCTAGTTCCGCTATTAATTCAATTACTGTGTCTTCCAATAATTATATAATAGCATGTAATTTATTATGTGATAGATATAATAACAAGCGCCTTTTAGTGAATGACCACATCAAATGTTTATTTTCGATTCCACAGTTAAATAAAGAAAGTGAACACGGTATTCGTGGTTTAATCGACACTTTGTCTAAAAACTTAAGCGCTTTGAATTCTTTGGGCGAACCAACACATAATTGGGATTCTTTAGTAATTTATATGGCCTCAGCGAAGCTGGACAGTGTGACCGCGCGTAAGTGGGAGGAACACAGAAGCAGTGATGATTCACCCTCTCTGGATCAATTTTATTCATTTTTTCGTAAGCGGGCTACACTTCTGGAAACAATTAATGCCGGGAAACCTTTTAAGAATGAAAAACGTCATAGTTTACCACATTCAAAATCATTTATTGCTTCATCCATTGACTCGTTCTCTGAAAGAAAATGCTCATATTGTAATCAAAATCACAGAATATTTGAGCGTACTAAATTTAAATCGTTACCTATTGCGGAGCGTATAACTCAAACATCTATACTGCAATTATGCAATAACTGTTTGCGTAGTGGACATCAACCACATCAATGCAGATTGAATGGTTGTAAAATCTGTAACAAAAGACACAATACATTACTACATAGACTCATTACAAGCTATTCAAAATAATTCAAATTCAAATAACTGTATCCGATGTCGTCGTTGCTTCCGGACCCTCAACCAGTGTTTCCATGTCAGCCGTTACCGCCATTCAAGCCATTCTTTCCACGGCATTGGTCAAGGTGATGTGCCATGACAAAGTAGTCATTATGAGGGCTTTACTGGACTGTGGCAGCCAGTCGTCTTTTATCAGCGAAAGGGCTTAGCGGGAGATTGGTTCCTGTAAAACAAAAGATTATCATCATAGTGTTTCAGGTATTGGCAACACAGTGTTAAATATCACAGAACATTGCCCTATACATTTACATTCATTACACAGTTCTTTCAAGACACAAATTAAATGTTTTATTTTACCACAAATAACTCAGCGTTTGCCCCATGTTGCAGTGCGTATACAAGATTTAGACATTCCTGATAATATCCAATTAGACGATCCAAAGTTTTACAAACCTTCAGAGATCGACCTCTTACTAGGGGCTGACATATTTTGGGACCTAATTAGGGCATCTAGGATTAATCTGGGTCCTTAAAGGCCAATATTACAAGACACTTATTTAGGTTGGATAGTAGCAGGATCTATTCCAAATTCATTTTATAATAATAATAATTACACAAAAATTCAGTGTAATTTTTCACAGGACATTAAGCTTCAACTTTCTAAGTTTTGGGAACTTGAAGAAGTACCCATATCCAATGAACACAAATCATACAACACTGAAGATTATTGTGAAACACTATTTAACGAAACAACTCGTAGAGAACCAAATGGTAGATTTTGTGTTCAAATACCTTTAAAGGATTATATTGATACTTTGGGTAATTCATATGAGATTGCAGAAAAACGTTTACAGCAGCTTGAAAGAAAGTTAAAAAATAAACCACAGCTGAAGCAGCAATACTCAGAGTTCATTCATGAATATGAACGTTTGGGACACATTTGCGAGATTGAGAAACCGGTTTTTGGCTGTTACCTTCCACATCATGCAGTCATACGAGAACACAGTGAAACAACGAAGCTTCGCGTAGTATTTGATGCTTCTTCTAAAACATCTACTGGAGTGTCATTTAATGACATACAGCACATTGGCCCCGTGGTTCAAGATGATTTATTTTCGATACTACTGCGATATAGACAGTATAGATATGTCGCTTCTGCTGATGTGGAAAAAATGTACCGCCAAATATTAATCAAATCAGCGTAACTTACAGCTCATTTTGTGGCGTGACGAGCCATCACAGCCCATTAAAATATTCCAATTAAAAACGATTACATACGGTACATCCTCTGCACCATATTTAAGCACTCGATGTCTTTTGCAACTCTCTAAGGAGTGTGTCGATGATGTTGAGTTATCTCAAGCGATAAGGGAAAACTTTTATGTCGATGACTTTCTTTCGGGTGCTGAATCTATACACGATTTAGAAGTATTAATTGCTTCTGTTACAGAAAAACTTGATTCAGCTTGCTTGCCATTGAGGAAATGGCGATCCAACGTGCCGGCTATATTTGTAAATAAATCCAACACTGCTTTGCCAAAGAATTTAGATACAACCTCAGAATCAAGTGTTTTGGGGTTTAAGTGGGATCCGTTAAAGGATATTTTGCAATTTCCAATAAACATAAGCAATAGTTCAGCAATTACTAAGAGGACAATTTTGTCAAACTCAGCAAAATTGTCCGATCCATTGGGCATACTTAGTCCATGTACTATTTTTCCCAAAATAATATTACAAAAACTCTGGCAATCTAAACTAGACTGGGATGACACAGTTGATAGTGATTTAGGAAAGGCATGGCTGGACTTTGAATCTAATTTAAAGTTAATATCGAACATTGAGATTCCTAGGCGCGTCATCATTAACGATGCAGAATCAATTCAAATACATACATTTTCAGACGCATCACAAGTAGCTTATGCTGTTGCTGTTTACATTTTATCGAGGGATAATTCAGGCAAAATTCTCGTAAAATTGCTTTGTGCCAAAACTAAAGTAGCTCCACTAAAGTCGACAAGCATACCGCGGCTTGAATTATGTGGTGCTCTGCTTGCAGCACGGTTACGCAACAAGGTCATAAAGTCATTAAATTGTAAGATTGACACACTCGTACATTGGGCTGACTCAACCATAGTTCTGAGTTGGTTAGCATCACAGTCTTGTGATTTGAAAACATTTGTTGCCAATCGCGTCAGCGAAATACAAGAATTAACTGCGGCAGGTATCTGGCGACATGTACCTGGTGACATTAATCCAGCAGACTTAGCCTCTCGTGGCGTTAATCCAAAATCAATTCAATTCGCCAAGCTATGGTGGGACGGTCCAACATTCCTTAGAAAAGACGCAAATTCTTGGCCTCGCCCAGTAGATCCAATCGTTATGCCTGAATTACCTGAGACCAAAACTAAAAAACAAACAATTACACTACAAACCGTAACTACACAAATGCTATCAAGCCCTTTCAACGTTGTAAACTTTGAAAGATTTTCAAGATTTGTAGCGTTGCAACGATCTTTAGCATTCGTATTGCGATTCATTCACAATGTAAAAAACAAAAATGAAAAAATTACTGGTCCGTTAACAGTCAGTGAATTAAATAAATCTTTAAATATTTTGATAAAACAACATCAGAGTGAATGCTTCGCAAACGAACTAAATTTATTAAGCAAAAAACAAAACTTACCTGTGAAATCACGCTTGTTGTCTTTATCTCCTTTCTTAAATTACGACGGCATCATATGTGTGGGTGGTCGTATCCAAAATTCTAATGAAACCTGTGAAAAAAAACATCCCATATTATTAGACTCAAATCATACATTCACAAAATTATTATTTATTCACAATCACAAAAAACTTTTACACAGCGGACCGCTATTATTACTCAGCACAATAAGGGAAAATTATTGGCCAATTAAAGGTAGAATATTAGCTAGAAGCACCACAAACAATTGCAGATTGTGCAAAATAATTAAGGCTCAAGGTATCAATCCCATTATGGGAAACTTACCCGCCAGTAGGGTTACTCCAAGCCTTCCATTCCACATCAGCGGTGTCGACTTCGCTGGGCCATTCTATATCACTGATCGAAAGGGTCGCGGCTGTAAGATTACAAAGTGCTACCTTTGTTTATTTGTGTGTCTCGCTACAAAGGCCTTGCACCTCGAAGTTGCAAGTGATCTCTCTACAGATATCTTCATGTTGTGTTTAAGACGTTTTGTATCCCGAAGGGGGAAGCCATTGGAGTTGTATTGCGATAATGGCACAAATTTTGTCGGCGCCAATAATGAAATCACAACGTTTCTAAGGTGTAACAACGAAAACATTACTGGTTTTGCTGCCGATGAAGGAATTCATTTTAAATTTTCTCCGGCATATTCGCCGCATTTTGGGGGATTTTGGAAAGCAGGGTCAAAAGTGCAAAGTACCATTTAACTAGAATTTTAGGCGACAAACATTTGACTTTTGAGGAGCTCTCGACCCTTTTCACACAGGTCAAAGCCATCCTTAACTCCAGACCCATAACTCCTCTTTCTTCCGATCCAAACGACCTATGTCCCTTGACTCCAGCACACTTCCTGATCGGCAGGCCGCTCACATCTATACCTTCAGCGGGACTTCTAGATGAAAAGCCAAGCAGACTTGACCGGTATCAACTAACTCATCGAGCAAATGCGACAAACCTTTTGGAAACGCTGGAGACATGAGTACCTGAGTGAGCTTCAGCAGAAACTCAAATGGAAAGTAAATCAAAGAGGACTAAAAGAAGGAGACCTGGTCGTTATCAAGGACAACTACACGCCTCCTCTCAAATGGCGAATGGCTCGGGTTCAAAAACTTTTCCCGGGTTCCGACGGCGTCTCGAGGGTGGTGGACGTTGCCACTTCAAAGGGCGTCATCCGTCGAGCTGCACACAACCTCTGCCTCCAGCCAGACACGTCTTCTCAAAATGCCAAGGACTTCGAGGGGGGGGGGGGAGGGGGGGAGGATGTTTAGGCCTAGAAAATGCCTGATGTAAAACGAAAAGCAAAGTTACATCGAAGAGAGATCTGTCTCAGTACAAGGAAGAATTGACAGATTCAGTGCACCTACAGCTCCCGAGTGACTAGCACATAATTATATTTTCATCATTCATTAACTGTAAATTTGCAATATTCATCATCATTATACGCCATCATCATCATTCGGGCGTTTTATTTATCACTTCAAGCAAGATTGAGAACGGGCGCATTCAGTTACTGGTCAACTGAAATATTTACAGTAGTAAAGGTAAATGATACAAACCCACCAACTTATCATTTGGAAGATAAGCATAAGCAGGTTATATTAGGGACTTTTTATGAGTACGAATTACAAAAAACTAAGTAACCTGATATTTACCTTATCGAGAAGATTATCAAAAGAAAAGGTAATAAATATTTTGTGAAATGGCTGGGCCTCGGCAACGAAGAAAACAGTTGGATAGACAGGAATGAGATTGTATTGTAAAATATAAAAATATAACTTTAATCCCAATCTATTCATTCTAACGATATCAATGAAGGGGGGAAGTGGTATCGTGGTGCTCTCCGCCGTGTATGATTTCGCGGCGGAGAAAAGGGCAAAAGGGGAGTCCTTTTGCCCCGTCGAGCGGGAGGCCGTACGGAAGGAGGCCCGACAGGTCCTCCTGAGGCGATGGTCGGAGCACCTCGTCCTCACCCGTTACGGCCGCAGAACCCTCGACGCGCTCGCCCCGGTCATGGACCGGTGGCTTGAGCGTGCCCACGGTGTCGTCTCCTTCCGGATGGCGCAGGTAATGACCGGGCATGGTTGCTTCGGTTATTACCTGCATAAGATCCATCGGGAGGAGACACCTTCGTGCCACGCGTGCGGCGATGCGGTGGACACGGCGCAACATACCCTAGCGGTATGTGCGCCGTGGGCACCGCAACGTGATGCATTGGTGGCGAAGGTCGGCCAGGACCTCTCACTGGCTAGTATAGCGAGGGCTATACTAGCAAGTGACGAGGCCTGGAAGGCTTTCGCTGCCTTCTGCGAGCACGTGATGGCAGCGAAGGAGGCGGCGGAGCGCGAGCGAGAGGCGGATCCTCTCGCCCCCGCGCTTCGCAAGGCACGTAGAGGGAGGAGACGACGCGAATATTTGCGTCTCCTTCCCCTGCGAGGAGCAGGTCCGCTGGTGCGTGGGGCTGTAACCCCACCACCGGCATTGCACGGACCTCCTCCTACGCCTGGTGGGGACGGCACAGCTCTCCCGGCTGTCCCCATCCCTCCCCCTGACCCCGGGGGGAGAAGCGCCGTGCCCGCCGTGTAGGGGGGCTTTCCGGTCGGGAGGGGTCGTGGTGCCAGGTTTCGTACCTCACCCCACGACCTCTCCCACTATTGACGATGAGGGAGAGTCCCAGGAGTTTTAGTCGGTATACCCCCGCCTTCTGCGGGGGGGAGTCCGACATAACCCATCCGTTTACAGACGGATGGGTATGCGTAACGCATTTCTCCTGGGTCATCAAAAAAAAAAAAAAAAAGGGGGGAAGTGGTATTATAGACAGCGTGATTAACCATTTACCGTTCGAGCTACATTTACCTGGATATCAATTTTGTGGTCCTGGAACAAAGCTACAGAAACGTTTGAAAAGGGGAGACAGAGGTATAAATAAGTTAGACAAAGCTTGTATGTATCACGATATTGCTTACAACGACAACAATTTAAACGTTCGACGAAAGGCTGATAAAGAACTTATGAAAATGGCTCGGAAAAGATTGAAAGCTAAAGATGCTAAAAAGGGTGAAAAAGTTGCATCATGGATAGTCAAAAATGCTATGAAAGCTAAACTCAAGGATGGCACAGGTGCTCGTTCATTTATGGCAGCTGTTAACAAAATTAAATCTCAACTAAAAAAGTTAAAAACCAAAGGCAGTCACACAGCTATTAAATACGTATGTGCTGCAGCAAAAAAAAATCTTCAAAAATAAAAAAGGAACCAAGTTGCCGCGCTGTATTCCTCTGCCAAAATGTAGAGGACTATTACCTTTAATCCCAATCTTTGCAGGCTTGTCGGCTTTGGGTTCTTGGGCAGGTGGAGCAGCCGGTATAGCAAAAGCAGTGAATGACTCTAAAGCAGCTCAGAAAAGTCTTCAAGAGTCTGAACGTCATAACAGAACAATGGAAGCAGTGGCTCTTGGCAAAGGATTGTACATCAAACCTCATAAAAAGGGGTTTATATTTGAACCCTTCAAAAAACTAGTTAAACGGCTGCCTAGACGTGCACTAACAGATTTAGATATATTAGAACATGCTACTGACATTCCATATTTTCGGGGAGTATTTATGAGAGATACACTTCCATTGAAGCCAAGAAAAATAGAATGTGCTGTACTTAATTTGGATAGCTCTGATAGTCCAGGAACACACTGGGTCTCTGGAACATCGGGTACGACTGGGTGTTGCGAGGCGCGCTTCTCCCGGGCATGGGTGTCCCTAGTCACCGCCCGGGGGAAGTCCTTCCGGGATGCAGCGCGCCTCGCATCGGTCGGCGGCGATTTAGTCGTCGGCCGTATCGGCCGGCTGGGGCTAAATGTAGCCCTGGCCAAAACCGAGGCCCTATATTTTCCCGGGCCTCGGGAGAGCCGACCACCCCTCGGCGCAGCCATCCGCGTCGGGGGGGTGGACATCCCGGTGGGAGCCGAGATGAAATATCTCGGCCTCACACTGGATCCGCGCTGGCACTTTGGCCCCCACTTTAGGGGGGTGTTAGCGCGGGTCCTAAAGGCAGCAGACTACCTTTCGTGGCTGCTGCCGAATGTGGGAGGGCCTGGAGAGAGGTGTCGGCGGCTATATGCCGGCATCCTCCGCTCCATGGCCCTCTACGGGGCCCCGATCTGGATAGGGGCCCTGACGAAGAAGGGCAATGCGGCCCTCCTAAGGAGGCCGCAAAGGGCCACTGCCCAGCGGGTCGCGAGAGCCTACCGGACGGTAGGTTTCTCCGCGGCCTGCGCACTCGCCTCCACCCCGCCATGGGAGTTGGAGGCTGGAGTGCTGGCCGCCGTCTACGAGAAGACGGCGGCCAAGCGAGCGGCTGGCGATCCCCTCTGCCCCCGAGAAAGGGAGGCAATAAGGAAGGAGGGTCGCCAGCAAATGGTAGAGGCAAGGACGGCCTCTCTCCAAGTGGAGAGGTACGGCCGTCTCACGCTCGCGGCGCTCGCCCCGGTCTTGGACCGGTGGCTCGAGCGCCCCCACGGGTTTTTGTCCTTCCGGACGGTGCAGGTACCGGGTGTCTGGTGGCAGAATTAGGATTTAAATTTCGGATTATTTTAAAAGCGTCGAACGCAGGGGCACGCGTGGGGTCGCGCTCGATTTGTCATTCGTGCGGGTTACTTGGTTATGATGCCACAGTGGACAGGTGAACAACGTGCTTTCGCAATCGAAGCGTATTTTAAAGGTAATGATTCCTGTGCTTTTGCTCGTCGAAGGGTTTGTTCGCATTACAATATTCGACGTTTGCGTGATGCACCAAGCGAAGATCTGATTCGATCGTGGATGCGAAGGTTCAGGACAACAAGTTCAGCAGTGAACAATCCGCGGCCGGGTCCCAGCCGAACGTCGAGAAGTGATGTCAACATCGAACTTGTCGCAAACAGTTTGCGCGATAACCCGCGACAGTCCGTGCGTAAAAGGGCGACTGCTCTAGGGCTCCCAAAAACGGTGGTGCACGAAATATTGAAAAAGGATCTTCGTTTTCACCCCTTCTAAATTCAAATTGTGCAAGCGCTTACTCCTAATGATTACAATATGCGTAAAAGTTTCTGCGAAACAATGTTGCAACGATTTCGTACGGTGAACACAATATTTTGGAGTGACGAAGCCCATTTTCACTTGAATGGAAGTGTTAACAAACAGAAATGCCGATATTGGGCGCCGAAAGGACTAAATCCACGTTTAAAACATCAACAGCCACTTCACAGTCCCAAAGTCACAGTTTGGTGTGCACTGTAAAGCAGTGGAATAGTCGGGCCCTATTTTTTTGAAAATCATCGAGGCCAAGCCATTTCTGTGAACGGTGTATCTTATAGGCTCATGCTTGACAATTATTTTTTACCCACGCTAAGAGAACATCCTGCCTACAGTTCACACACATGGTTCCAACAAGATGGTGCCACACCACACACTGCTAGAGAGACCATGGCACTTCTTCGTGATTTCTTCCCTAATAAATTGATAAGCCGGCGACCTGGGTGGCCAGGGGATGTCACCAAAATGACATCTCCTGGCCACCCAGGTCGCCGGATCTCACTCCCATGGACTTTTTTCTGTGGGAGTACCTCAAAAGTAAAGTTTATAAAACAAACCCAGCGACCATTTCAGCACTGAAAGAGAATATCGTTCGCGAAGTTCACGGCATCCCGACGTCACTTCTCCAGCGAGTGGCGCGGAATACTGAGGTCAGATTCCAAGAGTGTGTCCGACGTGACGGTAAACATTTAGATGATATAATTTTAAAAAAATAAAACCCGCACTTCTCTTGGTTTATATGATAGTAACATTAAATGTATATCTTTTGAAGTTTTTTTTTAATTTAAATTCAAAATCCTAATTCTGCCACCGGACACCCTGTACTTACCGGGCATGGTTGCTTCGGTAACTAACTGCACCGCTTTAGTGGGTATGCCCTCAGGCCGCTTCTTGTTAGAAGAAGCCCCGGCGGCAGGGTCTGCGTAATGCATTTCTCCCGGGAAAACAAAAAAAAAAAAAAGGAACACACTGGGTAGCCTACTGTGAATACTTTGATAGTTTTGGCGACTTTAAACCCCCATTAGAATTAAGAAATTATTTAAGAAACATGTCAATTAGTTATAATATTGTACGGTATCAAAAGTTTGACACTATAAATTGTGGTCATCTCTGTTTAACTTTTTTAAAAAACTATTGGAAAAAGCATTTAAATAATAGATAAAATAAAGAATCGTGTTCAGTATAAACATGTCTTTCACTGTGTCGGTAACTGGTAGAAACGCTTATTCAACAACAAACTGCTCTCCTACATTAGAATTAAGTGGGGAGTATGAGTGCGGTCTTCTGTATTTTTCTACATTCAACTCTATTCCCAATATAGATGAAAGAAACAATACATTTTATTATGGAAATGATGAAGTGATAAAAATACCCGAAGGATCGAATGAATTATAAGATATTTGTGATTATCTTCAGAGCAACATAAAAAATGCTACATTGAAATTAACTGCTAACAACAATACTTTAAAAACATGTATATATTGTTCAGAAGATGTTTATTTCGATAAAACAGATTCGATTGGTAAGATTCGATTTCGATTTTACAGCTTCAAGATCAAAACCCCAAAGGTTTTGATCTTGAAGCTGTAAAATCGAATATAAAAACTGAATCTTAATATCCTGTCAACATTTTACCAACAACCATAGTACGCATCGAATGTGATATTGTGAGCGGGTCATTTGTGAACGGAGAAGCAAGTCATATAATTTATGAATTTGTGCCGAACGTACCACCCGGTTATCGAATAATAGAAATACCTAAAAACTTAATCTACTTTCCTGTCAATCAAAGTTCAATAAGTTCTATCAATATAAGATTGTTAGACGTAAAAAATAAACAAATTAATTTACGTGGTGAAGAAATCCAGCTGTATTTACACTTCAGGAAAAAAATTTAAATTTCAATAAAACCTCTGCTACCTCTCGAAATCAAATCAGTTCAAGGAGAACATCGCACAAAAGAGCACCACATTACCCTAAGAAGAAGCTGACCAAAAAAATAAAGCATATTTAAAGATTGACAAAATGAACATTTTAAATATCGCTCAATCTCCGTCACATGACAACAGCATTGAAAGTTTTGAATTTCATTCATACAAACCATATGTGACAAGTTTCAACAAGAATGATGAAATACGGATACCGATTAATCAGCAAGATTTGTACGTGTTACCTGCGCTCAGCAGTTTGTATATTGAGGGCAGAGCTGATGTGTACAAACACAACAGTACAACAAAAGAAAAGGAAAGAGTATCAAATGTACATTTTGTTAACAATCCCGCCTTCTTTTTATTTCAAGACATCCGTTATGAAATAAACGGTTTTGAAATAGATAGAATCAAAAATGCAGGTATCACAACCACAATAAAATCATATCTATCATTAAATGATAATGAGTCTAAATGAGCAAGTGTTTGGGGTTGGTCCCCTTCTGGTATATCCAATACAATTAATGGTGTATTTTCAGCCTCTATTCCACTTAATAAAGTGTTAGGTTTTGCAGAAGATTACCAAAAAAACATTATGAATTGTAAACATGAATTAGTTCTTTTAAGAAGTAACACAAATCTTAATGCTTGAAAGTTAAATGCTGGCGAAGTTGTTCAAGACATAATAATAAATAAAATTGTCTGGCGTGTCCCGCATGTCAAAGTATCAGACCGCGAAAGAATTAATTTGTTAAAACATTTAGAAAGAGATCGAGGGATAACAGTCGCATTTCGTAACTGAGATCTGTACGAATACCCATTGATGCCTAAAACCCGGAAACATACTTGGTCTATTAAAACTTTATCACTGATTGAAAAACCTCGAATGGTTGTGATTGCTTTACAAACGAATCGTAAACAAAATGCCACCATGTCAATGGCGGAATTCGATCATTGCGCTGTACGTGACGTAAAGGTTTACCTTAATTCAACCTACTATCCATACGAAAACTTAAACATTCGTTTGGCTGAAAATAAATATTCATTAATATACGATCAATATGCAAGATTTCAACAGTCTTATTACGGACGTCGAGCTGAGCCGTTGTTGGGTTTGAGAGAGTTTAAAGACATTGCTCCCTTATTCGTTGTTGACTGTTCTCGCCAACACGAAGCCTTGAAGGGGTGTATCGATGTATGCTTGGAAATAGAAACCGATGCTGAGATACCCGATCAGACTTCTGCCTACTTTTTGATACTGAACGATTACATATTTGAATACAAACCGTTAACCCTTAATTTGGCAAAACAAATTATTCTTGCTTTTCATAGAAATGTCGGTATATATCAATTTAGTTACTTATAGCATCCTAAAAAAATTAAATAAAAAATCTGAATTAGTAGTTTTTTCAAAATCTTTCGTATCCTGCAGGATACATTGCCAAATTTGGGCATAATGATACGCAATTGACAATGTATCTGCAGGTACACATTGCCTAATTAAGGTATTGGAAGAAAAATAAAACAATTGAATAAAACTTTTAATGTTTATTGTGGAAATCATAGAAACAGTTTCTTGTTTTGGTCATACATAGCCTAGTATTGCATTTTGAACAACAAATGCTAGTTTGGCCTGTTTTGCAAAGGCGACAACGACCTTTCTCTTCGAAAACAGGCAGGTGGTCAGCTCCATCATACCTCATGTGATCGATAGGCCGAGGGACCACCGGTTTTTTTTATTTTTTGAGAAGAACATTGAACATCATGGTGCTCCGGTTTCGTGGCCAATGACAAATAAATTTGGCCACGGAACTCCTTGAGAGACATGGTTTTTTTATGTTTTTTTGGGCACAATGTCTTCGATATAAAATCCACCCATTATTGACGCTTATATCAATCATCTGGGCAACAATACCCATATACCATTTGCGACTCTTAATTTGGGTCCTATAGAGGGCTACCAACATATCAGAAAGGTCGACACCTCCCATATGCATGTTATAAAATTTCACGACTTGCGGGCAGTCTACATTCGTTCGCGATTTCAGTTCTTTTGAATATCAGTTTATCTTGCCCAATGGAAATGCGTCAGCAAAGGAACATGCTAAAGTAACCGCTTTATTATCTAGCCACTTGACGACTGCAACTTTGTTGCGATTGCAAACTATCTGCGAATATGAACCCCGTCCCTTTTTTTTTAGAGCTTTGTCTGTAGCCAATTTCTCTTGACATCCTCGCAAGCGGTTAGCCTTCACAGTGCCTAGGCTGAATATTCCCAGCTCATTTCTCAGGTATACAACCAACTCAAGAGAAGTGTAGTAGTTGTCAAAATATACAAAGCATGGCCTTTTTTTGATCGTTTGACATAGTGCCACTACTACTTTGCCTCCAAACCCTAGCGAATTTTCATCTGAGCTGAATCGTATACTGCGGAAAGTATCGTCACCCCCATACAGAATGAAGTCATAAACATACCCAGAGACACCACTTCGCACAAAAGCTTTAAAGCCCCACTTCTTGGGTTTTTTTTGCGTTGTACTGTCGCCTGTTGCCAGCTTTTTTCCCTTTGTATGGAAGAGTCATCTCATCAATGCTAAATCTGTCCTCTTCTTCGGCCGCAAGTAAGCAGTTTTGTCTTATACTTTCAACTAAGGGTCTAACCTTTTGATATCTATCAGTACTCACTTCATTATTGTCAGCAAAGTGAATAAATCGCCGGATTAGCTGATATTTCTTCAAAGGCATAATATCTGCAATTGGCGGATACCTTAACCGCGAACTCCAATAATCTAAATAACACGGCATTTTAACAATCCCCATTAGGATGTGAATAGCCAGAAAGTTTTCTATGTCACATTTTGTTATATTAGCAGAGCGACCTGTTTTTTCTACGCAATACATATTACTTTGATTTACAATATTACTTATGATGTCGTCGGAGAAAAACATGGCGAAATACTGTCTTGGAGAAACTTCTTCAGGAGGTGGATCAGTTAATGAAACTGGTTCAATAGAAGCATTGTGTGTGAAGCGTGCCTTCCTCCAGTGGAAATTTAATTGGAGTCGTTTTGCTCTTGCCACTGGTAGTTGGGGTTGCACGCTTTGTCCGCGCTTTGTAGATCTCGTGCGTATTTGATCACGTGAAGTCGATGGAGTAACTGGCAGAGGTACGGCTGGTGACGGCAATAGTGGAATAGAACTTATAGAAGGTATGGAATTGTAATCAATTTCGGCATAGGAAGGAAATACAGCATTCAAAACAGGAGACAGCGCAGCATCGAGGATCGAAGGAGAAGTGGGTTCATCATGAGTTACAGAAAGTGACGCAGCTGCAGGAGGAGCTTCAGGAGCAGGAGGAGAATCTTCATCATCTTCGCTGTCAAGTAAATTCAGTCGTTCAAACGAAGATTCTAAGGTAGGCGGAGAAGAACTCAGAGAGGCGTGAGGCGATTGGAAGAACTCTTCTTCAATGTCTGACAATTCACTACCATCTGACTGTGCATTTATTTCGGGTAGTAGTGCAATAATGCGGTTACATCTAGCCGCTGAAGCATCTACGGACAATAAAACAAAAAACATGCAACCAAACCCAATGAAAAATAAAAGTACAAGAAAAAAAGGGGTCAAGTATTTAGGGAAATTAAAAAATCTGATGCAAATCTTAGGTTTAGCAGGGCGGGGGTCACACATATACAAAACCTTATTGTAGGATTAGTAAATTATTATAGTTTATAAAAAAAATAAGTCATGCTGCCCTTTTGGCGGTGTATCTCCCTGGATACAATCATAAATAGCATATTTTATGCGGGTTTTTGGCAATGTATCTGTGCGTATACATTTAGGTTAGGAAGCATGTTACGACTTAGAAAATACATTTCAAGACAATAATTTCATCGGAATCGTTAGTTTAGTTCATTACAAAAACAATGCAACTAATATTTCGTGCCAAAGACTATAAAACACAGATAAAATCAATATAACTTACCGCTTTGTTGTTCCCGTGACGTGACATCTTCACAGAATGACGTAACTAGGGATGGGAAAGACTTAAAAATGCAGTCTAAATATTTTTTGGTGTTGTTACTTAATACAGCCTTAGGATAGAATCGATCGATTTAAAATAAAAAAAATGTGTAATGATGTAAATTTTTTTCAATTTACTGTATCTTATGGTGCACATTACCAAATTAAGGGTTAAGTAATATTGTAAAGAAATTATCATGAATGATTGTACGGTCATTGTGGACTTGCAAAGCTTCAAAGATCGGAATAATGATTTTTTAGTAAAGGAATTAGCTATAAGCACTCAAGAGCATACCCAACAATTTTTGATAAAACCTCCATATCCATTCTCGACTTTAACTCTCGAAGAAAAGAAGCATGTTTGGTGGGTAGAAAGTAACAGAGGATTCCGATGGAGTGAAGGACACATTGAGTATAGAGAATTTCAAAGAATGATAAAACCGTATTTGAAATATTTAAAAATTATTGTGAAGGGTAAAGAGAAAATAAAATTGGTAAAAGATCTATGTGACCATGAAAATATTCTAGATATAAGTGATAAGGGCATATAGAATCTAAAAAAGATATGCAAAATGTACTGTAAAGATATAATAGATATAATTTTATTTTATTTTTATTTTATAATAAATTTAATAAAAACATATTTTATATTACTGTAGTTTTATTTACTTTTTTGGATAAAAAATTAAAGACGGTTTTCAATCGAAATCATTTATTATCAATTACTTATTAATACTTTATATACAAGTACCTAGTTTTACATTTTATTTTGATAATATTTAAAATAAACATTAATAAGAATATTTAACAATTATTTCAAATACTATACTATACAATGTCACCACATAGTCTCTTTGATATTTTCCTAACTAAAACGTGCGTAAGGTCCAAAATTTCATCAACAGAATCTTGTACCACGTACTGGGCGTTGAGTTCCACGTCTTGATCGTCTTCCTCAGAAGTGTTCATCGATGCGAGGTCATTCGGCAAGTCCAGAATTTTAATTTGGATTAATTTTAATCCGCGCTTCTCTTTGCATAAGACAAACGACTTAGAAACGTTCGTTTTCTTCTTTGCAAGGCTGAGTTTTCTTGGTTGCTTCTTCGGTCGACGTTCCAAGAGTTCTTGATATTGTTGTGTGAAGTTTTCCAGTGGGTCCTGGGCGTACTGACTGAACATAATGTCTGAAGAATTATCCATTTTCAGTAACAAATAAAAAGTAAATTTTGAAAACACCTTGTATAAAATGAAGTTCTTAGTTATTAAAATCGAAATCAAGAAATAATTATACTTATAATCGATGTAGGTAACGTACGATCTACAGCAGGACCGCGAACCAAATGACGTTATTTAATGTAAAGCTGCGTAATACAAAACCGCTAAGTTTGCATTTCAGCATGTTTGATGGATTGCACAAACTGCAAATGTGTAAATATTTCTTGTACAAATTTACTACACGTGGAGCATCTAATTACTTTATAGGTAAATTTGTCACGTGTACCTACAGTATTTTACCTAATCATATCGCAACAAGTTCTCATGTGAGGTGACTTACTAAATCGTGTTAAAAATTTTAACACTGTTTCCCCTTCAATCTAGTTACCTACATAAATAAAATAATTATAATATGAGATGTGGAAAAGAAAATGAAAAAGAGGTATTCTGTTAAGCAAATTTATTTCTTAAAAGAAGTAATAGGTTTTACACAATGTACCTACGTATGACACTTATAGGTAACCATTACATTATTTATAAAACTATCAATTTAATGTACAGACGGCGTCAAGTTATGTTACCCCCCGCAGTGCTAAACTAGCACTTGTGTCTTGGATAAGGACGGTCCAAAATCCAACAAAGGTAACTCCACGTGACGTCCTATGTACATAGCATTAGTCTATTTACATTAAGACTTAAAGTTAAACAGTAATATTATAATGTCCCCAGGATACAGTGCAAATATTATCTTTTGTAATGAATCGTTTATCGTCTTTTCTTGATAAAGCAACTTTGTTTTGTTTTGTTGTAAAAATTTCATGTTTTATCGATCTAAAAAGAACGTTTCTACCTCTTATCTCATCACCCGTTGACAATACATTAACATAATCAGAAAACCGTAGTTTTTTGGTAACATTTTTTTTAACTCCTTTTGCTTTTTTTATCTCACTATTGCTCGTTTTAATGTTTAGAGCGTAATCCGACAAATTCTAACAAAATGTTGCTTCCTAACTCGTCTTTAAACAAACCGGGAACTTTTTTGTTTTTAGGAATGATATCAAAACGATTATCTTTTTTGTAGTTGCTTGTATCAAAGTAAGATAAAAAGTGTTGTTTCAAGTCTGAGTAAAAGTCATTCGTCTGTATTGAATACAAAAGACTATCGGTATCAGTATAGCACAGAGACAGATTGTGTTGGTAGTGCCTTTTCATGACCGAATAATGAAAATCGTACATATGATTTTTGGAAAGTTCAAAGACTGTAAATCCTATGTAATTTTCATCAAATATTTTGCACTATGAAAGTTAGGATGAGATATGAGCTGTTCTGCCGAATGAAATTTATTGGTTTTATTTCACTCATCTCTCCACTTTGTGACTAGCTTTACGTCTACTCTACGCTCAGTATCTTCGAGAGTTTTCCCGAATATGCTATTGTTCAATAATTTAAAAAAATCTTGTTCAAACGCGGAGTCGGTGCTTTGACGCAAATGTGTATTTAAATCGATGTATTCTTTTAAATAAGGGCTTTGTTTGAATGATATTCCTTTATGGATTTTTTTGAGGTGTAATCCATGTTGTAGACAGGTTTTCAGCATAATGGATGACATAGTTATATTTATGAAATAGATTACGAATTAATTTTATATTTTTTGCACCTGGAGGTGTATAATTTTGTGCGCAAAATGGAAGATTGTTATGTAGGTCATGCAAATTCTCTGGGTAATATAAGTCAACTTCAAAAATATAACCATAATCACTGTCATTGGGAATGTTAGTGATATCAAGTTGTTCATATTCCCTACTACTCAGAAATTTAAAATCCGCGTATGGCAGAAAACTACACATTGCAAAACCATACAGATTATTACAATCCATATAAATTAAAAAATTGTTTGGTAACGAGGGGTCGTAGTCAGGCTGATATTGGTTATTTGATTTAGCATATCTTTTAGAACACAGACAGATACCCCCACGAATTCCTTTTTGTATCATTCTAATCATTTCTAAATCTGAAAGCAAGTCCAATTTTACTTTAGTCTTTAGCAACATAGCATCGAAGCTGAGACTTGGCGCAGTGAGATAAAAAGCAGGATCTAAGTTGTAGTTAACTTTACATGTTTTACGAAACTTTTCAAATATATCACTTAATATCAATACATCGCTCTTTACATATAGATCAGTATACTGTCCTAAGTTCTTTATATCAAAACATTTCCACACCTTTTTTGCATGTTCGTAATCAGACTGACTTATAGCTTCATTAGAAAGATTATTATAAAACTTGTCTATGGAAGGTAAGTTCTCCTCTTCATATACCTTCCAGTTTGATATGTTATCATATGGGTACATTCTCTTTCTACTTAACGACAATAATTCATTTTCATTGTTACAATAAGCACGTAAATGTGCAAAGTCAGTTTGTTGTAGATTTTTAGCTAATTGTTCGATACTTGTCCCTAAAAATTTGAAGGAATCAACAAACCGCACTGCAATAAAATTATTAGTTGAAAATTGAATAAACTTGGTGAAGGATATGTAATTCTCTTTGTTTTTGGGAATAACTTTAATTTCAAACCCGGAAAACTACTTAGTTGCAGCTACTTAAATGCAGGTTCCCTCGGCACGCGACATGACGAGCTAATCGTTGCTATGAACCGCCACGATGTTGA
This sequence comes from Marasmia exigua, assembly GCA_019059595.1. Classification (NCBI taxonomy): domain Eukaryota; kingdom Metazoa; phylum Arthropoda; class Insecta; order Lepidoptera; family Crambidae; genus Marasmia; species Marasmia exigua. Next base: position 11,628,121 of record CM032493.1, on the reverse strand, counting down.
TATACTGGCTATAAACGAGACTTGGCTCCGCGAAGACCAAGACGGGCGCGCGCCTGCGGTACCGGGCTATCGACTGCGTCATAAGCCTCGGCCGGCGAGTGTCCGATCGCGCGGTGGCGGAGTGGGGTTCTTCATCAAAACCGGTATGGCTACACGCGTACTGCCGCACCCCCCCGCTGAAGCTGTCGAGCAAATGTGGATCTGCGTCTCGATATCTGGTAGAAAGACGGTGGTAGGTACCGCTTATAGACCGCCATGGCTGAGTGTAGACTTGTTTTTTGACTCGTTATCATCGACTTTGGCTACGTTTGCTTGGTGTGATAATGTTTTATTGATGGGAGATTTTAATATAAATATGAACGGGAATGCCGACAGTTCTATGCGGAAGATAAATGACTTTTTGCTGTGTCATAGATTAGTTCAGTGCGTAGAAGCACCTACTCATTTTACGACACATAGTGAAACGCTGATTGACTTGGTATGCACCGACATTAGAGGATGTACTACTACTGTTGATTACATACATGACTTAAGTAGCCATGCGTTCATTGTTTGTAATGTTAATTTACCTAAACCTAAATTACTACGTGTTAATCTGCAGCGTAGGTGCTTAAAGGATATTGACATGGTACACTTTGAATCGCACTTAAGAACATTGGATTGGGGATTGGTTTCTATTCTAACAGACGTAGATGAAATGGTGGCTTTATTCAACGACTTCGTCACGTCGACTTTCGATTTACATGCACCGATAAAAACTATATGGTGTAAGGGTTATCAGTATCCCTGGATTACATACAATATTAAGCTAATGATGCGTAAAAGAGACGAAGCCTACAACAGGGCACGTTCGACTGGATTAAATATACATAAGGAATTTTATAAGGAGATGAAACGCGCTGTTGATGACGCATTGTCTAGGGAAAAACGTGCATACTTTGACCACTACATCAACAGTAAGCATAATAACTCACGTTCCGTATGGTCCCATATTAAGAGACACGTTAGGATCAAAACCAAGCCCGAGTTGCCTGGCCATCTGTGCAGTGAAGTTGACAAAGTGAATGACCATTTTTTGGATACTCCAGGTAATAATAACATACCTATATCTACCTTGACCTACTTTGAATTTTATCAAACCACTTCCAGTCAATTTGTACTGTCTAGGGTGAGTGAAAGTGAGGTTTTAAAAATCATTAGATCTTTAAAATCTAATGCCATTGGTATTGACGGCATCTCACTAGAAATGCTAATCCTTACCCTACCTTACTCCTTATCGGCCATAACTGCGATCTTAAATAGGTCAATAGAAACCAGCACGTTCCCCAGACTTTGGCAAGAAGCCCTGATAAAGCCCATTCCAAAAAAAAATTGTCCATCTTCTCTGTCGGACTTGCGGCCGATAAGTATTTTACCGTGCCTGTCGAAGGTTCTCGAGAAGATAGTAGGTGATCAGCTCAAAAACTACTTGGAGTCTAATCAAATCTTACCAAGCTTGCAGTCCGGCTTCAGATCATCACATAGTACCTGTACGGCGCTTCTGCAGGTCGTAGATGACGTTCTAACCGCACAAGATAAAGGGGAGGGAACCTTGCTGACTCTGCTTGATTTTTCGAGGGCCTTCGACTGCATAAATACTTCCCTACTTATTTCAAAACTGAAATACTACGGATTCAGTCAGGACTCTGTACAGTGGTTTCGTAGCTACTTTAGCCACCGTCTTCAACGTGTTCAGATAACAGACGCGCATGGTAATAAGTCATGTTCTGAACCAAAGGTCGTAGGAAGAGGGGTTCCCCAGGGATCGTCTTTGGGGCCTATTCTATTTATTTTATACAGTGCCGATGTCATAACACACATTCGACACTGTAAATACCATATTTATGCTGACGACATACAGATATATATGTCCAGCAACTCAAAAAATATCAGAGAGGCCGCAAAACTATTAAATGAGGATCTTGATCGAATAGCTACATGGGCAGAATCAAACGCGTTAGTGCTAAATGGAAGCAAATCTAAATATTTAATTTTAGGGTCTAAAGATCAGGTTAGGAAAATTAAGAATAAAAATGTTAACGTGGTGATCAAGGGTGTCAATGTGGAGAGAGTATCTGAAGCCAAGAACTTAGGACTGCTATTGGACGAGGAGCTTCGTTTTGAGAAGCACATTAACATGATCATTGGCCAATGCTTCTATCGGCTAAAGGTCCTTTATCAGATACGGAAGTACATTAATGTTTCTAACAGAATAAAATTATGCGACTCATTGGTTCTTTCTTGTTTTAATTATATGGATGCTGTGTATGGTCCCCGGATACTTTCGCGCACACAACAAGCTATCCAGCGTGTGCAAAACGCCTGCGCCAGATTTTGTTTTGATATTCCGCCAAGAACCCACGTTACTCCATATTTGAACGCGGCAAATATGTTGAAAATGAACTCACGTAGGGATCTTCATTTTGCTACGTTACTATTTGGTGCCGTAAAGTCTGGATTGCCACCCTATCTGCTTCAGAAGCTGGTTTGGACGAGGGAAGTACAGTCCAGAACCCGTCGTTCTGCCCATTCCTTAGTTCTGCCACTGCACCGGACTGTGGCCTTTAGGGGAAGCTTCAAGTTTTCCGCGTCCAGATGTTGGAATGACCTTCCTCCGCCGTTGCGCTGTCTGGAAACGTTAGGAGCATTTAAAAGAAAATATAAAATATATCTTCTGGGTAAACAAAAAGACACCCCGTGTTTTGCTGCAAAAGGTATTAACAAATACTTGTGTTAATACGGGAGCTTTAAAAAAAAAATTAATAGATTTTAATTGAGACAACAACACGTACTGGACCTGAACAGAGACCATTTAGTTCTGCGTAAACCAGAAACGGTGGAGGTGCTGTGGACGCCAGTACCAGCGCAACTATCTGTTTCATCAGCAGCCATTTGTGTAGGTGCGGAGATCGAACTCGCGACCCTCATGTTCCAACCGGCACTTGAACCATTGCGTCCGTTTCACACAAGCCTAGACCTGTCACATACAAGTTATCACTATTTAATAGTATCATATTATTATTTATTCATTTGTATTCTCATTAGGTACGTAGGTATATCTTCGTTATTATTATATATTTTATTCCCCATAACTATGTATAACACAGTAGGTATTATTACACACACTTATTATATGTATTTATACCGTCCGTGCGTCATAGCAATCAGGGCTCACATAATACCAGCGCCATGGCTCACAGGAAGGTACCTACCCCTTCCTTAAGTCGTGGCTTTAGCTGAGTGAGCTCCTTTTTGTATGCACCGCGACACGCCTGGACACAATGTAGGTATATATTGCCCGCCTCAAATATTTTAACTTGTAGGTTTTTTTATTTTTCCTTTATTTTAAAGTGTTGTATTGTCTTACTGGTATAAACATCAGAAGTTTGTTTTTTTTTTTTTTTGTTCTTCATTTGTAATCATGTGTGTCGTGTGTGTAAACAAATAAATGTTTTTTATCTTTATCTTATCTTTATCTAGTTCACGAATGAATAAATGGCAGTCGTAACCCGATAAAATATGAAAGAATACTGGTATAAATGAAGGTATTTTAAACTGAATATTGCAATAAGAGTGACAGGCACCACGATATTTTCCTGTGAAGTGACAGTGGTCCCGCACTTTATCTCCTGTCAGCAAATTAGCGCATAAATAACAGTACTCTGCCTTTTCAAAACTAGATCGTTCTTCATCGCTATAAATTATTGGAACCGGATTTTCATATGCTGATTTAATAACACTATAAATACGCTTCACATCTTTTTCCAATTGATTTACGAACTGTGACGCAGAATCAGTCCCTCGATAGGTCACTAATCGGTTAAGTGAAATTATTTTTACTTTATTTTATTAGGACAACCAACAAGATAAACACTGTTACAAGCAAATAAGAACATAGACAAACATAATCTTAAAGCTAAGTGTCACCTTACTTATAGGTTGCCACGGCATGCAATGTGTATTAGTGCGTTAAGATTAAACTAAACTTTATAAAATTTAATTACATCCAAGACTTGTGACGTGTTCTCTAACGAGTAGGTGGTTCAGGCGTCAAGCACTGCAGCACCTGACGCCTGAATTTTTGAGGCTTATTTGCAAAAATATCTATTTCACACGCTTTGTGGAGCTTATTGTATTGTCGCTGTAGTCTGTGCATGGTGGCGTGATGACTCACATTGGTTCTGGTACCCTTAACAAAGAAAGGCACGTATCTTCCGACCCGCGTTGACGGTTATTTGGTACGTTAATCTGGATCAATTGTAACAGAGAGGAGCAGTCTGTAGTGCTATTGACTATTTTGTGTAATAACATTAAATCTAATAAGAACCTACGATCCTTCAATCTATTCATTCTGAAATAGGTCAGTCTACCCTCATAAGAGGGTAATGCGTTTGCCTTATAAGTCTGATATGAGAGATGCCACAAGAATCGTTTCTGGATACGCTCTATGCGTTTTATGTGAACGTCGTAATGGGGGGACCAGACCTGGGAGCAGTACTCGAGGTTGGATCGGACCAGCGACTTGTACAATAAAATTTTTGTTGATGATTTTTTAAATTCTTTGGAATTGCGTAATACGAACCCAAGCATTCGGAAACCCTTTTTCACAATTTGGTCGAAATGCTCATGAAACCGTAACTTTTGGTCAAGAATAATGCCTAGATCACGAATAGACTTAACTTCTTCCAATACGTGACCTTTGATGTTATACGTTGAAAGCGAAACATTTGTACACCTAGAGAATTTAATATATTTACATTTTTCAATGTTCAAAAATAATTAGTTACTATTGCACCACATGGCTAGTCGGTTCAGGTCCTCTTGCAATAATCTTGAGTCATTTTTGTAACGTATTTGCAACGATAATTTCATATCGTCAGCGTATAGAAAACATTTGGCGTGGCGGAAAGCATTTACAATATCATTTATAAAGATATTGAAGAGAATCGGACCCAAATGTGAACCCTGCGGTACACCAGACGTACACACGAATGGTTCCGAAGAGTAGCCGTTGACCACCACTTTCGACCTCCTTTGTTGAAGATATGAGGAGATCCATGCCAGTAGATGCCCAGTGATACCAAAGGTGGAAAGTTTGTGAACTAGAATATTGTGATCAACGGTATCGAACGCTTTACTAAAGTCAGTGTAAATTGTATCCACAGAGAGTCGCTTGTCGAGAGATTCAGAGGCTAGGGTCAAGAATGAAACGAGATTGGTGGCAGCCGAGCGCGACTTTAGGAAACCAAATTGCTGAGGCGAGATTATTTGATTTATATGCCAAGTCAATACAGGACATACTAGAGATTCAAAAACTTTACCAAACACACACAGTATTGATATCGGCTTATAGTTTTTAACTGATCGGGCATCGCCTGATTTAAAAATTGGGACAATACGCGCCTCCTTCCAGACAGAAGGGAAAGTGCCTGTTTTTAGAGACTTATCGAAAATATTAGTTAGAGGAAAAGACAGCGCCTCACGACAACTGACCACGAAAATGGGGGGTACACCGTCAGGACCGGCCCCCTTGTTTCGATTCAACCTGGCAAGGATCTTTAGTACTTTTTCTTGAGAAAAACACAGATTATTGAGATAGTTAGAGGTAAGAGTCTGGGGGTCTAATTTGAAGTTAACTTTGAGACTCAATCAAATGTATTTGACGACGTTTCCTAATTTGAAGTGAACATTGCGTCGGTTGAACTCAACCGAAACTCTTTTGACACATCTCGCCTCAAACCCTAATTTGAAAGTACCAAACCGCTTCCGAAATATTGAATTTGACAACTCGTGTCTCGCGTCCTTATGTCACAATTCACGATAGCTAGATAGGTGTTTTTGTTCGGTTGAATGGATTTATGGTGTATTAAAAAAGGATCTTTATGTCTTTGTAAACAAGGTCCAATGTCTGATATACCAATTAAGATTCGTTTTTTCTTAGATTAAATCATAATAGCGGAGTTTCTTGGTAAAAAATGTAAAAATTGCTATACCTATATAGATGATTATGAATACATTGAGTACTTTTTATGTATGAATCTTAGTAATTTATTTCCGTTTAAACATGGAAGTAAATTTACAATAGGTACTTAAGTAGGTACCTACTTACTTATTTACCTACTGAGAAATTTTGTAGATTTACCAGTGAGTTTTTTACTATAATGTAATGCAATTGTTCAATGATTTATGCACATTTAAGTATAAGTACCTGCTAAGTACCTACCTAGTGGTGTAGGCTTCTTATAATAGGTAACTACATTCAATAGGTAGGTATGTAATTAATCTGCACAGATTAATTTTTCTACGACTGCATTGTATTCTTCAAACTGAATCTTATTTAGCAGTTCAAAAGTTTGAAACTATTGATGGTTTAGTTAGGGATTAACTATATAGGCTTTTGACTCAATTAGGTATTAACCTACCTAACTTTTGCTAGAATACTAAGTTAAATACCTTTTGAGTGGGTTTTTACCAATTTCTATTACTAGCCACAATGATTACAAGAGGCAATAATTTTGCCTAGGTTAATTGTCTATAGGTATTACAAGTATAAGTAGGTAATAAGTTTTCTCTTTCATTAAAAAGTGGGTATACCTACTTACCTGCCACACTTAACTATTTGTTAGGTACATAACTAAATATTTAAGTACTAACCTACTTATATATTTAAAAAATTTAAATATCAATTGAAAATCACACATTGCATAAGTTTAACTGGTTTAATACATTTGCTCTACTATAGTTAGTGACCAATTGTTATATAGGTATGGAAAGGTACCTGTAAGTATGTCCCATATACTGCAGAATAAATAAATATTTCACATCTCATTCATTGATCTGACTCTAAGATAGGTAGCTCATGCACCTGTGTAACTGTGATATCAGTTACACAGGTGCATGAACCAACAGCGGGATTACAAATATTTACATAAGTACTTATTACATAGGAAACACACATACCATGAGTTGTGATGTATTCAGTCCGGAGCCTTCGTTGCTGGTAAATAAATAAATATTTCACATCACATACATTGATCCGACTCGACTCCGAGATAGGTAACTGAAGCATCTGTGTTACAGATATCAGAATCAATACAGTGGGATTACAAATATTTACATAGGTACTTAATAGAAAACACCCATACCATTAGTTGTGATGTATTCAGTCCGGAGCCTTCGTTGCTGGCAAATAAATAAATAAATATTTCACATCACTCGAGCACCTGTGTTACAGATATCAGAATCAATACAGTGGGATTACAAATATATACATATAATACTTGTTATTGTTAATATGTGTTTTCTATGTATTATAAGTATGTATTTATAATACATAGAAAACGCCTAGACCTATACAAATAGTCATGTTCATGCATGCAATGTTTGTACTGTGCGGGGATCGAACCTGCAACCCTTGGATCTAAGGCATCATACACTCCTATTGTTCCAATGCCGTATTAACACTCACTGCGATTAACATACATTCAAATGTAAAGTGAAAGTTCAAGTGGGCAGGATTTGAGGAAAATGAAAATAAAAACAACATATGCATAATTGAATCATTTATTAAAATAAGTAATAAAAAATAAAATAAATGTTATCCTATTTTAAGGAGAAACTATGTATACTTTTTACGTTGTATTTCGTTTCTGCACAATAAAGTCTCATATAAATAACAAGGCCATTATAATTATACACACATATTGTGATACTAGTATTGATTAAAAACCATTAACTATTTACATAATAAATGACTACTGAAGCAAATCGTACTTCTCACAGGTTGTCCTAGACTAGTTTTAGAAAAGAAACAACTTCGTATAGCAACGAAGCCCGGAAGACTGGAACTGCGTATGTTTTTTCTAGCGGAGTCCTGTGCAACGCTGGTAGACATTCTGCAAGAATAAAGGAGTTTTAGATTGGTATGGTAATAATGTAACAGAAAGAGAAATAATACACAGAAATGATTAGTTCCACAATGTGTAAATTGTAGAAATATGCACATAACTCAGATAAGTTTTTGAAACATGTAACCATTATCCATTTGGTGTGGTTCCTCCGTCACAAAGGTCGTACGGCAATCCCTTCATTGTAATTGCCAGACTCGCCAAATCCTCGATCATGGTTCATGAGTACACTGGGCTCCAAAGTCATGGTTCTGGACCACCAACCAACAATAACACTGCAAGGATTTGACGACCCATTTGGAACGGTAGTGAACGCTGCCTTTGTTCCAAGGGTTGCTGGTTCGATCCCCGCACAGTACAAACATTTGTGTGCATGAACATGTCTGTTTGTATTGGTCTGGGTGTTTTCTATGTATTATTAGTATGTATTTATAAAAGAAAAGTATTATATGCATATATTTGTAATCCCACTGTTGATTCTGATATCCGTAACACAGGTGCTTGAGCTACCTATCTCGGAGTCAGATCAATGTATGTGATGTTGTGAAATATTTAATTATAAGGATTACACTTTTATATACATGTTTCAAACATTTATATTATCTTTATCTTAATGTTTTTTCTTTCAGTAAGGAAATTAGTTATAGCACAGATATTATAGATTCAGTTAAATAACTTTTTGTTAATTTGATTACCTCCGGTGAGATGTTCACTTTGTTCAACTCATTCTCCAACAGTCATTCTAGCTCAGCTTTCTATTACAGTTTGGTCCAATGGAGAACTTTGATGTCTTGTTTACTGAAATATTTAATTACAAATGGTTAAATTATAGAAATGATGTTACAAAGTTGTTCTTTCTAAAGTGTAAATTGGAATAGTCATCATCAGCCCATTTAAGTCCCCACTGCTGGGGCACGGGCCTTCTTCAATCACATGAGGGGTAATTGCCATACTCACCACGCTTGGCAGACGGGTTGGCGAGGGTTTTGATATAAATGCAGAGTTTTCCTTGTCTGGGTGCTGATGATCATGCCAGCAGCTTTACCTTAGTCGCCTTTTACGACACCTCGGTAAGAGTGAGGATGGCCTATTCTACTCCGTGGCCGAGTGGTCCCCAGCAAAGTAGAATTATTGGAATAGTAATTAATAACAAATAAACTTATTTAGGTAGGATTATGCGACTAACCTAACTTATACTTGATATTTTTACTTACGAAAGTAGAGTCTTTAGATAACTATAGAACTTGTATATAAGCATAATACTAATGTACATACGCTTCCAAACAATGTTACAATATTTTAAACACAAACTAAGTAGAAGATACTACGTATACTTTAAATTATGTATTGAGATTACATATTTATCGTACGTACATACATATGTCAATAATTTACAAGTTTTTTTCTAATGTTTCACAGATGGCCACAGATAACTATATGGGCTATGATGTAGAAAAATAGCAAGCTGTCAGATTTTTAAAAATATTTTAACATTTTAATGTTTTTATTATGTAAAATCTTTCTTTCAAACACTTTAAACAATAGTCCTTTAATTAAAAAAAGTCAAATATCTTTTATTCTTTAAAATTTTTATTGTTAATTGTAAATAAAATCAATTCAATTGGTTTTATTTGATGTGGGTCTTTCGGCGACACTATCATCGCGAATATCATTCATTCACGAGAGTCTATGGTCGGATCCGTACGAAAGTGTCCCATACGATAGTATTTCAAATTGCCAAACTAAACTACAATTGATTGACTGTCGGCTCGATCGAACGATCGTACGTGGTAACTTGAAATTAGGCCCCCTGGTTATCTGTTGTCGGGCAAGATATGGAGCCCGTCCTAAACACCGATGCGAAAAAAGACGCAAAGAGATCGCATATACCACCTCCATTATCCGCCTCACAGCTGTCGAGAGTCATCGATAGGCGTTGCTGTTACGTTTTTTGTTTTTAGGGTTCCGTACCTCAAAAGGAAAAAACGGAACCCTTATAGGATCACTTTGTTGTCCGTCCGTCCGTCCGTCTGTCAAGACCCTTTTTCTCAGGAACGCGTGGAGGTATGAAACTGAAATTTATATCAATTACTCAGGTCTACTGTCCCTTGAAGCTGTGAAAAAATCAAACTTCTAAGCCAACGCAATCAAAAGATACAGCCGTTTATGCCGCAAATTTTCGACACTTGGAAGGGAATCAAAACCTACAGGGTGCTTCCCGTGAACTCAGAATCTTAAAATTTGGTACGAAGCAACATCTTATAGCATAGATAAAGGAAAAATTACGAAAACCATAAATTTTTAGTAACATCACATAATATATTTTTTTTAAATAATTTTAAACTTACTACCCATTTCCTCATAAACGCGTAGAGGTATTAAATTGAAATTCATACCAAATACTCAGGTCTATAATACCTTTAAGCTGTAACAAAATCAAACTTCTATGTCAACGCAATCAAAAGAAACAGCAATTCAAGCTGCATATTTTGAAACTCGCAAGTACTCGCAAGGGAATCAAAACCTAAAGGGTACTTCCAGTCGACCTAGAATCTTGAAATTTGGCATGAAGCAACGTTTTATAGCACACATAAAGGAAAAATTCCGAAAACCTTAAATTTTTAGTTACGTTACGAAATATATATATTTTTAATAAATATAAACTTATTACTTTTTTCCTCATGAACGCGTAGAGCTATCAAGTTGAAATTCATATCAAATACTTAGATCTAATTGCCTTTAACCCGTGAAAAAAAAAAATTCTAAGTCAACGCAAAAACGCAAAAGTACAACCATTGATACCGCATATTTTGAAACTCGCAACTACACGCAAGGGAATTAAAACCTAAAGACCACTTCCCGTTGACATAGAATCTCGAAATTTGGTAAGAAGCAATAGCTTACAGCACAGGTAACAGAAAAATTCCGAAAAGCTTAAAATTTTAAGTAGTTATACCCCCAAAAAATTGTGATTGTAAACATAATTGTAGTTACAGCAATGACCGCGAGTTATTATACTATGTATGGGGAGGGCAACATTTAAAGAAGACGAAATAGCCTTCTTCTTTATATTTCGACGTTCTTTTATCGAAATGATATGTGTTAATATAAAATATAGGATTACTTAAACGATAAAGAGATCTTTGTCTTAAATTTATGCTCCTCCATCTTTCCCCATTGTAATGTTATGAATTTCATTTTGCAATAAAAATACCATAGTTATGACTCGATTGTCGTAATGAACGAACTTTGTAAACCTTGCAGGTTTGTACGGAACCCTCGGTGCGCGAGTCCGACTCGCACTTGGCCGGTTTTTAAGAATGTCCAGAACAACTTTGGATTGTCACATATTGATTTTTCGAGTCCGGCGATATAATTTTTATGACAGACATGTGTAAGTTCAGCACATCTCTTTTTTAACGTAGACAAAGCTATTTCGTCTAGAGGATTTTTGCATTTCCGATATTTCATGCGTAGCTTGTATTTTTCTTTTAAGATATGAACGAGTTCCTTTGTGTACCAAATCGGGACTTTCTTAGAAGCCGATTTATGTTATGGAACATGCTTTGTAATTACATCTCTTAATATACTATAAAAAGTATCCACCATTACGTCCACAGAGCGCGATGAGAGTTCATTTTCCCATGATATTGAATTTAACTGCATTATGATCGCATCGTAGTCTGCTTTATGAAAACTGTACCTTAGATTCGCATCATTAGGCGATAAGCTGGGTGGATCTGAGCACGGGACAGAAAACTCCAAGGGAGGATGATAGAGATCGAGATTACTTAGAGATTAATTATCATAATTACAAACAATGTAATAAGCAAACGCCGCCAGTAAATGTTTTTGTGGTTTTAATGTGTGCGCGCCTTTGCTCTCATTACATGGCTGCAAAATTGACTCAAAATCAGCGTAAATAACGAACGGAACATTTTGCATACATTGATAATTTTTGAATTGCATTTTACTGCCAAAATCTGGTAATAACGTAACAACACCCCCACAAATATGTTTATCATGATCTTGTTTTGATTTAAAAAACAATAAACATTCATCACAAAAGTGCAACTTTCCATGGTGCTTTGTAATCTGACTTCGAACTAATCTCGTTAAATCTTTTATTAGACAATAATGTGATTTCATACCATTTTGTAACAGAAGCATATTGATGTGATTTTTCTTTTTTAATTATGCCTTATACAATGTCCCAACAATGTTTTGTTTGTAGTCTAAGCCATAAACATTTACGCTAATGTCATGATTATTTTTCTCAAATATTTTAATGTCTTTAAATGAAACTGGAAAATGCATGTTATCAAGATTCAAAACATCGCTAAAGTGTGGATATGATTGTACTCGACTGGCGTTTTTAACCTTTGGGTATAAAGCACTCAAAACTGTCCAAGCAAAACAATATTCATCTTCGTTTGTGATATTCAAGCAAGCCTTTTTTTTTTTTTTGATTTAATTTTTTTTGGCAATTCTAAATAGCTAGAACCTCTGAGCGGTGAATATTTGTTTATATTAGATTCGAGATAAAGTATATCCAAAAGAGACCACCCGCTCCCCTTTTCTTGAAATCCATCTACCTTTTTACATAATAATCCTGAAATATTATCTAATAAGTTGTCAAAAGAATAGTTCAAAAATATGGGAATATTTTCCGTAGCAAATGATTTTATTTCCATCGTATCGTCTTTAGGTAAAATAACTTTAACAAATAATTCAAAGTTCTCCTTTATATTAATATGAGACGCGAACCGATTTTTCAATCATTTAGAAGAGACCTACGCTTACGTCCTTCGTACCCTAGACGCCCTATAATTTACCCTAACGACCCCTGAAAGGTCCTGGGACGATTTCCCAAAACTCTAATTTTGGCGAATTTTTCAAAATTTTCAACTCATACAAAATTTGTTCTGCGCCTGATATTCGTATCAGGCAATTTCATCGTCATTTTCATCAAATCTCTCGCACTTGACCACTTTTTTATAAATTCTCCCAAAAATCAGTCTTTTGTCCGTTTTCGAAATTTCTTGCTGTTTTGTCTTTGTCTTCTTCAGTTCTACCCCCCATACTTATTTCAACCCCCTACCCCTTAAATTGGGGAAGTTATTCGACTCTGAAAATTCATCCGAAAAATTTGTATGGGAAAAATATTGAGCTTAGGTGGACTTTTTGCCTAAGTCTAAGGAAATTATAAAAATTCATAAAAAAATCATTTCTTAATATTTTGGAAAAATAAAAATTAGAGTGTTTACCCCTTACAACCCTTCACCTTTTGACGCATAAACCACCCCCAAATTTCATCCCCTTCATCCCCTAAAAAATTAAAAACCCAAATTTTTCACTTTTTTGCCCCAAATTTGCTCCAAATTTTGTTTGTTTCAGAATTTTCAAAAAACTAACCCTAAATTTTCATCCCCTTTTCAACCCCTAAAATCCAAAAAAATTAATTTTCACCCAAAATCGTTTTTAACTTAGAAAAATATTTTCTTTTAGAAATATTTAACACCAACCCCTAAATTTCAACCCCCACCCCAAAAATTCTCAAAAATCGAAATTTTCCCAAATTGTTCCCTATCTTATCCTGAACCTTCTGAACATAAAAATTTTTGACTTTACCCCTAAAAACCTACAACCCTTAAGTGTTTTACCGCCGAGCGGGACTTTAGCTCTGTCGTTCTTTTCCTCCTGCTCGGCGCTAACTCAGATAAGTTGGTTCCCCAATTGTGTCGTTTTATTTTGTCCCCTTCTTTTTGCACCAATAACTCACCATGTCGAGACGTCGATCTGGTGGAGGATCTGGGACCACCTCTCGTCCACCTGCGCCCCAACCAATCTCCTAAACCAACCCCACCAAAAAAGAACCCCCAAAAATAAAAGTTACCCAAACAGAACCCACCACTAGCTCCCTAAAGCCGACCACCTCCTCTTCCCAACCCCAACCCCCAACTTCCCTTTCCCAAACCCTTAAAGTGCTCAAAATTCCCACTGTTGCCCAAACTCAAGACCCTGTTTACTCCCAAAGAGGTGTGCTACCAGAGGTGTCCCCATCAATAGCCCGCAATGAGCCGTTGCAACGGGGATTGGATATCCATCACCGAGCTCGGATCGCTCTCCTTGCAGAGATGGAAATCATCGATGAGGCGATCCATGCCGGTAAATCCCTGACGCGAGAAGGGAAGATCGAAATCAAGGAGGCGCTAACATCGATGCGCAAAATGGTAATCGACGCCGAGAACGAGGCTAAGGGCTTGGTAGGCGAGGTAGGGGAGGCCGTTTCAACCGGTATACAACCCTCCATAGCAACCCTACCGCCCGCCCCTCCTACACCTGAAATGGTCAAGGAAATGGTTAGCCAAGCGGTTAAGTCCGAGCTGCAACCAATCCTGGCCGCCATAAAGGATCTCGGTAGTTATCCTCGATCGCCAGACAAATTCGAGGAGACCATAAAGGCTGCGGTTCAGTCTGAGCTGCAGCCTCTCCGTAAGGAGGTTGGCGAACTCAGCTAAATGGTCCTCGAGGAGTTCAGGGCGACCCGGGATGATTTTGTGTCAGCGACCCTCGAAACCGGACTGAGATCCGAGATCCCACACTCTGCCGAGAAATACGGCTTAGACCGGACCATCCCAGAAGACCTGCAGCGCTCAGGACTTGCGCCAATCGATCTCGCCCGGAAAATGACCAGCCGAACGATACCGTCGCCTAGGTTGCCCCCCGCTATCCCCCCCAGAATTGCCCGACCGGCTTTGTTCATAACGGTGACTCCAAAACAACCACTAACTGACCCAGACGACGCAGTTACCCCATGGAAACGTACAGTATCCTTCAGGAACTCCGGTTTTGCCCCGGAGCGTATAATTCCCTTGGAGAACCATAGGTTCAAGGTCGAGTTTGCGACCACGGAAATGGTCCACAAAACTGCCAAAGTTTCCAACAAAGCCCCCTCAATTGTCGCAACCCCGGCTAGACCCAAACTCCCTTTACTAATCCTCAAGGGGATCCCGAAGGAGATACCTGACAAGGACCTCATCGGGACCCTTGAGGGCCAGAACCCTATCACTGGACTGCGCCTGTGTTATATGACGGCGAATCGAAAGGCCAATCTGTACAACGCGGTCATAGAAGTGCAGCCGAAAATCAGGAAACATATCATTGCACAGGGCTGGCGCCTGAATCTGGGCTATGGCAAAGTCCATGTCTCAGACCAGAGCCGCTTTGTGCAATGCTATGTATGCCTGAAATACAATCACACTGCCAACAAATGTCCCATACCCGGCCAGAAAAGGTGCAGCCATTGTGCTAAAGACCACCTTTACAAAGACTGCCCCTACAAGGATGACCCGGACCAGAAAAATCTTCGCTGCATAAACTGCGAGATCCAAAATCTGCAGGAGGTCTATCATTCCGCTACCGTCAAGGAAAGATGTCCCACACTACGACAAGTTATTAACCTAGCCGACGCCAATACAATGTACGAAGAACTCCCCGAACTCCCTGAATCCCTTTTAACCACAATAAAAACCCACTCAACTCTATCCCTAATCTAAGTCCTTCTAAATGAAAACAAGCCCAAAACCCAAATCCCAAAAACCCATTGACCCAAAATATCACACAAAAACCCACAAATCTTCCCAACTTCTCCCTCCCCCACTTTATCTTCCCATATCCTCGTCCTAGTCCCCCCGTCAAAATTCCAAAAATTACATCCCTTAATTCGTAAAGAAAGTAAACAAATATTGGCAAACACAGGCCTGGGTCACTATGCCCGGGGGATTGGCGGACTTCTCCTCGCGAGAAGTCAAAAAAAAAAAAAAATATGAGACGCGATAGCCAAATCAAGCACTTTCCGTAACTTAGACGAAATACAATGCATGAAGTGAGTAGGTGAAGTAATCGCCAACTTCTCACCGCTGGAAGTGAATTCACAGTCGGGGGTTATTCGATATGATACTATACGACCTCTAAAGCTGAATTAACAGTCTCAATTCCATCATCATAATTAATTAATGTATTATTTTTGTGGGCAAGGCTTCGCAAGTATCCCGGAAATTATTTTTTAATTATAGATGCTTGACATACTGAACAAAAAAATTGTTCTCAATGTAGCCATTGTGCTTGTTACTAAGTTACATTAACTACCTACCTGATTATGTGAGCTACTTGCTAAACAGAAAAAAAATTGTTAACTTAATGTTTTATTCTACTAACTTAAATTTATTAATCGACAATAAGAAATAGGTTAGTAATTATCGGGGTAAAATGTCGCCTCACCCTGGAACAGCCGACTGCTGTCTTTAAATATAGTCTTTATTGTAGACCACAGCGGATCCTCCGGGGTGAGGCGAATCCGCAAACAACCGCTCCACTTGTCGGAGCGGTCCCGCGAGTCCAGATCAACAATAGTCGACGTATCGAATACTCGAAGGTCCACGAAAAATTCACCGCCCGTCTGCAGTATCGATCGTCGACTGATGCCGCCCGCTACACGCCGAGATAAAGATGACCACAACTTTGGTTGTGGCGGCGGCGGTGTAGGTTCGACTGCGTCTCCGAACAACTCCTCGAAGACGTTGGCGTTTTTGTTCGCCTTCGACTTGCTGCTCCAGTAAATTAATGATAGACATTATGATTTAAATTAATATCTTTCTGAAAGGCCGGCAACGCATCAGCGACCTCTCCGATCTCGCACATTTTTAAGTGTGGCGGTGATTACCATCCATCAGGTGATCCGCTTGCTCATTTGCCCACCTCTAGCATAAAAAAAAAAATTTGAATAAAGAAGGAGAAACCGCACAATGATAGACTAGTTATACCATCACACACTATGATAAAAAGACAGGTAAGAAGTAAAGCGTTTATCTTTACAATTTTAACAGCCCAACCCGGGGTAATATCTTCACCTTACAGATTACAATAGTACAAATAACAGGTGCAGTGAGATACAACTCTCAAAATGCATTTCAGCTATACACTATAAGATTGATTAATTAACAAATCTTCTTAGTCACATGTTCAAAATATTGTGATGAGGAAACAAACATACGTACTTCGACTTTCTAATCGGCTTCGACTTCTCCTCGTTGGCCTTTTTACTGGCAACAAAAACAACAATATGTTATTCACTAAACTAAGGTAATTATTTGATAATACCTCAATTAACCAGTGTTTAGTTTTTAAGAATTTGACAAAATAATATTTACCATGGATCTTCTACACCCGAGTTATACTCCGACTCGGACACGTAAAGCTCCTCAGCGAGAACTCTCTTACGGGATTCAGAAGTTGAAGCAGACCTGCAAACAAAAAAACATTCTTATAACAACATGTACTTACTAGAAGATTAGTCCGATGTGCGAAGACCGCGACATTTATCTGGAGTAAATGCCTGTCAAAACAAATAAACATTGACGCAGCCGCCCAAACCAAATAGTTGATATAAAAGATAATAAAAAATAAACTCACGAACATTATCTCAGCTTGCTGTTTTCCTCGGAGAATAAATATCACGTAGCGTGGATGATCAGATATTGATCACAGAAAATAATGGTGATCTATATAATTGACGCTCATTATATAAACAAACATTTTCAATCACACATTAAAACTGTAAAACTGTAAGTCACTTGCACACATTCAAATATTGAAACAAACAAGTATCTCGAATTACTTACCGAAAGTTCTAGCTTTAGGTAATCGCTCGTCAGCGATTTAATATTTAGGTACTGCCGCGGTAAATAATGTGGGAACACTACGCACCGCGCGTGGTTTTGCTTGCTTTAAAATATTTTATTTATTTACATGATGGTTCATCCAATTACCGAAAGTTCTAGCTTTAGGTAATCGCTCATCAGCGATTTAATATTTAGGTACTGCCACGGTAAATAATGTGGGAACACTACGCACCGCGCGTGGTTTTGCCTGCTTTAAAATATTTAATTTATTTACATGATGGTTCATCCAATTAACACAAATCAACAAATACACGTAACTATAATTAAAGTTACAACGTATTCTTGAATTGTTAGGGTTATTCATAAAATAAAGTAAAATCACCGCCATCTAGACATTCTCTACCAGTAAACCAATGGAATTTAAATTTTTGTTGCAATATGTACATTTCGAAACGCCATGTCGGTTATGGATCTATTTATTTATTTTATTTACTTATCACACACAAAATGAATCGAATTCTATAAATTTTATAACAATTATAGTTCCTTGAAATGATAATGTAATAATGTGTGTATGTGTATTTGTCTGAAACTTACTAAACCATATATTTTTTTATAGTGGCAAAAAAGCTTACGGTCCGCCTGATGGTAACATATTGTGACAATCAGATATTTACTATTTAGGATAGTGTACATAGAAGTCATCCGCAATGAAGAATACGTCATGTACACTTCAAAGCAAAGAAAACGGTTTAAAAGGTTATTTGTTTTATTGTAGAAAGCTTTTTTTGGTAATTAAAAATTGTAGTTGATAAGTACATCAACCATATAGGTACCTTATTTGGCAAATGTCTTTCACCTAAATATTAATTAGAAGAGGTAGCTTATAGTACATTTCACTGTGTTTTGTAAGATTTCTGTTTCCTTGTACAACTGAGAGTACTAAATGTTTAGAGGATGTTTGAATTATTATATTTTTTATTTATTTGTATCAAAATCAACTGCCCAGTAACTTCTTTTTCAGTTAGTCACACAATAATAGTTACCATGTAATTTGTTCAAATTCTTTGGCTTAAAGTGTACGGTGACAAAATGATAATACCCATTCTTGCTGCGTTAGCAGGTAATGTTTGAATGTGCGAGTGGGCCTGGAAGTAATTGGTAAGCAAAATGATTTCTGTGTGTTACCGTACGTTACTAAAGGACAGTTTTCACTGTGTTAGTTAACCAATATTTTATATGCATATTTTTATATCACAACCAAGCTGGTTAATATGTCAAAATGTTTACGAGCTTTCTTGTTAGTATTTTATACAAATTTGCAGTTGATATTTGTGCAGGTAATGCAACATTTTAATGCACTTATATCAAGTGGCAAGGTTACTATGAGTTAATGTATAATTTGAAAGTCATTACCTACCTCTATTGAATCAAAATATTTTTATTATCCCCCACTTCTCTATTATAACACTCAAAAGAGGAAAATAATTTGTAATTTGAGGTTGATTTGTCTTTCATACATAAAAGAACTAAACTATTTTATAAAGCAATAATAGTTTACGTGTAAGAAACACATATCGTATTAATTATTCGATTGTAAATACTAAAAATATAACCTTGTACTTCGCTCAACTTGTATTTTATAACACGAACTCAATTCCGTACAGTATGCAGTCACCTTATCTTTCGACTTACACGCGCCGGGAACATTATGCTGACTATCGGCTTTTATTCATTTGTGAGAATAATTCTAGCAGTGCAGTGGTCGTGCATTCATCAAATTAATTCTACATTCAAGGACTTAGATAACTACTCAGAATGATGGTTAGTTTTAAGTGTCTATCTAAAAATTATAAAAAAGAAGGTAATTCTAACAGTTTTATTTATCAATCAGTTTTTATTCTATTGTACACATGCACTATTCTATTGTATTATGTTTATTTCCTATGGTTCTTGATGTAGTGCCACAGTTTGATGCTTAAGTGAGTGCCCTCATGTAGGAATTCAGCCCCAATTAGAGCACCCGATCTGGTGTCATTGTAAACGAGAGCATTAAATTTGCACCATTTCAAACCATAATATCATCATATTTTATGTACAAATTTTGTAAAAAAGAGACCAAAACTGTTTGGTAAATAATATCACAATGTATTTATGTAATCTAAAATTCTTGCCAAGACCATCTATTTCCCTTAAAACGATGTTATTTTGCGTGTGTTAGTATCTTGAGTAGAGTAATAAATGGTAATTATTGTTTGTGAGTGTATGTGAAACATTTGCCGCGATACACAGGTGAGTTTACATAACGTTTTATTTTTTGTTAAATTTCGCTAGATGAATGTTTACCACGCGACGTAAGAATATGCTAACATTGTGTTCGAGGCGCCGAGTGCGGCGCTGCCGAACCGGTGATAAGATCTATTGTGAATCGAATTACTTTTAGGAGGCTCTAACTGCAGCTTCAAGTTGTGCGAACGGTTAGGGAATCGGAGACTCTAACGGAGGCTCTATCCGCGGTTCCAAGCTGTGCGAACGGTTAGGGATCAGAGACTCTAACGGAGGCTCTAACCACGGTTCTAAGCTATGCGAACGGTTAGGGAATCGGAGACTCTAACGGAGGTCTTTTAATAGATTGGGAAAGTTTGGCTCACAACGATGTATCACGGAGGAGAGCTGGCAAGCCAAGTGATACAGCGTTTGGGAGTCAAAGTTCCCAATCTATTTACTACTCATCGCAACTTTTCTTTTAACGGCTGCTGCTGATTTTTACAATTTGCGCTTTAAGATATTTCTCCATTTTAAAGTATTTCGTTCCAAGT
Organism: Marasmia exigua; assembly: GCA_019059595.1. NCBI lineage: Eukaryota > Metazoa > Arthropoda > Insecta > Lepidoptera > Crambidae > Marasmia > Marasmia exigua. Next base: position 11,607,673 of record CM032493.1, on the reverse strand, counting down.
TCCAAATCATGGATGGGAGTGGTTTATAAATAACACAGCCGTCGTTTATGTATATTCATCTATTACTATGAATGTATCGAAAGCCATTCGGTAACATCCATTATTTTTGTCACAATCCTTATTAATAACAAGATAGCTAAATGGTTTTGTCCAAACGGCAGAGTACATCTCACGAAATTGGGACCATGTCATATCAGACCCAATATGCTCCTCATACACGTACTTTAAGTTAATATCATCTTGCTTAAACAGAATGACGAGATTTAAGTTGTCTCTTACAAGTTGTTTGGGAATTTTTGTGTAAGTTTGGTTGATGTAAAAACAATCTTTATTTCTATGTCGTCCCATGGCGAAATAATCTCTAATGCTGTTTTGATTCTCACAAGCAACGTCGTCAAAAATTATGATTGAATCAGGTAAAAGCATCATGTGGACTCAAAATTTCGCCATTATGATTATATTTATTAAATGATGTTCCAGGAACCATATCCAAAACCTTTTCAAGATATAAATATTTAGGTTGATACAAAGATTTTGAATACACATAAAGGTTACGGAATCTTGGTCCATTTTTATACAATAATAAACTTATCACTAAATTGGTTTTTTCACTATTAGACGAACCGCACACAATACAGCGTAATGTACTTGGTAATAAATTTCCATGCCGCCTAGGGACGTTAGATGCAAATGCATTTTAATTTGAGCGATTCTTTTTGTTTGACAAACTTCAATATTTCCTGACTGCAGGGTTGTACTAGTCATGTGTGAATAAGCTAAACCTTTAAAATTACCGTATTTAAACTCAACATTTATCTACAAATGAGGGATATTGGGAAGACTAACGATCGAGTAAGGCCGCGGACGCGTCGCAGACGTACGCGGCCGACACGAGTGAGTTAGAATTTCCAATATTCCACTACTTATGTACTTGATAAAATGATTTACTTTTGTGATTTTTGAGAATAATTTTGTAATTTTTTTCATGTCACACATTCATCATACTCGTAATTATTGTTAAAAGTAGCTACTGTCGAATTTGCAATACGTGCAGAGCTAACATACCTACACAAAATTGATCTAAAAATATTAAAATGACTTCTTCGAGCATAATGCGATGGGATTTTTTCTTTAAATGCTACTTGTTTTATTAAGTAGATAAAGAACTAAAGACACAAATTAAAAATCCGCCATTTACACTCGCAAAGTAAGAGAAGCTGCTTTGACTCAACGTAAGTTCATACTAAACACGCGGGCTTTATGACCATTCTGGTACCTTTAATCTTTAGATTTTTCGTCACATTTACACACACAAGCAAAGGCGGGAATTTCTTGTAACCAGTTGAACAGTTGTGAAAAAGTCCCGCCTTTAGCGTGAACTGACGCGGTTTCACTACCCAAATGGGTATTTTTTTTATTGATAAAAGTTTATGAAACTACTTAGAATTTATTTTATGAGGCTATTGATTTTACATTTTTTATGTGATAGGAGACAGAAAAACAGACAGATCACCTGATGGTAAGCGATTGTTGCTACCTATGGACACCCACTACTGGTGTTGCAGTGTGCTGCCAACCTTTGAATCCCCCTTTCACACCTCCTTCACGCAGAGAAGCGTGTGTGCTGTGTACACGCTGCTTCACTTCGGTTTTACTGTGAAGCCGTGGTAACACTCTGGTCGATCCGGTTTATTCATGCCGAAGCGTGGCTCTCCTAAATTTTGAATTGGGGCTGAATTGCCCCTTCTTCTTTTTAGAATGTGTATTACTTTTCGAACTTTTTCGTATTCGAATAAGTTCTTCCATTTGATGTGTGAAATCAAAACAAAAAAATCATGGAAACATTGTATTCAATTGCACATTTACTTTTATTAATAATTAATTGCTATCATGATAAGTTTACAGTCACAAAACCTAATATTAAACTTTTTAGGTACCTATTAACTTAAATTTCTGATTTGTAATAATGTCTATTATTTTCATTGAGGAACCCTAAAGTGTGGAGCGTGTGAGTAGTAGTACACTACTCGATTTACGCATGCAGCGCGCACACTAGCGACAGCACTACAATGGAGCGGGGGGAAGTTAAACTAAATCGCGTGCAGTGTTATTAGGGACGGAATCTATTTTTTTTTGCTATCGATAGTTGTCGATATCAGCTTCTGTTGTCCTATTACTTAGTTCACATTTTGTAACGAACCGATTGCTTCAAATTAAATACAATGTTTAGTTCTAGTCCAGAGTTACTAAAATACTTGCTTTTTTGCACTTCAAACTATTCGAAATAACTTATTTACTATTTCAATAATAATGAGTATTTTATTATCAGTAGGTACTTATTGGTAGCTCAGAGGATAGATCCGTGCACTTCCTAAACGGGAGGCACATGTTCGAATCCTCCATCCTAAACAGGATGTGCATGCTTCATCCTAAACAGGATGTCGTAATTTCTAAATTATGCGTATTTCTACCACTAGTTTGGTCATAATATAAAACATCGTTAATTACGTAATAATTGATGGCGCCACTGCCGCTTACGTCGTAAGTTATGGTAACCCCATTGGTTATAAAACATGGGAACTACGTTAGTCCCGTCTTTCTTGACGCAGAGTATCTAAAGGTTGCGAAGGCCAGACGGCAGTCGATTGATAGTAATTACCAGACTTCCCTTGTTAATGGCCCAAGCGTACCCCGTTCTTCGAAATGACGGTTTTGCACCCAAAGCTGTCATTTCGAAGAACGGGGTACACATGCATTGACGCACGCACGATTGATGTATTTTGGTAAATAAAAAAAAACATTTAAAGCTCTAACAAACGTACAAAAATACAGTATCATAGAATGCTGCGCTATCGAGCTGACTGATCATAACCTAAACATAATATGTATTTACAGAGTACCTAACAACATTGACATTTTTTTAATAGTTTAGATGACATTTTAAATACAATTTCACGCAACGGTAAAAAAAAGGTCGTTATCTGTGGCGACTTCAATATTGACCTACTAAAAAAAGTAAACAAGCCATGGAATTTGAACAACTCATTATTGGCTATAACTTAAGGATATCTATAAGAAAACTAACAAGACCAAGTAGTGGGACTTGTATTGATAATATCTTGCACAACATACGCGGTGCCAAGTGTGAACTTGTAGAACTCGGTTTATCCGATCATGAGGCTCAACTACTTAATTGCCCAGTGAATAACGGGTATAACATACCGAAAGGTGTGTGTACAGCCCGTGTATGTAAACGCTATGCCAGTGTCAAAAACTGGAATTTGTGAAATTTATAATTTCCGATTCTTCCATACAAAAGTGAAAATTATTTTTTCACAAAACAAAAATTGACAACCCTGATTATCAATGAAATGACTCCTCCCACTAAAATCCCTGGTAATTTTTATGGGACAATCTGGCGGCGCCGACCGCGTATGCGCAGTACGAAACCTAAGCGATAAAAAACAAACTCTGAACTTCCTCCTACCTTACAGTATTGATAATCCCAATCCGTAGTAGATATCCTGTTGAATAAGATAATCACAAAAACGATCACTTTCAATGATGAAACACAATTCACTACACAGGCACACAGAACAGCTTTTTTATTCACAATCTTTTTTTTTGTCTGTATTAATGTAAACCACACCTACTTATTTCTAGCTAGTCTCGACTGTAAACCGATAAACTGAACCTAGGCTAAAGTAATTTCAATCACTTAATTCTAACCTATGCACTCTTCGGAACCACAAAATGTTCTTTGTTTAACCTAGAAACAAGCGTTAAAACCGTACTCCTACGTAGCCAGCGTAACTTATTGTGACCGACAAAGGTCACAGAAATAGCAATCAGGCTCATTTTATCAACTTAAATCACGGAATTCACGTATAAGAACAATTTACATATCGCGGGCGGTCAACTGAAAAGAAACTGACCGAACCGAGAGGCGGCGGGGATTGCGTTTCATTCATCCCATGCCGATCCGTAAAATCGCAACCTGTCGGCAGGTGGCCCTACAACAAACTTAACGTTATGACCAAATCGGAATTTCCCTCTCTTTCACACACCCTGTGTATCTCCTTTGTTTGGATACGACAGGTAAATTCTCGTTCGTTACGGCAGAACGGGTTTATTTTAGGCCACGAAAACAAAAGACAAGAAGCGAATGTTATCCAAACATAAACATTTTTCGATTTAAGGGATGTCGGTACGTTGGCAAAAATTATCGACTAATCGATAATTATATCAATTGACAGCCCAAACCGAAGTCACGACGATACCGTTACCGTTTGATACAATACTTTTCTCGTAATAATAAAATAGTTTTTTCGATCATACCGGGCTCGGGTACAAATAATGGAACGGAACCGATCGTCGTACTGTGAAATGCAAATTAAGTTATTGAGATTTTTCATGTGATAGATGGCAGACGAGCAGACAGATCACCTGATGGTAAGTTCCTGCCGCCGCCTATTTACACTCGCAACACCAGTGGAGTCACAAGTGCGCTGCCAACCTTTACACCCCCCCTTTCCCCCGATTTGGGCCTCCGTTACCCTTACTCACGCAGCGAAACCGGCGTGCACGGTTTCCTGTGAGGCTGGTAGCTTGATGTGACGCCGTGTGTTCGTATTAATAGTACAGCCGACAACTTTAAGATTTCTGCTTTTATTTCATATTCCTATGAGTTGTAGTCAATAATTTGAAGATAGCGCTGCCAATTAATGTTTATTGACTGTGGTGGAATATGAGACGTCAAAAAAAAGTACTATTGAGATAAATACTTTACTAAAACTACTAACAGTTTTACGAAAGTACTTTTTTAAATATTTTTTGTACAAGTAACCATAATTCTTCTTATAGCCTAAGGTCGAATTTTAGTTTTAATTCGAAATAAGAGATCATCGTGCGTGCGTCAATGCGTGTGGGGTTCTTCGAAATGCAAGCTTTGGGTGCAAAGCCGTCATTTCGAAGAACGGGGTACGCTTGGGCCATTAACCAGGGAAGTCTGGTAATTACTATCAAGCGACTGCCGTCTGACCTTCGCAACCTTTAGATACACTGCGTCAAGAAAGTCGGGACTAAAGTAGTTCCCATGTTTTTTAACCAATGGGGTTACCATACCTTACGACGTAAGCGGCAGTGGTGCCATCAATTATTACGTAATTAACGATGTTTTATATCATGACCAAACTAGTGGTAGAAATACGCATAATTTAGAAATTACGATATGTTTAGGATGGAGGATTCGAACATGTGCCTCCCGTTCAGGAAGTGCACGGATCTATCCTCTGAGCTACCAATAAGTACCTACTGATAATAAAATACTTATTATTATTGAAATAGTAAATTAGTTATTTCGAATAGTTTGAAGTGCAAAAAAGCAAGTATTTTAGTAACTCTGGACTAGAACTAAAGATTGCATTTAATTGAAGCAATCGGTTCGTTACAAAATGTTAACTAAGTACTAGGACAACAGAAGCTGATATCGACAACTATCGATAACAAAAAAAATGGATTCCGTCCCTAATAACACTGCACGCGATTTAGTTCACCTTTTCCCACGCTCGATCCATTGTAGTGCTGTCGCTAGTGTGCGCGCTGCGTGCGTAAATCGAGTAGTGTACTACTACTCACACGCTCCACAGTTTAGGGTTCCTCAATGCAAATAATAGACATTATTACAAATCAGTAAACTTATCATGATAGCAATTAATTATTAAGTAAATGTGCAATTGAATAGAATGTTTATTTTGATTTCACACATCAAATGGAATGGAAGAACTTATTCGAATACGAAAAAGTTCGAAAAGTAATACACATTCTAAAAAGAAGTTGGGGTAATTCAGCAAAATTTAGGAGAGCCACGCTTCGGCATGATTAGACCGGATCGACCGGAGTGTTACCACGGCTTCACAGTAAAACCGAAGTGAAGTAGCGTTTGTGCTGTGTTTCTCTGCGTGAAGGAGGTGTGAAAGGGGGATTCAAAGGTTGGCAGCACACTGCAACACCAGTTGTGGGTGTCCATGGGTAGCGGCCATCGCTTACCACCAGGTGATCTGTCTGTTCTTCTGTCTCCTATCACATAAAAAATATAAAATCAATAGCCTCATAAAATAAATTCTAAGTAGTTTCATAAACTTTTATCAATAAAAAAAAAATCAAATCATATTGAGGATATGTAGCTAATGTATGTTAGTCAATAATTTCGATTAATGATGCGGCTTAAATTCTTCCTTGTTACAACATAATTTTATTCAAACAAAGTATGATCGGAACCCATTATTAAATAATAAATTTGATTTTGATTAGCGACATCTGTTTATGGGCAGCGAAACCGCGTCAGTTCACGCTAAAGGCGGGACTTTTTCACAACTGTTCAAGTGGTTGCAAGAAATTCCCGCCTTTACTTGTGTGTGTAAATGTGACGAAAAATCTAAAGATTAAAGAACCAGAAGGGTCATAAAGTTCGCTTGTTTAGTATGAACTTACGTTGAGTCAAAGCAGCTTCTCTTACTTTGCGAGTGTAAATGGCGGATTTTTTAATTTGTGTCTTTAGTTCTATAGCCTAAGCCTAACCTACTTAATAAAACAAGTAGCATTTAAAGAAAAAATCCCACCGCATTATGCTCAAAGAAGTCATTTTAATATTTTTAGATCAATTTTGTGTAGGTATGTTAGCTCTGCACGTATAGCAAATGTGACAGTAGCCACTTTTAACAATAATTACGAGTATGATGAATGTTTGACGTGAATAAAATTTGTCGATCGGACAAGCGTTCGTAATAAATTTAACACACTGTTTAATTACTAAAACCTACGCATCTGTGTGTGTAGCACATATCCATGGGCGGCGGTAATCACTAACCATCAGGTGAGCCATCATAATGTAAGAAACATTTACTAAAACCAATTTTATCAGATTATAGTAGGTAAGTAACACTCGGTAACAAAACCAGGCCATGAAATTCTTTTACTAAACGTTTCATTCATTAAACACTCGTGTTGGTTGACAGACGTATCTCTCAGAAGTAATATTAGTGGTAGGCAGGAAATGCAATATTGGCATGTCCCTTCTGTTCCTACATAACGAGTTTATGTGTTCCCTTGTCGATGAGGTGAATGGCCTCGAGTGAGTTTATGAATAAAATCAGGTGTTTTAAGGTTGTGTACAAGCAATTTCACATAAAAACTTTACTGGCTTATTTCTCGGAAACTATAACAGATTAATTTTTTTAACTATTTTTCCAAGTACTCTCAAGGCAAGTCCTATTTACAGTTTTCGGTATGTTATACCCTTTTCCTTACACCCTGTATACACAAAGTCTAAAATTCAATAAAAGCTGATTTCGTAAGGCACCAAAGATTGTGAAGTGTACAGAACGGACGTCGCATAAACATGCCTTTCGGTAAGATACTCCGTTCACCAAGCAAACATCACAGTTCTGACACCGACCTTAGCAGATCAACAGAGCCAGGTAACGTTACTATACGGAAGCGTAAACATGATGACGACGTTACTGATGTCCTTAGAACCTTTATGACGGAAATCCAAACTACGTTAAACGACTGGAGAATCGACATGCAGCGTGAAATTTCGTCAATTAAGACTAACATGGACACGGTATTAAAGAGCGACTTAGAAAAGATTAACTCGTCAATCGCAGAAATGAAATCAGAATTAATAAATGTTCATCTCGAATATAAGGATGTTAAAAACTCGGTCGTATCTCTGGACCTAAAATACTCCGAAACTATGAAGCAAATGTCTGATTTGGAAAACTCCGTTCAATTTAATAGCGACAAATACGAAGATTTAAACAAAAGGGTTGAATCACTGGTGATGGAAAATGAACAGTTTAAAATTTTGGAATCAAGACTGGAGGAATTGAAGAAGGAAAACAGACAATTACAGCTTGAACTAAATGCCAATAACCAAAGAGACCGCATTCTTAACATTGAAACTGTTGGTATACCCGAAATGGTAAATGAAAATTTGAAGGTCATCGTATCAAGAATTGCTAAACACGCTAAAGTAGATTTCGCACTCGAAGATGTTGTGGAAGTATACCGTGTATCACCTTTATCGAGGCAGCCTGGACGCCCAAAAATAATTATAGCAAAACTGAAGTCATGATTACTATAGGATAATATATTATCAGGAATCAGAAAAAATCGCCTTACTACACAAGTCTTTGGAATACAGGGCACTCCCAAACCCGTATATGTAAACGAGCATCTGACAAGATTCAACAAAGTTATACTTAAAAAATGCCGTGAAGCAGCAAAGTCAAAACATCTTCAATATGTATGGACTAAAAATAGAAGGATTTATATCCGAAAAAACGACCTGTCTCCTGCGATACAAGTTACACAAGAAAGCGACATTGCAAAAATAATTTAAATTTATACCTTTTTTGTTTTTTTAGCTTCTTGTATACTCTTCAATGTTGTCATTATGTTTTTATTTTCAAACATGTAAAGGTATTCACTGATCGTACCGAATCGGTAAGTAACACTATCATAAACGTGTACTCTCTGACCGTGATTAAACCATGCTCATTATATTCAATGACTTGCAATTTGTCCCTACTAACGATACGCACTATTCGAGTGCGGCATTTCGCACCTCATAGTTGCAATAGTTTAATTTTCTCGCTGTGTTTCTATATATCGTGTAGATAATCTATTGAAATATTTATACATTATCCATCTATTAATAAGAATATCATTACCTTACAAAAAATATATGTCCAATACACTTCATTATTTTTACGGCATAATAATTATTGCTTAGTTAAAATATGTATGTATTTTATCCTTTCACATTTGTGGCAATAGCGATTGTAACTTTATATTGTGTAGACTATCTATAGTATTATTTATGCATTATTTTTCTATCTATAAGAATATCATTACCATAATAAAAAAAAAAATGACCAATACACTATATTATTTTCACTACACAACTATTATTACTTAATTAAATATGTACGTATTTTCTCCCTTCACATTTGTGGCAACAGTGATTGTAAAACACACTTTTATAAACATCAGAATGATAACTGCTCACTGAACTTAAAACTGAATGATAACTGCTCACCCTTTTTCATTAACTGTATTGTAATACTCGCGCCTACAACGTTGTCAGTACGGTGTACAGGTCGCGGACTGCGATCTTCAAATAAATTCCACCCTACAAATATTTATAAAAATATAAAAATAGTGTTACTGGAAATAAAAATTTACTTTAAATATTATATGAGTCTAAAAGTATTAATGTTTTACGAACCTGTTAGGAATGATTGCTTTGTTGGTAAACTAAGAAGTATTAACAGTTATTTGTTTACGCTTTTGTGTATTGTTATAAGTTATTGTGTCATGATATTACTGTTAGTTATTGCTGTACACTACGTTGAACAAACATTTCACGGATTAATTACCTTATTATTAATAAATGGGGAATGACCAACTGAATATATATTATCAAAATATTCGCGGACTTAGAACGAAGTGCATAGAATTACAGCATAGTATCTTATGTAATAATTATGATGTGATCATACTGACAGAGACATGGCTTCACGATGGTATTTTTGACAGTGAGCTCTGTGACGATCGTTATGATAATCTTTCGGGAGGATCGAAATTTAAGTATAAGTGGGTAAAGCACCGGAGGTGGAGTTGTGATATTGACCCGACGCACATTCAGGGCCACTCGTCGCGACCTTGGCGATTGCGGGGCTACCGAGATATTGTGTATCACTGTACCCTCACAGGCATGTAATGCAAATGCTGACTCACATCTCTGCGTTGTTTATGTTCCTCCTGATCCTCATAAAATGCCATTAGATCTAAATTTCGTATCACAAGCATTTACGAATGTTATTCAACTTTGTCCTAAAGACAATTTTGTTTTGGCGGGTGATTTTAATTTGCCTTGCGTCTCATGGAACCAAAATGGGCACACTGTTTTAAAGAAGGGATCAGTGGAAGTTCAAGACGCTGCTGCTGGATTAATAAACAACCTCAGATTACACGGGTTAACGCAATATAACACTATAAAAAATTATGCCGGGAATACTTTGGACTAACTATATTTTTTCGAATTTACCTTTGATAATAGCTCATTGCGTAAATTCTCTCATTAAAGAAGACCGCGCCCACCCATCATTTGATTTTACATTACTAGATTTAAATTTGCGCCCATTACGTTAAGTCACAACTCTGCGACGTAATTTCAGAAGAGCCGATTACTTAAATCTTAATAAGTATTTTAATCAGCAGGATTGGCGAGATGTTTTAAGCGTGGGCTCCGTGGACGAAGCTGTAGATATTATGTACGCTACTATCGCCAGCGCCGTGAATTTGTACGTACCTTATAGTAGTTGTTCAGGCAAACGGTCATACCCAAAATGGTATATACGAGGGGTGGCTGATATAAGATCTACTTTGTTAAAGAAAGTTTTGAAAATGGAGCTGGCCGCAATATATTTGTGTGCCTTGTTGATTCCTTTAATAAAAAACATATTATTAATTTATTTTAATGCATTCATAAATATTTGGCGCGGTGTTGTATTCATCTTGTCGGAAGAAAATAACAAAATGATCAAATTTGACCATCGCGCTGTGATTAAGTTTCTCAGTCGGGAAGGGAATACGCCTACCCAGATAAGTGAGCGCATGTTAAAAGTGTTCCTAGGTTCATGTTCTTCGAAATACATTATAAAGTTTTGGTCGAAACAGTTTAAACATGGCCGTGAGAGCTTGGAAAACGATCCTCGTAGCGGAAGGCCAATTTCTGGGATGACTACAGAAAACGTTGAAAAAGTGAAACAACTAATATTGGCTGATCGACGAATCAAGCAGTGGGAGGTAGCTAGAGATGTCGGCATTAGTAAGGAAAGAGTTCATGGATATTTGGGGATGTCCAAGGTCAGCGCGCGTTGGGTGCCTAGAATGTCGACGCCGTTTGATAAGCAAAGGCGTGTGGAGTGTAGTCATGCATTTTTAGACTAAGTGAAGGACAGGGCAGAAGAAACTATTTCGCAAATAGTGACATGTGGTGAAACTTGGATTCACCAGTGGGATCCGCAAAGTAAACAAGATTCAATGCAATGGAAATTTAAAGGTGAAAAGCCAGCAAGGAAATTGAAGGTCCGGCCGTCAGCAGGCAAACTAATAGCAACAATATTTTGGGATGTCGAGGGGATTTTAATGATAGATTATTTACAAAAAAAAACAACAATGAATGCTGAATACTATGCAAGATTACTTGACCAGCTTCGTGAAGAAATAAAAGAAAAAAGAAGAGGCAAACTCAGTAAAGGAGTTTTGATTTTGCATGACAATGCGCCCGTGCACACGGCCTTCATGGCGCGATCATCCCTGAATCAAAATGGCTTCGCAGAGATCAAGCACCCACCCTATAGTCTAGATTTAGCCCCTTGCGACTATTTCTTATTCAAAAATTTAAAGAAAAATTTGAGAGGTCGCAGATTTTCAACAGATGAAGAGATGAAGGAGGCGGTAAACGACCATTTTGACACCCAAGACAAAACATATTTTTTAATGGTCTAATGTCACTAATTGACAAATGTCACAAATGCATTTCAGTTGCAGGGGATCACATCAAAAAATAAAAAATAAATCATCCATTTATAACTTTTCTTTCATGCTTAGGTACATTAGTTTTCAGCCACCCCTCGTATACACCGGCTTTAATAAAAATAATAAAAGAAAAAACTAAAGCACACGCACGATGGAAAAAACACCGAAACAGATTAGACTATGATGAATTTTCTTTACTAAGGGCGAGAGAGCAACGTATCCAAAAGGAATGTTTTAAAATATTCACTAAAAGTTGCGAAAGTAATATTAAGATTCATCCTAAAGCATTCTGGACATACGTTAAAGCAAGACGAGGCGGATCAGCATATCCGGGGAAATTACTCTTGGACGGAATTGATTACACAAAAGGGGAGGACGTCTGTAATGCTTTCAATGAGTTCTTTCGAAGTGTATTTGGGGTACCTGGTGGTGATTATCAGGTTGAGGGTGTAACTAGTAACAGCGTAGTATCTAATATACAAACTTCTACGACTGTGGCAGAAACATTACTAAAAAAATTGAATATTGACAAGGGTGCCGGAAGTGATGGACTCCCACCTGTCTTTTGGTCACAGTGTGCCGAAACACTAACCTTACCACTAACTATTATATTTAATCGCTCATTACGAGAAGGCACATTTCCTCAAATGTGGAAGTCTGCCCTCATAGTGCCGATACACAAAAAAGGTTCGCGTGGTGACATAAAGAACTATAGAGGTATTTCTATTCTAAACACGGTGGCTAAGATGCTGGAACTAATTGTTTACAATAACATATACTGCACTATCGCAATATATCCCTATACAACAGCACGGTTTTTTGAGGGGGCGCTCGACCATCTCTAATTTATCGTGTTTTTCCAACTTCATTCTTGAAAATATGGATCACGCTGGCCAGGTTGATGTAATATATACCGATTTCAAAAAGGCCTTCGATCGCGTTGACCACGTGATCCTTCTACACAAACTTCAAGCATTGGGAATCCACGGTGATTTACTCTGATGGACGAAATCATACCTCTCAAATCGGTCACAAGCGGTAGTGTTGGGTGGTTTTCGTTCCAATTATATAAATGTCCCCACTGGGGTCCCACAGGGATCCCATCTGGGCCCTCTGTTCTACAACGCTTACCTTTACGATATAGGATCTTGCTTTAATCACTCCCGATACCTTATGTATGCGGATGATAAGAAAATATTTTATAAAATTAATACACTACAAGATTGCATATCATTGCAAAATGATCTAGACCGACTGTATCAATATTACGAAAAAAATTTAATAACTGTCAACACAAATAAATGCGAACATATTACATTTACTCGAAAACTAAGACCAATAAAACATAAATACTTTTTTGATGGTAAAAAAATTAGCACTAAGGATACCATTAGGGACCTAGGTATTTACTTCGACAAGAAAATGGTCATGTTTGAGCATTTCGACTACATTGCTGCTAAAGCTTACAAAAATCTAGGTTTTGTAATGCGTGTTTGCAAGCCCTTTACAGATATTTTGGCTCTTAAATTAGTGTACTCCAGCCTTTGGAGAAAAGAAGGATTGTATTGGACATGAGCTTATTGCATGACATAGTAACAGGAAAACTTGACTGTCCGGACTTCGTCTCAAAAATCACTTTTTGTACTCCGAAGTATCGCACTCGTAACACTCCGTTATTCAGCATCCCGCTACATCAGTGTAATTATTACAGAAATTCAGTTCTTCTCAGAATCGTTCAGCAATACCTCAAATCATTCAATAACGCTGACATCTTTGCGAGTACTAAGCGTAAATTTAAGGGTGAAATTGTTAAAATGTTAAGGCAGAAGTAAATAGTGAGTCTTGGCCTCCGATAATAAGAGCCTCCATCTTGGTCGATCCTGCGCCACCTCCTGCCAGTCATCTGCCAAGAGTCCGCGCAGGTCTTTTTCGACCTCATCCTTCCAGCGATATCTCGGACGGCCGACTGGCCTTTTGCCATTAGGGCGTCCCAGATACGCTCGCTTTACCGCACGATCGTCTCCCATTCTTTCTAGGTGGCCGAGCCAGCGAAGTCGATGCGCTTTAGTCTCGCCAATGATGTTGGGCTCGCCCACCTGGTCTTCCAGTTCCCTGTTCTTTAGCCTCCTCCACGCGCCATCCGGAGTCTGTATATTTGCTGCGTCTAAGTCCATGGTTATCCGAAGCACAATGTTCCCCCATAAGGATATACACAAAGGAACTTGGAAGTCTCCAGATGGTAGAACAGTGAACCAAATTGACCACGTTGTGGTAGACATTAGGCACAAAAATATTATAGAGGATATCAGAACCTTTAGAGGAGCTGACTGCGACAGTGATCATTACCTATTATTCATAAAAATCAAAGCTAAAATCAAAGTTGGTAAAGTAAAAGCAGAATACACACTTGAAGATTGTATTAACATAGATAACTTAAAGAATAAAGATACCCGTAAACAATTCCAGTTAGAACTAAAGAACAAATTTGCGAGTCTTACAGTATCCGAAAATACAGAAGAAGAATGGAGTACCATCAAAGAAACAGTAAAAAAAGTAGTTCTGACGGTTTTGGGGAGAAAGCCACACACAAAGAAAAATAAATGGTTAACACCAGAATGTGAGATGCTGCTTTGTGAGAGAAGGCAGCTTAAACAACAGGCTGAACAGGATGACCATATTAAAGAAAAATATGAGGAACTGCGTAAAAAAACCCGAAACGCAATAAAAGCGACCAAGAGAGATCACATGGAAGGCATGGTGCGCAATATGGAATACCTCATCAGAGTTAATGAAAGCAGAATGTTCTATAGGAAAATCAGAAAGGTTAAAAAAGGATACCAACCTAGGATGCAGCTGCTAGCAGATCAAGACGGTAACCTCGTTACAGACCAACTCATAATTAAAGACATGTGGCAGGACTACTTTAAAAACCTGCTTAACTGCCCATCATCCCAGGGGGTCTTAGAATTTTCAAATAATGAAAATACTGCAGAAACGCCACCGTTGTGTTTTTTAAATAAATTAATTAAACAATAGTCTTTTGATTTTAAACAGTCAAATATATTTTATTCTTTAAAAAAATATTGTTAATTATAAATAAAATCAATTCAATTGGTTTTATTTCATGTGGGTCTCTCGGCGACACTCATCGTGAATATCATTCATTCACGAGAGTCTATGGTCGGATCCGTACGAAAGTGTCCCATACGATAGTATTTCAAATTGCCAAACTAAACTACAATTGATTGACTGTTGGCTCGATCGAACGATCGTACGTGGTAACTTGAAATTAGACCCCCTGGGTGCAAAGCCCGACTGCGGGCAACTGACTGGCTAGCCACAGTCGCGTGGCGCAGGAGCTACCCGGCCGACCGATCATAGGATTCATCCTCAGAAGGATGTAACTTGCAAATTTTCTAAGAAATATTTTTATAGTTATAAATAATAATGGAATAAAAATAAATTCATAAGTTGCAGTAGGAAGATATCTATTTACTTAGTTATGTGTATGGAGAATAACCTATGCTAAAGCCCACTGGACTCAAATAATAAAACAATGTTAAAAAAAATGAAGTTTCTCATGCAGTGACTGGAATTGGACTGTTTTTAATAGAAATCAAAGTTTCTTAAACCTTTAAGTAGGTGTTGTGTGTTTACAGTTATAAGTGAGAGATAAAGGAAAGTTTATGTGCGAAACAAACCCAATGATAGTCAATCAAACACTGATTTTATTCATAAGTAAATATTAAAAGCTAATTTGACAAAAGTACGTAAACAATAATTATATCCGCGTTATTGACTTAAATTCCGAGTCATCGACATTATACCTGTTGTGCAGTTTTTTTTTATTATTTGATAGAAATAGGGTGAGCCTTGCATCTCATAGCCACTACGACCAGTAGATGATCTATTGTGGTAGCCCCATAACCTATTACAGCACCTCATGTAGCTCCTGTTCCAGGATAAACCCGAGAATGGAGCTAATAGGGGAGCTTTTGATCTCGTCTGCCGAGATCATGTGTGGTCCTAGGTGCCGGCTTCTGCAGCGATGCAGCGCTATGCACTCGCCGAGGACGTGGATAATCGTTTCCTCGCCCTTGCAACAGAACCTGCAGATTTTGGTATCTGAAAGGCCCATGTTGTGCAGGTGCTTGTTTAATTTGCAGTGCCCCGTGAGGGTCCGAGTGAGTGCCCTAACATGTCCTCTTGTCGGAATGAATGAACACCAGCGCCCTCTTTGATGCCTGCAATGTGACTCCCATCCCTAGTCATACCATACGTTGGTACATTGCCCCTCACTATTCTCTCTCGCAAAAACGTCAAACTCTCTGGTTCACTCTCTGCTCCGCAAAACATATTATAAATGTGTAATCCATTAATATCAATAAAACTATCTGTTTATTTAACTCAAATTAGCTTTTATTTCTACATTAGGTTATGGGCCCAGCCCGTAACAGTAATAGTTCGAGTCAATACAGATTAGTTTCCGAGAAAGTATCGCGAGTGTTTATGTTAGGTTGCCGGCACGCCGGCCTAGGTTTTCTTTCAGCTATTTCAGCATAAATAATCTACTCAGTTTCCGAAGCAATGTCTTTGAACACCGTGCATATTGAAAAACTGACCGGGAGGGATAATTACAATAGAAGATGACACAGTCCCTCCACCAGCCCATGGTCCTTCCTACCGTCTCGGCATACGGACCGAATCTTGGGAGACGCTCACCAGGTACTTGCTAAGGGCTCTTTCCCCGGTGCGATTCTTCACTCCCTACAAAATCTGTGTCTGTGTCCCATCTCAATGTCACTTTTCCCCAAATGGGGCGTGAAACACCACAACACAAGCGACTCGCGCTCGGGCAGTTCCACATCAATCAATCTCCTTCCTAATATTAAGCCTTTTGTGTGCAAATGCACGCAACCGTCGAAAATCTTCTGCAGAGTTGACCATCTCTTGATGGTATACTGGTCCTATCTCGTTTCTGTTCCAGTCATTCAGCATCTGTTGCCGCTCTTCTTCATACAGCTGACATTCCCACAGCACATGGTCCCGAGTTTCATCAGCTTCTCCACAGGGACATACAGGTGACTCACAGAGAGTCATCGCGTGCAGTCTGCTGTTAAAACTCCCATGTCCTGTAAATATTTGTGACACAGCGTAGTCTGGTTCCACCCAACCGGCCGATAATCTCATTTCTACGTCTGGGAAAAACTGCGACAACTCTCTTCCTTTGTCGCTGGTCGACCAGCGCTCCTGCCATTGGGCAACAACATCTCCGAATATTCTACGTTTAAGTGCCGTCTGCTCCTTGTCTGTGGCTTCCTTTGGGCACTCCTGGGCGAATCGTCCCACACGAACGACTTCTAAGTCGGCCGGCAACACCGCAGCTAGCACGGGCAGCGCTGATGTGCTAACAGACCTATAAGCCTTCGTGAGCAGAATCATTGCAGGCCGCTGGGTGCGCAGCAAAGCTCGCTTCACCACGAAGATGCTTGCCCGGTGCCACCAAACTGCCGCAGCGTAAGTAAGACTTGCAACATAGGTCCCTGAATACAGGACCTTAAGTGCTTTGTACCGCACGCCCCAGGTCGATGAAGATATTCTCGACATCTTCCCGAAGCAGTTACTAGCCCGCTAGCCGATAAAGTTCGCATGCTGCAAGAAGAAGCACCCTTGGTCAATCACCACCCCCAAGTAACTTTGCCATGCTCACGTGCGCGATCGATTTATTGTCCATACGTATCGTTGGGGGGCGCTTGAATTTGCCTTTCAAGGTAAGCGTCTGCGACTTAGCGGCTGAGAAAGTCAGACGGTTCCGATGCCCCCATTTGGACACCGCCTGGAGCATATATTGTGAATCTCGCTCTATTTTAGCTCTGGTTGGTGCTTCGATCGCGATCGTGATATCATCCGCATAGGCTGTCATGCTGACGCCCTCGGGCATCGGTAACCTAAGGATGTCATCGAGCAGAAGATTCCATAAAGTAGGCCCTAACACCGAACCTTGGGGGCAGCCCATTGTAGACCTCTTCCACACCACCTGTCGACCCATGAATAAACCCACTCGCCGGTCTGTGAAGTAACTCACTAAGATTTTGTAAATATTTGGTGGACATCCACCTTGTTTCACTTTGAGCAGGACCATGGGCCACCAGGCGTTGTCGAAGGCCCCTGAAATATCCAAGAATATAAGCTGGCAATAGTTTTTGGAGGTATTCGTAACTCGGTCCATAATTGCGTTAATCGCCGTAACCGTCGACTTTCCACACCTAAAACCATGCTGACTTGGTGAGATATTCCGGTGCAGACAAGGAGTGCAGGTGATAATGAGACGTTCCAGTATCTTTCCCAAAATGGGCAGCAACGTTACCGGTCTATACGCTTTTGGGTCTGTCAGGGGTTTGTCGTTGCCTTTTGGCAAAACCACTAGTCTTCCGGTCTTCCATATGGCTGGGAACACACCTTCTCTTATGCACGCGGAAAACATATACAGCATTTCCTCTCCACTCGCTCTCCATGCTCGCTTTATGATCCGTGGCGTCATTCCATCCATTCCCGGTGCCGTGTTTGGTAGATCTTTGACTATTCGCGCCAGTGCCTCCCGGTTGGGTGGATCTGAGTCTCGTCCAGTCGGGGCACACGCAGCAGCTATTCGGACCTGCCGGTGGTACGCATCATCCTTCTCCAGGTCGTCATCAGGACACAGCGCGCGCAGGTGCCCAGACATGGTCTCCTCTCCAGTTTCTGCATGTCCTTCCATGAGCTTCATTCCGTGCATCACGTTGGGTGGGGGGCGAACTCTGCCAGAGGCAGCTCGATAAGCCATCCCCCACGGCTCATTGTTGCCGGATTCGGCCACTTTGCGGTAAAAGGTGATCTCCGCGCTCCTCATTGCCTCTTTGTAGTGATTTCTCACAACATTGAGCTCATTCTTCAAATGAGTTTCCTGCTCACCTCCTCTCTTCCGCGACTTCTGCCAGTTCCTACGCGCGCTGTACACTTCCTTCCTGAGTTTGTCCAGTGCAGGTGTCCACCACTCGTACCCACCGGTGTCCGCTTTTTTGCGATTGCCCAGACATTCGCTTGCCGTTCGTGTCAGTATGTCTGTGTACTCATTACAGATGTCCTCAGCTGGTCTCCTGAGTTGCAGACGTCCCACTCGGTAGTGCAAAGCTGAGCAAAAGTTCGCCCAGTTCACGCCTCGGTCTCTGTAAGATGGCTGCATCTGACCCTGACCAGCAACTTCCACCCGCGATCGCACCGCTGTGTCGCCTACTCTAAATGTAATCAGCTGATGATCGCTCAAGCTTGCTCCTTCTCTTACAGTCCACTCTGACACAGTGATTCCTCTTGTAGTGAGTGTCAGGTCCACATTTGAGTATCCGTTGGGGCCGTGAAATGTTGGGGGTTGACCTTCCTTGTTATGGAGTAAAAGAGCTCGTCCCAGGATAAATCCTTCCATCTGATTTCTCCTGTACTCGGTGTCAGGTCCTCTCCCAACGTATTGTCGTTCCTCACAGTGCCAGAGTGGCGAGTGTGCATTGCTGTCCATGCCTATCAATATGTGCTTCCCTGCCAGCTGATCCATCACGTGGGACAGGTGTTCCAAGTGTCGGGAGATGTCGTGGCTGTACTGGCAATATACCGATACCACGTAGAAGCTCCGACCCTTATCTCCGGTATCAACGTGTGCGACCGCGCAGTGTTCGTTGCTAAGATGTTCCAAGAACGTGAACGAAAACGCCTGATTCATCACCAACACTCCGGCCTTGGGTTTGGATCCGCATTGGATGATCTGCGGATGCTTGTACTGTTCCTGTACTAGTACCAAGTCCGAACCCAGCTCCTTGGCGACTATGGTTATCTCCTTGGTTGCAGCGGCTGAGCTATGGAGGTTCAGCTGCCCTACGTTAATTGCAGGGCAGCCGAACCTCCAAGGCCCAGCCGCCTGGCCTTCATTATTCATTGATGCTCTTACTGCCATTGCGTCATATTACCCGCCTGCTGCTCTGCGTATAAGCGCGCTGGGCAATCTAGCGCCGCTGTGTTGTGGTTGGCTGCCTCTGGTCGTTTAAAGCGCTTGCAAGTCGCGCAGCAGCTCTTTTCTGACTTGCACTCCTGAGCCCTGTGTCCGACCTCCCCGCATTTCCCGCAGACTGTGTCCGAGGACCTGCAAAACTTCTCCGGGTGTCCGTACTGCTGGCATTTGTTGCAGCAGGTCACGCGAATATAATCACAGACCTCTGCTTCATCCCAGGCGATGTAGACCTTCCCCAAGTGTATGAGGGTGTCACGCAGCTGCGGAGTGCACTCTAGCACTACCGTTGTCCGCCCTCCACGACGGCCTTTCTTAAAAGCCACCTTACAGCTCTCGCGCAGCTTTTTCATGTTCCACTCGGGGAACTCCGCCAGATTGATCGCGTGCAGGTCCTGTATAACCTTTTCTCCATCATGGTCCTTCCGCAGGTTTCTTATCGCCACCAACGGTCGCCGACTCTTTGGGTCCGTAACTTTAAGGGTCGGCGGTGCGGCTTCCTTTAATTTCCGAGCAGCTTCGGCGGTCGCCGTTTGCACAACGACGCCTGCGTTGCCGACCCTACGGATTCCCTGGACTTGAATTCCCTGGCTCCCTGGTTGCACAGCCTTCTGCAGCTCCTTCTTTGTCTCTTCCGAGGTCTTGATGGACTCAGACGCCGGGTAGAAAAGTACAGCCGGTCCCTTAGGCTTCACTTCCATCTCGGGCTTTCCCTTGGGCAGCTTCAACTTACTAGCGTAGCTTACTACGCCCTGGGTCAGTCCTGGTGGGGGAGCTGCGCAACTTACTCCTGCACCTACGCTTGCCACCTTAAGTTCCATGGAGGCCACCTGCAGCTTCATCGCCGTCACAGCGTGTTCCTGTTCCGCTAACCGAATGTTCAGTGCCGCTACCGCTGCAAGTATGTCCTGGCTGAAGCTGGAGATAACACCCTTTTCCGTGTGGTTCAGCTTGTTAGTAGCGTTGACTACCGAACTGATACCCCTCACCGCTTCGTAGGCCAAGTCCATCAACTGCTCCTTAGACCTTGAAGCCAGACTCTCCAGCTCCTGCCTGTTCCCAATTTGTGCCGCACAAGGTGTGTCCGTCGGGGGTGCCGATGTAACCGAGGTAGCCAAGGGGGTCGCTGCCTGTAGGGGGGTTGTCAGGATTCCTCCAATGGAAGGCACCTGCGGCCGTCTGCTGGCGACTCGCCGGCGAACCGCCTCTTGCACTTCCTGCGGGGAGGCCAGCGGTCGTTTGGCTGTTGGGGGGAGCTGTTTCGCTGGAGGAGGGGGAGGGGGGCTCGAGAAGGCGTGGGGTGGAGTCCTTTGTAAGGACGCGCGGGGCCGAAAGCCAGCTTCCTGACTCAATTCCTGGAGAACCTCCATCTCCCTCTCCTTTTCCAGCATCTGCTGCTCCAGAAGCCGTTGGTACTCCTGCTCCTCAGGAGTACTCATCTTCGTCTATTCGTCGCACCAAGTGTCCAGAATAATGGCACACACTTATTACTAAATAAAATAAAATATTACCTAATAATAAAATTAATTGGCTAAATTACCAAAGTCCGTTGCTAATACTAAATCACTCGTTATAGAATCACAGTGATTCCAAACACTATACGTTTCCGAACGCAGTCCGCAAACGTCACCTTGACGTCAGCTGTCAATGTCAAATTGACTTTGACACTGACAGCCACGTGCTGAAAAATCTTGTAAAACTACTGTAAACAAAGCATGCACGTTACAAATCGTTCCCAGACAACCCCCAACCAGATTACTGGTTTGAAATTTTAATTCCGAAAATGTCAGTGAAACAAATCACGTGCTACCCAACACGTGGTTCGAACAAAACCAGGAAAAACTACGTAAGATTTTCACTTTTACTGCACCAATACCACGCACAAACACTGCACAGCTGCACGATAGCAAACATACACTACAAAGCTGGAAAATCAGCAATATTCCCACTGTAAAAAAATATTACACGGGAGCGTACGCGTTGCACGTCCGTCCGCCAAAGCGAGCCGAACGCGAAAAGATGATAATTACAATAGCTGGAAATTCGCTGTGAGGTCATACTTGGAGCACGAGGAGCTGTGGGCATGCGTGGACCCAAGCCAGGAGAGCACCCATTGCGCCGATTCCGCAAAAGATGTAAAAGCGAAGTGCAAAATCATATTATTAGTAGACCCCCGAAACTTTCATCACATAGAAGATGCAAAAAATGCACGCGATGTGTGGCTGAAACTCCAATCCGCTATTGAAGACTCCGGATTAGGGAGAAAAGTGGCACTACTCCGAGATCTCATAAATACAAACCTTGATTGCTCTGCTGATATTGAGAAATATGTGAATAAAATAGTAACAACCTCGCACAAACTAAGAAATATTGGATTCAAGGTAGATGATGAATGGTTAGGAACTTTAATGTTAGCAGGATTACCTGACTAGTATAAACCAATGATAATGGGCTTGGAAAGCTCCGGTGTCAAGATTAGTGCAGATTCAATAAAAACAAAATTATTACAAGAGGTTAAAAAGGAGTCTGAAACTACCGCATTGTACACAAAGCATAAGCCGAAAAGCAACCCTTCTAACAAAAGTATAGAGGCCCCGGTTGCTACAATTGTAATCGCTATGGGCATCTCAGCAAAAATTCTTTCTCTAAAGGATTCTTCGAGTACAAACAAAAATTATTCAGCAGTGTTTTCAGCATATGCAAATATAGATAACATGGACTGGTATGTGGATTCTGGTGCATCCATGCACATGTCTCGAAGATCAGACTGGCTGTACGACATCAAAACACCTCCAATTCAAACAATTAAGGTGGTCAACAATGCCTTAGTGAACGTAGAAAAAATGGGAAACGCGGATTTTAACTTTAACTATAATGATGGTAAAGTGAACACAGTCCAGGTAAGAGGCATCTTATTTATACCAGATCTCAGTACAAACCTGCTGTCTGTCAGTTAGTTAGTGAAAAATGGATGCCAAGTTGATTTCCACAGTACTGGATGTAATATTTATAATAAAGAGAAAAAAATAGTAGCAACGGCAAGATTAACAAACAACATGTATGATCTGGATAATATTAGTGGTAATGCCTATACTACCTATACTGAAAGTGCTGAAACCTTGGATGTTTGGCACAGAAGAATGGGTCATCTCAACTATACAGATGTAAAAAAGTTAGAAAAATGTGCAGAAGGTGTAAAGATAACAAAAAGTGATAGTAAGTCATGTATCCCCTGTATTGAAGGAAAACAAACTAGGTTGCCTTTTAAGAATGAAGGACCAGAGCAACTACTCAACTAGAGGTAATTCACTCTGATGTTTGTGGCCCAATGGAGGTAATGTCCCTGGGAGGAGCCAAATATTTCATCACATTTATCGATGACTTCTCAAGAAAAGTATATGTTTACTTTCTCAAAAATAAACTAGATGTGACAGCCATATTTCATAAATTTAGATGTGAAGTTGAGAATGAGTTAGAGAAGAAGATAAAGATCATTCGTACAGATAACGGCACCGAATATTGTAATAAACATTTTTCCAAATATCTTGCAGATCATGGCATCAAGCATCAAACAACGACGCCCTACACTCCTGAGCAAAATGACATGAGCAAGAGGAAGAACCGATCACTTGTAGAACGCGCCAAGTGCATGCTGATTGATGCCAACCTACCAAAAATCTATTGGGCTGAAGCCGTAGTTACTGCCGCCTATATCCTAAACAGATCTCCATCTCGAGTACTTGATGATTTCTCACCCGAAGAAGTATGGTCCGGAATAAAACCTAACATCAGTCATATGAAGATATTTGGTTACAAAGCTATGGTTCATGTTCCGAAACAGCAACGATTGAAATGGGATACAAAATCAACTGAAATGATATTTGTTGGCTACTGTCAAAATACAAAGGGATACAGATTACTGGATAAAAAGAAAAAAACAATTGTAAAAAGTAGAGATGTCATTTTTATCGAAGATTCTGATTTGGAGCCTGTTTCTTCGCATCATAATATTCAAACATGCTCATTAAAGTTAAAACATGAAACTACAACTCCGGATGAAACAAGTTCGACCGACGAGACACTTATAGAAGAAACAGACAATTCTATGTCAGAAGAAATGTCTTATTCAGATGCTAATGACAGGACTTATATTCCCAGCAGTGGTAAGTCAACTGATGACAGCATCATGGAACGAACCTATTCTAATGTCACTGTCAGACAAAGACATAAAAACATTCAGCAGAATAATGACTCTCATGATAATGATGACATTTCATATCATGCTTGCTTGGCTACATGTAGTGATCCAACAAGCCTTGAAGAAGCTTTATCAAGTACAGATTCACAAAACTGGATAAAAGCCATGGATGAAGAGCACCAATCGCTGATGAAGAATGAGACCTGGATCCTGACGAAACTGCCACCTGAAAAAAAGGTAATACCATGTAAGTGGGTGTACAAAACAAAAGAAGATGAGAAAAGAAACATAATCAAGTATAAAGCAAGATTAGTTATTAAAGGCTGTGCACAAAAGAAAGGAATTGATTATAATGAAGTTTACTCACCCGTTATAAGATACACTTCACTCCGATACTTACTGGCACTGGCCACTAAGCACAATCTTGATATCGATCAGATGGATACCGTCTCCGCATTCTTACAAGGCGATGTTGAAGAGGAGATATACATGCTGCAGCCTCCTATGTACGAAAATGGCATTGGCACAGATCTTTGCTTGCTTAAGAAATCGTTATACGGACTGAAACAAGCAAGTCGGAACTGGAACAAGAAGATAATAATAAATAATAATAATAATAAATATTTCACAACATCACATACATTGATCTGACTCCGAGATAGGTAGCTCAAGCACCTGTG
Organism: Marasmia exigua; assembly: GCA_019059595.1. Classification (NCBI taxonomy): domain Eukaryota; kingdom Metazoa; phylum Arthropoda; class Insecta; order Lepidoptera; family Crambidae; genus Marasmia; species Marasmia exigua. Next base: position 11,583,153 of record CM032493.1, on the reverse strand, counting down.
TTACGGATATCAGAACCAACAGCGGAATTACAAATATATACATATAATACTTTTCTTTTGTAAATACATACTTATAATACATAGAAACACCCAGACCAATACAAACAGACATGTTCATGCACACAAATGTTTGTACTGTGCGGGGATCGAACCCGCAACCCTTGGACCAAAGGCAGCGTTCACTACCACTGTTCCAAAATAGATGGTACATTGAAAGAAATAGGTCTGTCTCGCTCTTCTATGGATCCGTGTATTTATTATAAAATTGCTGGAGAAAATGACATAACATTTCTAGCAATCTATGTCGATGATTTAATTTTATTAACAAACTGCAAGTCTACAAGAAACCATTTAAAGAAAAAATTATGTGAAAAATTTAGCATGAAAGATCTGGGAGAAATTAAAAACTGTATTAGATGGCATATAAAAAGAGACAGAAGGAATGGTATTATGTGCATTGATCAGAAGAAGTATACACAAGAAGTAATAAATAAATATGGCATGTCAGACTGTAAACCCGTCAAGACACCGATGGATCCACAGACTAAATTTCAATCAAGTAACCAAGAAGAGGAAATATTACAAAACATTCTTTACCAAGAGATCATTGGATGTCTGCTATACTTATCTCAAGGCACAAGGGCAGATATAAATTATGCTGTCAATTACCTAAGTAAATATAATAACAAGCCTGAAAATAAACATTGGATAGCATTAAAACGGGTACTAAGATACTTAAAAGGTACCCAAAATTACTGTTTAACATATAAAAATAATGAAGATGAAGATATAGCCCATGCCTACTGTGATGCTGATTGGGCAAATTCAGAAGAAGACAGACGCTCCTGCACCGGCTATACTTTCATTTTTCAGGGAGGATCTATATGTTGGAACTCTAAACGTCAACCTACTGTTGCACTGTCAACAACAGAGGTCGAGTATATGTCTCTATCGGCATGTACTCAAGAAGCGATTTGGCTGAAATAGCTACAAGAGCAGTTTTGGCCGCATCTTAAACAACAGCTTATAGTTGTTTATTGTGACAACCAAAGTTGTATTAAACTTTCAGGTACTGATGGTTATAATTGCAGGACCAAACACATAGATGTCCGGCATCACTTTGTGAGGGACAAAGTCAATGAGAAGATGATCGAAGTTCGCTATGTCAACACCGAGGTGATGGTTGTCGATGTACTTACCAAAGCCACTCCACAAGCCAAGCTGCTGTACCTATGCGGCAAGATGGGCTTATGTTCAAGGGAGGATGTCGGAATGAATGAACACCAGCGCCCTCTTTGATGCCTGCAATGTGACCCCCATCCCTAGTCATACCATACGTTGGTACATTGCCCCCTCACTATTCTCTCTCGCAAAAACGTCAAACTCTCTGGTTCACTCTCTGCTCCGCAAAACATATTATAAATCCATTAATATCAATAAAACTATCTGTTTATTTAGCTCAAATTAGCTTTTATTTCTACATTACCTCTACTCAGTTTTATTATTTCTACAGCTCGTTTCTGATCGAACGCCTGTATCAACGCCTTAGACTGTTCTAGTCGAGGTGTACTGTCTGTATTGTGCGGTTACTAACCCGTACATTCTGTCCGGCCGTGTAAATAAATTTGCTCGTAAAATTAAATATAAATGTAAAATAACCCTTAAATATTTCAAATACAATAAGTAAACTTCAATATTTCATCACTGCACTACACTTGTGACGGGAATGTCCAATCGCACGGAGCGCGGTTGGGTTCTTGGAGGAGGAGTCGTCATCTGCTCATCTCCCGCGACCGCCGCCAACTGGACAAGTGGGTCACTGGATGACATTCCTCTCATTTCCAGGGTTTCCTTGTTTTTTCGCCATCGCCTGATCAGGTAAACGGATCCCGTGACCATGATCAGTCCCAGTATACCGTATAGAACTGAATATTGATGTACGTCGTATACACTCAGAGTCACGCCTTCATAGTCTTTTATATCATCTATCTGATTCTTCATGCGACGCAATTCAACATCATGAATTTCTGGGGTGAATGGCAATGACTCGTAATTAGTATTAGAAGTATTCAAAATGGAATTTAACACTGAAGTCTCTGACAATAAAGAAATATCCTTTTGAACTTTGGTGTGGCTCAAGTAATTATTGTGGCCAAGTATAGTGAATGTGTCACTCTTTATCGTACAGCCTCGACCTATTTCTAGAAGGCCATTTCCAGTCAACTACTTCATCGTCATTCCAGTGTCAGGACAAAATATGCGCACAGAGCATTTCCCACAGCAAGCGAATAGCCACCTGTTATCGCGGTGTAACTTGATCCATCGCTCGTGGCACGGCGCCTCTTTTGTGGTACACATGGTTTTGTTATGAATACTCATGTTACAAATAGACTTTGTAATTTGTATTTCATAAATGGTTTTATCTATAGAACATAATATTTTGTTTGTCTGAGTATGTATGTATACAGCTCTGAACATCTATGTCTGATAGAGATTCAAGTCCCCATACATACACATAGCATACAACCTACTCAGTTGTATGCTATGTATGGGGACTTGAATGCCACGGTAAAGGACTGTTGAGGTAGTATTATAACTTTGACCAACTCGAAGGTTTCCTTGTTCACAAGCGGAATCTTCACCTCAATTATCAGATAGGAAGAATCAACATCACCAGATACCTTAATTAACTTGTTAAGCTCCTTATAATCCTGTTTGTCGGCAGGCAAGGTCAGGTCATTTGGAATGTGGCTGTACACAATACCTATTTATTTGCTCTTCTAACTGCTCTGGTGGTAACAGATGTGCATCCATGTGACCATTTGCCAGATCAGTCACAGTATTGATCACGTTTTCTTGCATGTTTTGGATTTGTTTTGGTTTTTTTTTATGCTAGAGGCGGACAAACGAGCAAGCGACCACCTGATGGAAAGTAATCATCGCCGCCCATGAACATCCGCGAAATCAGAGAGATCGCTAATGTGTTGCCGGCCTTTTTAAAAAAGAGTACGCTCTTCTCTTGAAGGTCCCTAAGTCGTAGCCGTCCGGAAATACTCCTGCCGGCAAACCGTTCCACAGAACTGAGGTACGTGATAGAAAGTTCCGGGAAAAACGCACAGTATTAGACCGCCATCCATTAAGATGATGAGGACGTAATGACAATCGCTTACGAGTGGTTCGATGTAAGAATTCAGCTGCAGGGAGTAGATTAAACAGTTCTTCAGAGCACTCCCCATGATAGATGCGGTATAGAATGCTGAGGGAAGCTATGTCCCGCCGCAACGCTAGAGGATCAAGTCGACTAGAGAGAGTCAAGTCACCGACAATTCGAGCAGCCCTACGTTGTACGCGGTCAAACGGAAGAAGTTGGTACTGAGGTGCACCAGCCCAGAGGTGGGAGCAGTATTCCATGTGGGGCCGAACTTGTGCCTTATAGAGTTGTAACCTATGAGCTGGTGTGAAATACTGTCCCGCTCTATTAAGTACACCAAGTTTCTTTGAAGCTATTTTAGCTTTGTCGTCCAGATGACCGCGAAACTGGACATCGTTCGAAATGTCGACACCAAGGATCCCGATAGAATGCTTGGACATTAAGGGGGGTGCCCTGAAAACTGATTTGCACTTCAAAGGGACGTTTTTTAGCGATTAACGCGCACACTTATGTCTTAGAGGGATTAAAATGGACTAAATTAAGTCGACCCCAGTTCGAAACATGATTCAGCATATCTTCGACTTCAGACACAAGTGTGTTCCGGTTTCCAATGACGTTTTTCGTTGAAATGTTTGCACGTCCGGTATACAGTGAGTAGTTAGTATTTGGGAATTCGAATTCACTTTTATCACTATACCACAAAAAACCGGCCAAGTGCGAGTCGGACTCGCGCACCGAGGGTTCCGTACAAACCTGCAAGGTTTACAAAGTTCGTTCATTACGACAATCGAGTCATAATGTAACGGTCACCCCACCCTACGACTCGACCTGCTAACCTGCTCGCCTCGTACTCTTTCCTAACTCCTTAGTCTATACTCTAACTCGCTACTCCCTACGCGAAAGTTGTCTGAAGTCGTGCGTAGAATCGAAGGAATGGAGGTCTACCACTACGGCTCAAATACTGGATCTATAATAATTATGAATTACTATCTAATGCCTACATCAAACCCTAGTATTATAAGCCTGCCGCAAGGAAAACGTAACCCGAGTTTTCCTTATAGAAATTGTGATCGTCTAGAATTTAAATTTCGTTTTTTGTTAATTACCTTTCTACTTGCTACTTTAGACCGTATTTTGTTGAAATAGAAATAGAAGCTGAGATATTAATACCAAATGAGAATTTTTACGCAGTCCGTTCTAACAAGAATATCATATGACAGTCAGTGCTTTAAACTAACTTTTATTGCTTAGTGGAATAGTTTTAAACAAATAAGAAGTTTGTCCGACCACGGCCACTCAAGTCTAGTCTTGTCATAAGTCAATATTTAAATAATAACTGATCCCCCAGTTATAGATATAGCGCAAATAATTTACAAAGAGCTCTTTGTTATCCCCTGTGCAGGTACTTTATGTTTTGATTTGTACGTACAATTTGTTATCTCAATGAGATATTGTTTTATAAATTATATATCCATGGATTAAAATGGAGTTGAGTGAACTCAACTTAGTACCCTGGCACTGTTTTGTGTTTTTCCCTTTTGTAATATTTCGTCGACGAATTAGGTGCGGGATGAAATTCGGCACTCTTGCGCTCTTGATACGTTTATGTATATGATACTGTGTTTGTCGACCCGAGTCGTAGTACTTGACAAAGTCCAACAGCTCTGATATACCTAAGCGACGGGCTCCAGCCTACTAAAAAAATGGAAGTCCTCCAAGTCAATTAAATTAATAAAATGCTGGCGCATATCATTAATTCAATGTAACTCTTGCAAAAGCCTCTAAACTTATTTCCTAGAATATTTAAATGTATTTGATAATAGCTCCACCACTGCGAAGTTATTGTTAGATAAATACCGTTGCCGCGATATCCCTCTACTAATAACAACGACCCTTTGCCTCTGCTTCTCTAGAATCGGTCTAGATCCACGTACACAGCTATTATCACGTAACACACAAATCTTAACACTGGCAACTAATTCCAAATGAATTAGGCTTAAACTTTATCACAAATAAAACGCGCCTTTATAACTTTTACAAAATAACTATCACTTTGCTTCACTAGAATAATCACTAATTTGCCCCAACGTAATGTGTTACGCGACCTAAGTGTGTGTGTACCTACAGCTGCTAAGCCCTAGTGTTCTGTACCTGGTCTCAAAGTTTCCACCACGAATCTTTGAGGTGTGTGTGAATGTGGCAAAATTAACCTACTCCTAACGCCCTAGCTGGCGAGAAACCGGGCTTACAGGTTAGGAAGGTTTCTCACAATAGGAAATGTAAGGAAAGGAAGGTGTTTGGTCGCCCCCGAAAGAGGAATTCCACAAAGCTTTTGCTGAGAGTCTGGCGGGAAAACCAGAACCCTATTCTAGGTCCACTTCGACGGTCCCAAAGCTCCGTGAAACTCGTTTCGGCGCTGCGGTACTTGTTAGCTATTCTGTTCAACCACTGTTCCTTCTTGGCTTAGAAAGACTAGGTAATTCTGAAACCAATTAGCAACCGCAGTATCCCAAACTAGCTTAGAGCCCAGTACAAAACTCTATTAGGCCCGAATGCCTTTAAGCTCGGTATGCGAACCGATATCTCACAATTAACCACAAAGAATCTTACAAAGATCAAAAATCACTCAGGCACTGACCTTGTCCTATATATCAAGTCGAAGAACCATGTCTCTCGTGAACATGACCGTGCAGCAAGACGTCTTGTGACCAACTGTCCCTGTTTGTCCCTCGGAACTACATTATATAATTACGCAATGTGCATTTTGACGCTAAGGTGCCAAAAAAAACCCCACGCCTCGCAAGGGCCGACGCTTTGCTTATCGCTTTGCACGTGTTCAAATCGTTTCACACAAAAGAATAGAAAAGGACAGATTTCTCCCAAACTTTAAACTTTTTACAGTTCCTTTGCCAAGCAAAATTGACCAATATCTAAACGTTATAACTTCTTTGTTTTATTTAGGAACTGAGTATATATCTAGATGTGAATAAGCTGTGAAGCCTTTGTCTTTCTTGCGAGATACGATTCGTACACTCAACTTATCATTTAAACGCATGGCAACTTATTCTACAATTATATCTAATTGCATTCGCTGTTTATAAGCGTCTTAATTAAGTACTCTTAATAGGAGGATCGACCATTAGTCTTTTGACCAGACCTTGTTCCGTACTACATGGATATATCTTTAGAGCTGATTTATTGTTTTAAACTTCCACAATAATTGATTAATAAATATTTAAAAGGTTGAGCTATCTTCATTACACGAGATCGCTCTAGATGGTTTACCTTGTAAACAAACATCCATTTTTTCTGTCAATCGCTTTCTAATTCTGGGAAGACCCTGCTCTTTTGTCTTTTAAGTTGCACACGTGCAAGGCCACTTACGGTTCCTTGTGCCTTATGCAAGTTTTAAAGCATTTTTAGTTTTTCCTACAATTCAATATTTTGTTTTGCGTGTTAATTTTTAAAATTATGTCTTTTAATAAAATAAAAGGGGCTTATTGATATGTTTACTGGTGGTTTGCACCACCACAGTCCCCCCCTTGACTTTGTGTGAGTGAGAAACATTCTCATTTCGCAAAGGTCACTTATATCAATTTTGACTTTGTTTGTTGTTGACTGTCATATAATATCTCGCTATGTTTACTGCATTAAAATTCCCTTCTATTTTCCGAGTAACTGGCTCTATCAATGTGTAACAATTCGGGTACGGTACTGCCGCGACTATGTAAGGTCCCTTGTACAGGAGTGAAAACTTTTTCATGATTCTATGTCCTTTATTTGACCGTATAAATGTTTTAATTTTGACATAGTCCCCTATTTTATACACGACTAACCTATGTCTTTTAGCAAACTTTCGTTTTCTGCGTACACTAGCCCTTAGGGGGGTTCTTTATTGCCATCTCGCGATTATTTTTCGTTTCATTCATGACATTGTATCCACTCGTTCCCTAATACTTGATCAGTAGTCAAAAGACTTTGTTCCCCAAACGCTAATCTATTCGGCGCAAACCCAGTGCTGCTGTGCGTTATATTGTTATAGCAATTTTCTATGTCTGGTAGTATATCCACCCAACTTCTGTTTGATCCCAAGCAATAAGTTCGAATTAATCGCCCTAACTCGCGATTCACTCTTTCTACACTATTAGAATTTGGACAGTATACGGATGTATGAGTAATTTCTATGCCCAAGTCTCTTAAAGTTTCAATCCAACTCTTTGAAATGAATTGTGGCCCGCGATTTTTATTATTAGTAAAATAATATCAACTCTGTGTTGGGCGTTATAAAATACAATATTTCGCCAATCAACTTGTAATATTTAAAAGTGCGTATCTTCGAGACTTCCTTTCCTTGTCTCAAACTATCTTCAATCCGTTTTAACATCGGATCTTCGTCCTGTAATACCGCGATTTGTCGTAAACTACGTGTTACTGTCCCGTGATTTGAAGATTTAAACCAGTATATGTGTGGTTGAGTTGGTTTATTTTCTTTGGCCACTTCCACACCTTCAATATTCGTACTCAAAGTATTAGCTACTAAATTTTCACTACCCTTTATGTATTGAATTTCATAATCGAATTGTTCTAAATAGGTAACCCATCTAGCAACACGTGCACTAGCAACGTCCATGATTTAACAAATGTTAGGCTTTTATGGTCTGTCTTAATGACAATTCCTTGCACCCCTCAAATAAGTTTCAAACTTCTTTAATGTGTAAATAATGGCAAAAAATTCTTGTTCACTAACAGTCCATCTGGTTTGGGCTCCTTTGTAGGCGTATGAACAAAAGCCTATTATCTTTTCTAAACCGTCTTTGTCTAATTGATAGACATAACCGCCTAACCCGACTGAGCTTGAGTCAGCCTGAACAAAATATAAACCATTGAAATCTGGTTGAGAAAGCATTACACTGTGTGTAAACGCCTTTTTTAGATTGTCAAAAGCTTTGTCTTCTTTATCACCCCATACGAACTTAACGTTAGCTTGTAATAATTTGTACAATGGATCCGTTAAAATTCCAAAATCTTTTATGAACCTTCTAAAATAATTCACGAACCCTAAGAATGAACGTAATTGTTTTATAGTCTTCGGCCTGGGATAGTTCAATACCGCTTCTATTTTCTCTGGGTCCAAACTCACGCCCTCCGTACTAAGAATGTGACCTAATAATTTAACTTGCTTCGCTGCAAAGTTACATTTTTCTAAAGAGCAAGTAAATCCGGCGGCTTTTAATTTCGTTAATACTGTATCTAATTGATGTAAATGCTCCTCTAAGCTACCTTTAGAAATCAAACATAAATCATCTAAGAAGTTCATACAATATGACCTGACCTCTGGCCCTAATACAATATCCATAGCTCTGGAAAATGATCCCACACTTGTTTTTAATCCCTGAGGCAATACTTCATAGACGTAGCTTTTGCCTTGGAAAACAAAGCCTGTATATTTTTTTGATTCTCGGGACAATGGTATGGTAAAATATGCGTCCTTAATATCAATTACTGCAATATAATTAATGACGTGACCTGACTGCAATATGTCACACATCAATGGTGCGCTTTCCGTTTCGCCTATCATTCGCTTGTTTAACTCGCGCGCATCTAACAACATTCGTATGTCTCCGTTCTTTTTTAATGTACACGTGAGTGGGCTGCTGTATTCAGTCGCTTGTCGGCTAATAATTTTCGACTTTTCCATTTCATCTAATCGTTTATTCACCTTATCTCGATATATGTGTGGAACTGGATAAGATCGTTTAACAAACGGTGTCTCGTCATGTAGTTTTATTTCATGTACGTACTTATCTGTGCGTCCTATTCTATCAGAAAACAATAGCTCATGTTTCTTCAATACGACTAACAACTTTTCTTTGTGATCCTCAGTTAACGATGTTTTCTGTACATATTCATTTAATTTATCCCCTTCCGCTACGACTGACTGTTTTTCTAATAAATTGCATTGAATTTCCTCTACACTTTGTCCTTCTAAATCTACCTCTACAACTGTATTACCCTTCCTCATAGTAAACTTTCTCCCATCTTCACAAAGTAAGTTTCCCTTAGATAATTGGATAAAATCAAACCCGAGAATTATTTCTTTCGGTAATTTTGATACCACCAAAGCAGGTGTATCTACCTCGCACTCACCGATTCTTATTGGAATAGTAACTAACCTATTCAACTTTTCCTTACTAATCCCAAAAGCTCCCGCTATCCTGACCTCCGGTATAGGTATTTCAGCTATCTGACCTAAATTCTCTTTAATCTTTTCATAACTCTCCTGCCTTACACATGTGACTTCTGATCCACTATCTATAAGCCCTTTTAGCTGAATATTTCCCACATGAACAATTATCTCAGGTAATGTAATTTGTCTATCGAGATCTGAATCACCGTCTAAACTATTCGCATCCCTAAATACCGTACATAATAACCTGTCATGGCGCCCTGCCTTTTCATTCTCCGTTTGTTCAGCCAAACACACTCGGAACTCTCGCCCTTTATGAAGTAACAATTGAATAAATTCTTCTATTCCTACGCTCGTACCTAATGTACATAATTCATATAAACGATGTTTACTATCGTTCACGACTGGCATCCATTTACATTGAAACATATAACGCAAACTAAGAGGCAAAAACTCCTCTCTACCTGCCTTATTTAATGTTTTACCCCAGCCACAGTTTTTTTGGTTTGACGACTCTACTTGTGACGTACCCGACATGTGGTTACTTGTCTCACTACCTGGTTCTTTAGCTGGCGTAAATTCTATTGGTTGAGGACCACATTCCCGAAAGTTAACGCCCCCCCTAGAGCGGTTCACCCCTCTACCTCGGCTACTAAAATTTCGGTATGAATAATTACGTCCACGACTATTTCCTATTGGATTGTATCGAATTGTGTTTACCCGTACTGCCGACCTATAAGTAGCTCTAGCGGAAGAACCACCGCGCGTAAACTTCCTATCCCTATTGCTTGATGACGCTATAGCTGTTAAGTGATTTTTATCAACGTTTTGTTCTAGATGCCTAATAAACTCCATTGCACCTCTAACTGTCATATTTTCCTTGCGTGAAAAATATGCTATCTGTATGTGCTGTGGCAGTTGCCGAAAAATAGTATTTACCCTTTCCGTTTCGGTAAATGGTATAGTCAAGTAATAAATTTTATTAATTTGCGACGCAAAATACTCTTCCATTGTTAATGGAGAACTTTCGTCAAATTTCGAAGTGATGAATTATTGTTTCACTATCTCTTGTTCGTTAACGCCCCAAAATACTTCACGGAAATCGCGCTCAAAGTCATCAAAATACTTCCAACTATCTCTATAGATATTTAATCGGGATCTTGCTGATCCTGTCAACGATTCTATTGCTAAAGCCAATGCTTTTGCACAATTAAAGTCAATGCCTATTAGCGATATGTAATTACGCAATTCTCGTAAGAATTGCATCGGGCTATTCTCATTATTACGTCCATCAAAACTAGGTAACTTCTGTGTTACTTTCACACTGCAAACCTGATTCTTCTCTGTTCTTTCCATAGTATTAATTCCAGGATTATTAATTGATTGAACCTGATTAATACCCTTATCTATCATCACCCCAGTATCAACTGACCCGCTACCTGATCTGGCCGAATTTGTGATCGATCTTTCTAACATGTCTAGCCGATTTACTATTCGCTGCAACAGCGATTCGCTATTGACAGTGGTCTCATTGGACACAGGCGCTTTCCTTTGTAACGGTGACATAACTTTCGATACGCTACCCGCAACGTCTGATCTAGATTTTCTAAATGACCTAGCTCCTCGCTTCCCAACTACAGTCCTTCTAGTATGCACCATCTCAAAACTAAGCAACAAAGTCTATTTATCATGCAATTGAAACAATCTTTAGATGTTATTTTACCTAAAATTATTTTTGTTTCCGCGATACGCCCTGACGCCCTTAACTACCTGCTTTCTAACGCCTTAACAGTTTTTTATCGATGACCCTTTTGTTTTGTCCGCTGTGAATGACTCTAATCGTCGTTTAAAATTTGTAATCTACGTTGTGTTTTGAATTTTATTAGTTCGAGATATTTGTTGAATACTAAAATTAATTATGTATTCAAATACAAATATCCTGGTCACGGCACCACCTGTAACGGTCACCCCACCCTACGACTCGACCTGCTAACCTGCTCGCCTCGTACTCTTTCCTAACTCCTTAGTCTATACTCTAACTCGCTACTCCCTACGCGAAAGTTGTCTGAAGTCGTGTGTAGAATCGAAGGAATGGAGGTCTACCACTACGGCTCAAATACTGGATCTATAATAATTATGAATTACTATCTAATGCCTACATCAAACCCTAGTATTATAAGCCTGCCGCAAGGAAAACGTAACCCGAGTTTTCCTTATAGAAATTGTGATCGTCTAGAATTTAAATTTCGTTTTTGTTAATTACCTTTCTACTTGCTACTTTAGACCGTATTTTGTTGAAATAGAAATAGAAGCTGAGATATTAATACCAAATGAGAATTTTTACGCAGTCCGTTCTAACAAGAATATCATATGACAGTCAGTGCTTTAAACTAACTTTTATTGCTTAGTGGAATAGTTTTAAACAAATAAGAAGTTTGTCCGACCACGGCCACTCAAGTCTAGTCTTGTCATAAGTCAATATTTAAATAATAACTGATCCCCCAGTTATAGATATAGCGCAAATAATTTACAAAGAGCTCTTTGTTATCCCCTGTGCAGGTACTTTATGTTTTGATTTGTACGTACAATTTGTTATCTCAATGAGATATTGTTTTATAAATTATATATCCATGGATTAAAATGGAGTTGAGTGAACTCAACTTAGTACCCTGGCACTGTTTTGTGTTTTTCCCTTTTGTAATATTTCGTCGACGAATTAGGTGCGGGATGAAATTCGGCACTCTTGCGCTCTTGATAAGTTTATGTATATGATACTGTGTTTGTCGACCCGAGTCGTAGTACTTGACAAAGTCCAACAGCTCTGATATACCTAAGCGACGGGCTCCAGCCTACTAAAAAAATGGAAGTCCTCCAAGTCAATTAAATTAATAAAATGCTGGCGCATATCATTAATTCAATGTAACTCTTGCAAAAGCCTCTAAACTTATTTCCTAGAATATTTAAATGTATTTGATAATAGCTCCACCACTGCGAAGTTATTGTTAGATAAATACCGTTGCCGCGATATCCCTCTACTAATAACAACGACCCTTTGCCTCTGCTTCTCTAGAATCGGTCTAGATCCACGTACACAGCTATTATCACGTAACACACAAATCTTAACACTGGCAACTAATTCCAAATGAATTAGGCTTAAACTTTATCACAAATAAAACGCGCCTTTATAACTTTTACAAAATAACTATCACTTTGCTTCACTAGAATAATCACTAATTTGCCCCAACGTAATGTGTTACGCGACCTAAGTGTGTGTGTACCTACAGCTGCTAAGCCCTAGTGTTCTGTACCTGGTCTCAAAGTTTCCACCACGAATCTTTGAGGTGTGTGTGAATGTGGCAAAATTAACCTACTCCTAACGCCCTAGCTGGCGAGAAACCGGGCTTACAGGTTAGGAAGGTTTCTCACAATAGGAAATGTAAGGAAAGGAAGGTGTTTGGTCGCCCCCGAAAGAGGAATTCCACAAAGCTTTTGCTGAGAGTCTGGCGGGAAAACCAGAACCCTATTCTAGGTCCACTTCGACGGTCCCAAAGCTCCGTGAAACTCGTTTCGGCGCTGCGGTACTTGTTAGCTATTCTGTTCAACCACTGTTCCTTCTTGGCTTAGAAAGACTAGGTAATTCTGAAACCAATTAGCAACCGCAGTATCCCAAACTAGCTTAGAGCCCAGTACAAAACTCTATTAGGCCCGAATGCCTTTAAGCTCGGTATGCGAACCGATATCTCACAATTAACCACAAAGAATCTTACAAAGATCAAAAATCACTCAGGCACTGACCTTGTCCTATATATCAAGTCGAAGAACCATGTCTCTCGTGAACATGACCGTGCAGCAAGACGTCTTGTGACCAACTGTCCCTGTTTGTCCCTCGGAACTACATTATATAATTACGCAATGTGCATTTTGACGCTAAGGTGCCAAAAAAAACCCCACGCCTCGCAAGGGCCGACGCTTTGCTTATCGCTTTGCACGTGTTCAAATCGTTTCACACAAAAGAATAGAAAAGGACAGATTTCTCCCAAACTTTAAACTTTTTACAGTTCCTTTGCCAAGCAAAATTGACCAATATCTAAACGTTATAACTTCTTTGTTTTATTTAGGAACTGAGTATATATCTAGATGTGAATAAGCTGTGAAGCCTTTGTCTTTCTTGCGAGATACGATTCGTACACTCAACTTATCATTTAAACGCATGGCAACTTATTCTACAATTATATCTAATTGCATTCGCTGTTTATAAGCGTCTTAATTAAGTACTCTTAATAGGAGGATCGACCATTAGTCTTTTGACCAGACCTTGTTCCGTACTACATGGATATATCTTTAGAGCTGATTTATTGTTTTAAACTTCCACAATAATTGATTAATAAATATTTAAAAGGTTGAGCTATCTTCATTACACGAGATCGCTCTAGATGGTTTACCTTGTAAACAAACATCCATTTTTTCTGTCAATCGCTTTCTAATTCTGGGAAGACCCTGCTCTTTTGTCTTTTAAGTTGCACACGTGCAAGGCCACTTACGGTTCCTTGTGCCTTATGCAAGTTTTAAAGCATTTTTAGTTTTTCCTACAATTCAATATTTTGTTTTGCGTGTTAATTTTTAAAATTATGTCTTTTAATAAAATATAAGGGGCTTATTGATATGTTTACTGGTGGTTTGCACCACCACAATAACTATGGTATTTTTATTGCAAAATGAAATTCAAAATATGCGGTATCAATGGTTTTACTTTTGTGTTTTTGCGTTGACTTAGATTTTTCACGGGTTAAAGGCAATTAGATCTAAGTATTTGATATGAATTTCAACTTGATAGCTGTACGCGTTCATGAGGAAAAAAGTAATAAGTTTATATTAATTAAAAAATATATATTTTGTTATGTAACTAAAAATTTAAGGTTCTCGGAATTTTCCCTTTATGTGTGCTATAAAACGTTGATTCATGCCTAATTTCAAGATTCTAGGTCGACTGGAAGTACCCTTTAGGTTTTGATTCCCTTGCGAGTACTTGCGAGTTTCAAAATATGCAGCTTAAATTGCTGTTTCTTTTGATTGCGTTGACATAGAAGTTTGATTTTGTTACAGCTTAAAGGTATTATAGACCTGAGTATTTGGTATGAATTTCAATTTAATACCTCTACGCGTTTATGAGGAAATGGGTAGTAAGTTTAAAATTATTAAAAAAATATATATTATGTGATGTAACTAAAAATTTATGATTTTCGTAATTTTTCCTTTATCTATGCTATAAGACGTTGCTTCGTACCAAATTTCAAGATTCTCAGTTCACGGAAAGCACCCTGTAGGTTTTGATTCCCTTGCAAGTGTCGAAAATTTGCAGCATAAACGGCTGTATCTTTTGATTGCGTTGGCTTAGAAGTTTGATTTTTTCACAACTTCAAGGGACAGTAGACCTTAGTAATTGATATAAATTTCAGCTTCATACCTCCACGCGTTCCTGAGAAAAAGGGTCTTGACAGACGGACGGACGGACGGACAACAAAGTGATCCTATAAGGGTTCCGTTTTTTCCTTTTGAGGTACGGAACCCTAAAAAGGGAATTAGAATCTCTAATCGCGCGGCGATTGGCGATTCTAATTCCCTTTTTTTGTGGCTTAGTGATAAAAGTTAAATCGTATTCCCAAATACTACCTCCTTCCTATTACCTACCTAATACCGCCTCCGGTATAATAGTAACTGTAATAGCAAGTATTCAACAAATCATGTTTCTTTCATAACTGCATAATAAGATTTTGCGTTCCTGTTTCAGTCAACAAGCATAGGTAATGCCTTACTCATGTTCAAATTACTGTGTATGTACGTGCGTGTGTGTGTACCTACACGTATTAGACACTTACATAAATTAGAGCATAACTCATGTCGGAAAAAGATTGACTAGGTAACTAGTGGCAGTTTGCTCAAGGTTTGTTCTAGCCAGTTTGGTCGTATCAATATGACTTTATTTATGGACTAACAAGTTGCATCGTATATTCTTTTTGTTCTCAAAATATTGGTAGCCAGATTTAAAATTGTGCAAAATTTTGTGGTATGCTCTAGCTAGTCCGTTTGGTCGTACCGAACCTGTTCCACAACCAGATTTACTAACCACGTTGTGCTGTTCTTCCAAACTGTTTCAAAAATGTTAGGCACCTAGAATTGACACCTTCGCATAGAATTTAAGAACGTAATCTGTCATGCTTAGCTGCCGTTTTCTGAAGGTTCATTCTAGCCCGTTTGGTCGTACCCAACATTTGTAATCCAGTAGGATTTACTTAGCATATTGTGGCTTTCTTCCTAATTGTTTCCGAGAGGCACCTAGAACCACTAGCACGTTAACAAATAATCAGCCCGTTTGGTCGCACCAATATTTTTGATAAGAATTTACGAATCACTTTGTGAAATTCCACACTAGTTCAGACGTATTGATACCTAGAACCAAAAACCTTCATTAGGTTATCTGTAATCTTCCTACTCGTGTCGCTGTCCCGCTTGTAATGAACTTAAACTATAATAATACAGCGAAACGTTCTCTTACAGTCGCCTGCAATGAAATGAAAACACATGGACTTTTAAGACTAAACAATAAGGTTCATATTCGAAGGAGATTGTATACTTGTTAGTGCACGTAACTGTACTGTACTGTACTGCGTCAAGAAATATATAGTTATAATGCTACGATGTCACTATTGCATAAAGGTAGACTCCTTTAAAAGCGATGCTATATTAATTTTGTATGACGCAAATTATAGCACTGCGTTTGTTACTGCAATTTTTCGTATAGCATGCGCTGGGTTGTCCTAAGCATTTCCTGTTGGTAAAATGATATTTTAGCAAATTAATAACCATACTATGACTTTGCTTGTTTATTACGTTGTAAACCCGGAGAAACTAAATGCTAAATATATAATAAATACATATATAGTATACACCATGTTATTCCTAGGGAACGGTTTCACCATGTTCTAGGAATTGGGGAGTCTGGTAGTTACAATGAACTGACCTCCGTCTGACCTTTCCAACTCTTAGACAGGAGAACCAGCCTACTGAATTATGATTACACGCTCAGAATCATTATCTCAACCATTGAAAAATTATCCGAAACGTGTAGGTTTCTCTCACCGTCGATTTAGCGACAGAAATAAGCACATACATTTAGGTGTACAAGTAAAATTGAATAATCCTGCAGCGCATGCCTGGATTTAAACCCCTGACCTCCCGTTATGACGGTGCACGTTTTTAACCACTAGGCTATCATCGCTACTTACGTAGGTATTCCACTTCTACGTAATATAAAAATTTATAGTGGTATAAAAGTACCTAATAATAATAATAGTCCGTTTCGACGGTGGGAGAGCCAAGCTTCGGCATGAATGGACCGGCTCGACCGGAGTGATACCACGGCCTCAGGAGAACCGGTGTGAAGCAGCGCTGTGCTGTGTTTCGCTGCGTGAGTGAGAGTAACGGAGGAGGGTTTAAATGTTGGCAGCGCACTTGCGACTCCACTGGCGTCGCGGGTGTCCATGGGCGGCGGCAATTGCTTACCATCAGGTGATCCGTCTGTTCGCCTGCCTACTTATTACATAAAAAAAGGTTCTCCTGGTCGAATTACGGCTACGGCGACCAATCTCAAGGATCAACTATCTTCGCAGGGCATATTATAGTGCACAAGTGTTAGCGCAAAGCACAAGTGCGTAAGGGAATACCCTTACGCCCATATTCCGATGGGACAGCAGGTCTGACACGACCCGAGAGGATTGGGTGCAGGACCAAAGGCTTAAAGTGTTTTCCAAGGCACGGGGGTCCCAGACCGCCAAACTTCCAGACTCCGGGCTGACACTGAGAAATTCATGACAGAAACACTCAGGTACAAATGTTTAGAGGCAGCCGAGCGTCTTAGGGAGCAGGACCCTCTCGCGAACGCTCGTAGAAGGGCAAGGAGGGGAAGAAGACGGCGACCAGAGGCGCGTCTTCCTCCTCTCCGAGGAATAGGCTCGCCGGCGCATGGTACGGGGGTACCAGCACAGGCACTACACATGCCTCTGCCTCAGCCTGGTAGGGACAGCCCGGCGCTCCCGGCTGTCCCTATCGCCCCCCCCCCAGCTTGACTGGGGGAGGCAGTGTCGGGCCCGCAGTGTAAGTGGGCCCTCCGCCTGGGGAGGGACGTGAAGAAACGTTCTTTAACCCGTACTCATGTCCCCTCCCCACTCTGGCCATGAGGGAGCGTCGCTGGGGTTTAGTCGGTATGCCTCTGGCCGGCTTCTCGCTAGGAGAAGCCCCCTCCAGAGGAGAGCCCGACATAACCCGCCTGCCCCCCGGCAAGAGGGTATGCATAAGGAGGCATTCCACAGCGTCAAAAAAAAAAAAAAAAAGGTACAAATGTTTAACCCGACCCCGGAATTGACCCGAAGACCGCTTGCGCAGCCGTCCCCCGAGTGCGACTCACTAGCCACTAGGTCACGGTGGTTGTCGAGGAGAGTGTACCTGATCCCTAACTAAGATATTACGATGTTTTCCCTTTACCACCGACTTATTGGTAGACATGAGCACATACTCGTACGCATACTCACTGTGCTGTCATCGCTACTTACGTACGCCACTTTTTTATGTGATAGGTGTCACATGGAAAGACGGATCACCTGATGGGGAGCAATTGCTGCCACTCATGGACACCCGCAACACCATCGGTGTGCTACCAACCTTTGAAACCCTCCCTTTCCCCTAATTGGGTCTCCGGTACCCTCACACACTCGACGAAACATAGCACAGACGCTGCTTCACACCGGTTTTCTGTAAGGCTGTGGTATCTCTCCGGTCGACCCGGTCCATTCATGCCGAAGCGTGGCTCTCTCAACTGTGAACTTCAATGTATAACCTAATTTTCTTTATTTATACTCTAGTGGTATAATAATAATTGTGGCAAACAACATTCCGTTCCGTTCCGTGGGAGAGCCATGCTTTGACATTTATTTAATTTAATTTATTTATTATTTACAATTGTTTCTTACAAACTAACAGATGTCAACATCCAAAACGCTTATAAGAATAGTCAGTCACAATTTTGATGTCAATAAAAATACTATTACATGATAATCAATTGAAAAATTAAATGTCATGTGAAATTAAAATGTATACAAATGTCAAAACCGAAAAAATTACATATAAGAATAATACATAGAAAATACAGGAAACAATTGCATGATTAATACCTACATAAAATTTCAATATAAGATGTCAGAATTGGTACATAAACAATTTAATTATATTTACTGGAAGCATAGCTAATTGCTTTGATTAGTAATGTATTAAGATGGTCGGCGAATAAGTCAATACTGAAGTCATGAGCGAGCATATCCCCTATAAAACGTAAAGCGCGATTAGTGGGTGCATGCCCAGCATATGTGGTACGCACAGTGGGTCGCTGCAGAAGGCGCGGCGGCCGACGCGGCGCCACAGTCCCCTCCTCGCCCCAGCTCAGTCGTTTGGGAGCTAGAAGTTTAAACTCGGCAAGTATCATTGCGCTATCTAGTTTATTTCTTAAAATGGCCATGTAGTATGAGACGAGCTGTAAGACTCTTCTTAGTTTCAGGGTATCCAAGTCTACCATACCTAACACAAAGGCGGACGGATACAAAAAAGGGTAGAATCCGTATCTTTTTTTATATAACCAGCGGGCATATTTCCTCTGGACCTTTTCTACCATCAGATAGTATTTCGTTTCGTGAGGATCCCAAACAATTGCACCAAACTCAAGTTTACAACGTACATAGGAATTATAAAGTACGGTAGCAACCCTTGGATTATCAAACTGTGCTGAGATCCTCATTATGAAACCAAGTGTTTTATTGGCAGCTTTGCACATTGTTACCACATGTTTGTGGAAGTCCAACTGGGAGTCAATAATTAAACCTAAATCGCGAATTTCAGCTACCCTTTCCATAGGCGTGTCGTGGAGCTTATAATTCGTGTCAATGGGGTTTCGCTTCCGTGTAAAAGTGATTGTCTTGCACTTTGTACTGTTAAAAGGCAGATGGTTATGCCTACTCCACTCTTCAACTGCACAGATATCAGTTTGAAGGGCTTCTGAGTCAGTCATGGTACCAACACCTAAACTCAATTTAAGATCATCTGCAAAAAGAAGGCACTTCGAGAACCTAACTGAGTTAGGCAAATCATTAATGAAAATTAAGAAAAGTATCGGCCCTAGGGTACTGCCTTGGCTTACACCGCACCTTGTGTAATATATGGCTGACTCAAACCTATCAACCCTTACAAACTGACACCTATTTTGCAGGTATGAGGCGAAAGACTCAACCAATTTAGGCACAAACCCCATTTGCACTAACTTCTGCAACAGGACGTCACTGTGAACGAGATCAAATGCTTTTTTGAAGTCGAAGTAGGCTGCATCCACTTGCCTGCCAGCATCCATTTCGGCATATACATAGTCTACATGAGCAACGAGATTAGAACTAGTCGAACGTGCTTTACGGAAACCGTGCTGAGAATCATGCAGAGAGTGTCTAATCTGAGCATCAATATGGCTGCATAATATTGTCTCGAAGATCTTAGCGAAGACCGACAGCACTGCTATGGCATGAATGGGCCAGCTCAACCGGAGTGATACCACGGCCTCACAGAAAACCGGAGGCCTAATATGAGGGAAAAGAAGGGTTTAAAGGTTGGCAGCGCTATATATCATTTTAATTTATAGCCTTGTGGTATAAAAACAATCATATGGTAAAGATGTTAATGGAGTATACCTGACCCCAGTAGTAAATATATTGGGAAGTTCAGCACACATTACATGTGTGCTGCCAACTTCCCAATATAGGTAGGTGTGTGTACAGTTGCTCGCCTGTTGATTCCTGAGTTCTAATACAAATTGATGTTTGTGATGTTGATCGGATCTCTCTCACTAGAGCACTTCGCCAATGTAAGTCCTACGACCCTATAACCGCTTCTCAAGCCTTGCACTTGACTTGTAAAGCCCTACGGTGTAGCCGTATTTCATCCCTTGTCGAGCACTTGACTTGTAAAGCCCTACGGTGTAGCCGTATTTCGTCCCTTGCCGAACACTTGACTTTTTATTACAATGGCGCTCTAATCAAACATATGAGGCTTTACCACAAACGTGGAGAGAGTCTGCTTGACTATGAAATCAGCTCGGTCGACCGTAGCAAACAATCCATTTAAATTAGGAATATTAGGATGCATCTGTCCAACGAAATCTAGCCGACCTGAAACGACATAGAAATTATTAAAGTGTTCTCTGTTTAACTTTTTGAAATGTAAAAACTTCACATAATCAAGGAGCATAAAGGGTTTACGTCTCCGGACTGTTCCTGACTCGGGGCAACACGATGCAACTTGACAGTCCGGAGACAACCAATGTGATTTCAAAATACAATGGTGATCAGATCTCTCTCACTAGAGCACTTCACCAATGTAAGCCCTACGGCCCTGTAACCGCATCTCAGGCCTTGCTGAGCACTTGACTTGTAAAAAGCCCTACACGGTGTAGCCGTATCTCGTCCCTTGCCGAGCACTTGACTTTTTATTACAATGGCGCTCTAATCAACATTATAAGGGCTTTACCACAAACGTGGAGAGAGTCTGCCTGACTATGAAATCAGCTCGGCCGGCCGTACCAAGCTAATAAGTATCATTACAGAAATCTCAGATAATCACCCTAGACCTACTACACTCGTTTGGAGCGGCCGTCTCCTACTAAAGTGATTGGGTCCCAGGTGACATCCACTAAGCCTCTGTTTCAATTGTGTATATATCCAAACTCAGACCTAAAACTTACATATCGCGATGCAGGAATTGTTTATGTGATCATACGGGGGTACGCGTAAGCGCTTGAAGGAGTAAGACGTGTTATTATCGGTCTCAAAGTTTTTATTTTAATTTAGTGGAAACAGTGCACAAAATTGCAAGGAGACGCAAACATATTAATTGCCAGCAGTCTGTGTTTGTTTACATACATTTTCCGAGCGAAACAGTGGAAGAATTGAATAGAAATCAATCAAAAACTTATTGTGATCGACGGCTCTGAGGTCAGTTTTGTGTTCAATATTCACAAATAAAACATAGACACCCACCACTAGTGATGAAAGAGACTCAGGCTTTTAAGGCTTTTAATTAAGACTCGCCTTATTTTTGATGCCTCACGACTGACTCAGTCTTTTAGTCCCCAACCTTTAGTCTTAAGACTAGTCTCATTAGTCGAAGTCTTTTAACTAAAACGCTCAGCAGTTACTTAAACAGCTTAAAGGACTTAAACAGCTTAAAATTCTGGCAACATGAGTCGCCTGAGGATTCGAGAGTCGTAAGGCGGTTCATTATCCATTTGCATAAAAAATTGAACCCTAAAATATGGTGTGTATACAGGATATCTTAAATGGGTCAGTATGGGGAAGTACCTTAACCGTTGCCGCTACGCGAAAATGATCTTAGGAGACTATTTGTATTTTTTTGTAAAAAATACCTATTTTGCCGAACAAAGCTACGAATGCGAAGATATTCTACCGCGTTTTAAAACGTATTTCACCACGCATTATATAAATTCAAGTTATAGATCAAACATTAGCCACATCATCTCAATCACAAAATATTCAGAAGAAAAGTGTTTTTTCTGCGGTATACAAACAAATAAACGCGGAGCAAGACGAGATACAAAAGTATTTATCCATGCCACTGGAAACAGAGGATGTAGACGTTTTACTTTGGTGGTCCAATCAGAAGTATCACCTGCCCTGCCTAACGGAAATGGCTAAAGATATATTAAGTATTCCAGCAAGTAGTGTTCCAAGTGAGCAAACCTTTTCGAAATCTGGTAACCTGATCTCAAAAAAACGTTGCAGATTAAGTGATAAGAGCATCAGCGCGTCAATGTGCCTATCGTCTTGGATGACTTTTTTGGAGCTGTATTGTTTTTTTTTCACTGTGTTGATTTTTTTGTATTTTTGTTAATGACCTAAAGTAGAAGATTGATTTAATTTAATAAACCATAACCAAATCAGATGTATTTATTTTTCCCTAATAAACCCTTACCTAATATGTAGGACATAGTTTTTTTTCCTTATATTAATAAAAACGATTTTAATGAAAACTAAACGCTTTACTCGAACGACAGCTCTCTCGAATAAAAACACGTAGCCCTTTAAGTCTCTTTAAGCTGTATAAGGCGTTAAGTCGTTTTAGGCATTTAAGTCGTTTTAGCGCAACTAGTCTTATACGTTAAATGACTGAGTCGTATAATTGAAGACTAACAGCTAAAGTCTTAATTTTAAAGCAAAGTCGTGTATAAAGAGGCGAGTCTTATCTTAAACGACTTAAAGGACTGAGTCTCTTTCATCACTACCCACCACTGACCCTCATAAATTATTGGAGTCAAAGGATAGGCCCAACAACACCACCAAATTCAACTAGTGAGTTACTATCGTGTTAGCCTAGTGGCAACAGCCACAGTGATAGGCAGGCGGAAGGATCCGAGGGCCGGCAGTTCGAATCCCAGACTGTGATTTTTTTTTTTTTTTTTAGCCAATCTCAAATTTGCTGTTTTAATTTTTTTATTGTTATTTTTTAATTTTTTTTTAAATAAATATTATCTTTGTTGTTTTTTTTTTTTTTGTGTTTTGTTTTGCCTCAACAAATATCCGGCAATGTCTAATCATTACAAGACCAATGACCGTGAGATGGCGTCACTGGTGGGAGGATTGCCCAACTGTGCGGGATGTCGACGCAATATCACAGATAGGCGATATTTGAAATGTAGCAGGTGCGCCCAGTACTGGGACATAGTTTGCGCAAATATTCCGGAGAACAGATTTAACAATATGTCCAAAGAGGCCAAGAGTGTATGGATTTGTCCCGAGTGCGGCTGCAAAATGCGCAAAGGAGGCGACAACACTGATACGCCGGTGAAGTTGTCTGCAGAGGATATGGCTAGCAGCAATGTGACGTCCCGCCAGGAGACTGCCCGCGGAAGGGGTTACTGTATGGAAGACTCCGAGATGTCCCTGGATATGAGTGAGGTGCCTGGAGACGACAGCGTGATTCTGGAGGAATCGTCTCGGGTAGAAGCGCACGACCATAGTGCACCATCGTCGGCCAGCAATAATGCTGTTCTTCACGAATTGCGACTTCTTAGACAGGAGGTGCGTGATCAGATGCAGGCAACGGGGGTGCGCATAGACTTGCTGAGGGAAACTGTGCTGCAACTGTCTGAGAGAATGGAGCGATGCGAAAAACATATCTCTGGCATGGATGAGCGCATGAAGGCATTGGAGAGTCAGTGGAGCCAAGAGAGTGAGACCCGCGCTGCGCGCTTCCGTGGGATTGAGGAAAGGCTGGAGGCGGTGGAGCGTCGTAATGCAGTGGAGGCTCCACAAGCTGCATCTGAGACAGTGGCTCAACTAGAGCGTACTGTGTCGGAACTCAGGCTCGAGCTCAACGACAGAGACCCTGCTCTGCTGGCTGATCTGGACATCGGGCTGCTGCCGGAGGAGAAAGGTGAAAATGTCCTTCACAGCATCACCGTCCTCGCTAGTCGTCTGGGCATGACCCTGGAGGAACGAGATGTCGTGTTCGCGGAGCGCGTGGGCCCGCCCCCGAGCGAGTCGAACCGGCCGCGCCGCGTCATAGTTCGGCTGGTCGCCACCTGCGTGACGAGCTGCTTCGCGCCGCACGCACGCGCCGCTCTGTCACTGCTGAGGGAGGAGGCCGGCTCTTCGTCAACGAGCGCTTGACGCGCCAAAATCGCCAAGTCTTCCACCGGGTACGTGAGGAGTGCCGCAAACTACAGTGGCGGTATTCCTGGACGAGGCGTGGTCGCATATTTGCTCGGAAGGCCGATGGCGAGCAGGTCTACCAGCTGAGGTCCCTCGAGGACGTGATTAGAGTGTTTGGTGTTGCATGACTCTCCCATTCCTGCAAATGTGTAAAAGTATTAGCAAAATGCATTTTAGTTTCTAGCATAATTTACAATAAAACTATTCAATTGCATGTGCTGCTTACCTGTTATCTGTGTTTATTTTTTATCTCGTATGTGTATAACTATTTGTGTAAAATAAGAATTTATTTTAATGGAAATATTTGTGTGAGTGGAATAATTATATGCCATTGCTGGTCTTCCGAGAAATATTTAATTATATCTCATTATTATACAATCAAAGCCCTATGGATAGCTTTGGATTTGTCTCACGGGTTTTTGTATGTCATGATGAAAGCACAGGCCTTGGGTTAAGGAACTTGTTGGTAGGTCTTTTCAATGCTGGCTCATTGGGTACAAAGCATGAGGAGTTTCTTGTGGCCATGGAAGAACTAGCACCAGATATCATGGCACTCAATGAGACCTGGCTTAGGTCGGGTGAAGAGGGTAGAGCTCCCAGGGTTACTGGTTATCAGCTGAAGCACTGTCCTAGGCCAAGCAATGTGAGGGGGGGGCGTGGTGGCGGTGTAGGATTCTACATTCGGAAAGGCATCAACGTGAGGCCATGCTCTCACCCCGCTAATGTGGCATCCGTGGAGCAGATGTGGATTTCAGTCCGTATTTTGAACAAGAATATTATGGTTGGTACTGCTTACAGACCCCCGTGGCAGGATGTCAGCTTGTTCCTGGATGCAGTCATGGAATCGGTTGCCTCCTTTACGGGTTCTGATGGGTTGGTGTTGGCTGGTGATTTTAATATCGACATGCTAGAACTGGGCAGTGGCAGATACAAGGAGTTCATGGAATTCTTACATAGCTTTAGTTTAGTGCAATTGATTACTGAGCCCACCCATTTCACTGATCATAGCAGCACTCTAATCGACGTGGTTTGCACTGATATAGGCTCCCTCAGTGTTACTGTGAGACATTCACCTGAACTAGGTGGTCACGCAATGGTTATGGTGGAATTAAAAATAAAGAGAGCGAAAGAGAGGCCACGGTGGGTTAAATATAGACCTCTTAATGACATACTACCGGACCAGCTTCATCGGGATCTGTCTGCGATTGACTGGAGAAAATTTGACGCCATTCACAGTGTAAATGACATGGTTGCGGCTCTCACCGGCTGTATCATGGGTCTAATGGATCTTCACGCGCCTCTAAAGAGACGTAAATTTAGACATGCCCCTCATCCTTGGATCACAGACACGGTTAAGGAAATGATTCGTGTAAGGGATGACTACCATCGGCAATATAAAAATAAAGGTGGTGATCTTCTGGGCGAGAGATATAGGTCAATGAAAAGATTGGTTCTGCAGGCAATTGAGCGTGAAAAAGAGTGTTACTTTTCAGAACACATCAATAGTAATATAAAAAATCCTAAGAAACTTTGGAAAAATTTAAAAAATACTGTGCTCCTTGACCAAAATGACTCAACTGACCTTCCGCCTATGTTCACCGATCCCAGCGCAATCAACCATCATTTTCTGAATGTGCCAGGTTCGAATAAGGTACCAATATCACTGCTGACTCATTTCGAACACCATCGATTTGGCACTACAACGTTCAAGCTACACACTGTCAGCAGTGATAGAGTGTTGAAAATAGTCAATGCTCTGAGATCAAATGCACAGGGACATGATGGTCTGTCTTTGGACATGTTGTTGCTAACGATGCCTTTTACCTTAGAAGCTATTACCACCATAATAAACCGCTCCATAATAGACTGTGAGTTCCCCGAGCACTGGAAGGTGGCTGTAGTGAAACCTTTGCCAAAGACAAATTCACCAAGCACGGTACAAGACCTTAGGCCAATAAGTATCCTCCCATGCCTTTCAAAGATACTGGAGAGAGTCGTATGTGAACAGTTGACAAAATATCTAGAGGAACATGACATTCTCCCAAAATATCAATCGGGGTTCCGAAAAGGACATGGAACAGCTTCTGCCCTTGCCGATGTGGTGGATAATCTTTTGGCTGCCCAGGATGGGGGAATGTGCTCAATGTTGTTGTTGCTGGATTTCTCACGGGCCTTTGACTCAATTAATGTGCCACTGCTGCTGTCAAAGCTGGGCTACTATGGTCTTGACTCTAGTGCTGTGAAATGGTTTCACAGCTATCTGACACATCGCAAACAGTATGTTGAGTTAAAACGAGCAGATGGCACAGAATTGAGATCTCAGCCACTGCCTGTAACCCGTGGTGTACCACAGGGGTCAATATTAGGGCCAATACTATATGTTCTGTATAGTGCAGACATTATTAATTGCATAGAACATTGTAGTCATCACCTTTATGCGGATGACTTACAGCTGTATATACCATTCAAGCCAGCTAGTCATGTCGAGGCTGTGGCAAAAGTCAATGAGGACCTTGGAAGAATATCAGATTGGTGTACGACTAACTGTCTGGTCCTGAATCCAAAAAAATCAAAAATCATGGTACTAGGAACTCGTAAAAATATCTCTAAATTAAAAGCCATTAGTCTTAACGTAAATATAAATGGAGAGACAATACAAAGAGTAGAAAGAGCTAGAAACCTAGGACTTGATTTTGATAGTAATCTCAGGTTCGAAAGCCATATAGCAGAGTGTGCTAGGAATTGCTTCTATAGACTGAAACTGCTCTACAAAATGAGACCATACCTGAGGGAGGAGTTAAGAATTGCTCTGTGTGAGTCCTTGGTGCTGAGTATTTTTAACTACTGTAACACAGTGTACGGGCCATGTCTGTTTGCCAAGTCTGCCAAACTCATTCAGAGAGTTCAAAACGCTTGTGCCCGCTTTTGCTTTAAAGTCCCTCCAAGGTCACATGTGACACCCTTCCTCAATGCTGCTGGCTTGATCAAGATGGAAGCACGTAGAAAACTACATTTAGCTGTCATGATGTTCGGAGTATTAGCCACGGGCAGGCCCAGATACTTATATGAGAAGCTCGAGTGGGCTGAACACCGTAGTAGATATGCTAGAAGGGCTTGTGCACCAATCTTCTCTACCCCTAAGCATCGTACAGCAGCATTCCGTGGGTCCTTTAAATATGCTGCGTCCCGTTGCTGGAATAACCTGCCTCCACCGATGCGCACCTTAAAATCAAAGAATACATTAAAAAAACAGTTCAAGCAACTCCTCCTAAAGCAGCAAAAAAGTGATACAGAGCGTGTACTCACCATCCGTGTACGTGCGAAAGAGCCGAGAGCGAGAGCGGTCGATCGCACGTCACGGAGCCCTTCCCGGCACCCGTGACGTGTGATCGTTGTGAGCCAGGACCTTTTTTTCTTTTTTTTTCTTTTCTTCTTTTTTTTATTTTATTATATTTTATTACCTTCACACCTCTTATATTTTCTTGCGGAAGGATTACCATCTGGCTGTGATTGTTCTTTCTCACACTGATTAACTTTTTATTATCTAGTAAAATGCATAGGCCACAAGAAAGTAGGTAGTTGATATAATTACAATTAATAACCATTATTATTCTTAAGTTTTTGGTAAAACGTAAACATTTTTTGTGATGTGAGTGATACAGAGATGTGAGTGATACACATTATTGGAGCAATATAATGAATTGTTCATAATGTAAATGTCTGTTAAATAAGAAAAACAAATCCTGAACAGTGTCAGTAGTGTTAAGTTTGGTTCATAGGTAAGATATAATATTAGTGAGTGCTTCTAAATTAATCATGTTTATCCATCACTTATTTGTTCGTAGTTATAAGTAATTATGTAATAGGGTTTATCCCGTATAATTATATTAAATAAATAAATGTATACCTAGTGTACATTAAAGAAATTGTACTGAATATCAGTCTAGGATACAGGTCATACAGATATGGTTCGATCACGGTTATTTGGCACGTGGCAAGGGTCGGAACTAATGCTGCTTCGGCATAATATTTTCGGACAGAAATGACGTTTTACAACGCCCCTCTGTCAATGTCACTGGCGTGCCTTCTGATCTTGGTCGGTCTGTAGTTTAAGTTTTTTAATGTTGATGGGTCTTTCTTTCTTCTTCTTTTTTTTTTATAATTTACACTTTTTTTTTTGTATAATTTTGTTTGGGTTTCGTCTTTGATTATTTACATAGGTAATCAAAGGGTTTTGTATAATCTGCCTGCCCCCATATTGCGCATCTGTTCAATTATTTATTTCTTCTTTGCTATCTCAATCGAAATTTTATGCAAGCGACTGTTGCATAGATATGGAACAGATGCGCAATAATGTTATGGTAGTCGCTGAAAACCAGCGTCGGGGTTGGTCTTTTGGATCAGCACCGACTAATGCTGAGCGGCCGCCTCTTTGGCGCATACAGGGATAATGTTGTCCTACTTTTTGTTAATGATTTATGTCTAGGTTATGTTTCTAATTAAGTTTCCTTGTTTTGTATTGTGCCAAATAAAGTTTTCATTCATTCATTCATTCATTCATTCATCATATTTTACGATAGCATTATGACGCGATGCGCAAAGACGTGTGACCTAGATAAAGTCTTGATGTAATAAATTAAATTTTTGATTTTTGAACTTTTTTTGATAATTAAGTTATAATATTTTTAAAATTTAAAACTAAGATCAACATCACAAAATTCAAATAAAAAAAAATCATCATCCATCATCTCTTGTAAAAAGTATTCCTCGTTTATTTTTAGCATTCTGTAAGTAAATATTTTACCCATAAAAAAAAAATAAAAAAAAAAAAACTCGAGCGGGGATTGAACCTGGAACCTTCGAATCCTATCAAAATGCGTGCGCGCAGTGACGTAGCTATGCCGAACGCTGTGCTATATGACACCTTGTCAATACCCTTACCGTAATGTCTGAATTCCTGTATGTTTAACATTATCAAAGAAATTAAAATAATATCATAAAACTTTGCTTTAGATTTTGTTTTGTTGAAATAGAGATTGAAAGTCGCGTCATCTTAAACACTCCCATTTCAAATACCATATTTTATACAAGATACATTTAGATAGAAAATCAAGAGCGATGCTAGTGGATAGGAATACTTTTTCACGCTCGGATTCGAACCTCGACCTCCCGGTCGAGGTTCGAATCCGAGCATGCGCCAATAGATTTTTCAAATCTATGTGAATATTTCTACCATTCGCGCGACAGTGAGGGAGAAAACATCAAGAGGAAACCTGCACGTTTCGGATAATTTCTGAAACGTGTAATCATGATTAGTTTATCTGGTTCCCCTGTTAAAAGAGTTGCGAAAGTCAGACGGCAGTCGCTCCATTGTAATTACCAGCCTCCCCAAATACTGATTCATGG
This sequence comes from Marasmia exigua, assembly GCA_019059595.1. NCBI lineage: Eukaryota > Metazoa > Arthropoda > Insecta > Lepidoptera > Crambidae > Marasmia > Marasmia exigua. The sequence goes on along the minus strand of CM032493.1, from coordinate 11,553,596 downwards.
TCTAAGCGCACCTTGGGGTCCAATGTGATAGCTTTGGACGTAGCCGGGAATTGTACGCTAAGATGAGAGAGACATTCAGCTAGAAATATCAACTTGTTCCATGATGTTCACGTGAGATTCGTAGTAAATAACATAATCTGTGGTAGTGATCTGGGGGCTACCTTTCCACGGCTCTAACTACTGAACTATAGTGATAATGTTTAAATCTTTCTAGTTTCTTCTAAACTGTTATTTAGAAGAAACCTCTAGATCATGCTAATTTCTACTGAAATAAATGGAACTTTTTTAGATACGTAGTTGAAAGTTGTTCAAATATCCTCAGTTTGGATTAGTAAACGGATTAGTATCAGCCTGTTCATTATCCCAGTGCATGGTGCAGACATCATCTGGAAACTAGATAGTGTGTATGTGGTGTATATAGGCTAGATGCTTGAAAACACGAATCTATAAGGATTCCGTTTTGACCATTTGGCTACGGAACCCTAAAACTGTAACCCCCATTTTGTATTATTTGACATTTCTAACCTGGTTCAAATCATCCCTGGAGGAACAAACTGGTTTTTTTTTCTTGAACCCAAACCCTATATTATTTTAACCACTATGCTATAGAGACTATACCTACTCGTTCATGAACGCTGCATTTGATTGCGCAAGTCTGTAAGTACGCGGATTCATAGAAATGATGACATGCATGTAATCTAAAACTTTTATTTGTTACTTCGCTTGAGTAAATTTGATGACAATATATAGGATTCAATGTGTGCATTAAATTTGTGTTTACGTACAAAAGTGTGCGTGAAATTTGGATCTGATTTACACTTCAACTGATGGATTACTTATTGTTCATCGTTGCTTCGTGCGTGTTACTCAGCGACCTGCAACCTATACCTACAAGTGATAATGTTCGTGAGTTTTAAAGTTGTTAAAATTTAATTTACCGTGATTTATAGTTTTAATAGTAATTCGTCGCTTACCATCAGGTGATCCATTTTCTCGTCTGCCACCAAATCATAAAAAATAAACAAATTTGGATTTCTAGGTCAGAATACAAAAAACAGAAGGCTGCCGCTATCTTTGCTTCAGAATCGGACTTGTCATCCGACTGTGAAAACGAGAGGTATGTAGATATTTTATCAATTTTATGGATATATACATTTATACATATTTCATGTCATAGGTGACAGACGAGCAGCCGGTTCACCTGATGGCGATTGTCACCGCCTACACCCGTAACACCAGTGGAGTCACAAGTGCGCTGCCAACCTTTAAATTCAACCCGATTACGTTCAAACAGTTATCCAAAATAGCCTAGGGACCTTTAGGTCATGATATACCGTAGAGGTAATGATAGACTTATATGTTATGTGATATGTTTTGGATAATCTAGAGGTGTATGCTCGTATTCGAACCATGAGCACCGCTTGGATGTTGCGTTCTTATCCATAGAGCTACTATTGCTCTTACGAATGCGGTACTGCTGAGTGCATTAACTTTTTTTATTTTATTTTTTTATAGTTTGGTATCTTCACCTATAACGACCTCTGCGAAGAAGTCTAAACTAGGGAAGCGTTCCTCTTCTTCGAACGGGAGAAAAAAGTCGAACGCTGCCTTTCGCGATTTTGACTCTGACAAGACTTCTGATTCGGAAGAAGTGAGGTGTGTATTTTATCAATGGATACTATTTGTCTTTTTTAACTCTAAAGGAATAAGTTAATTGTTATATCAAATCCAAGACCTCTGCATTTATGTGAAGACATAGTGCCACAACGTCAGTAGGGTTACATAGCGAATTACGTTACCTGGTTCAAATTATATTTTTACCTTTCTCATACTCTCTACCGAGCAGTACTTGCCTTGTACATGCAAAATCTATGAATGACATTTTTCATAAAACTGTTTACAGCTCGCCGCCGTGCAAACGTGCAAGGAAGAGTTCTAATAAAAAGAACCCTGTCGAGACTTCGAAGGAGTCTAAGAAGAAGTCGAGGTTTGTTTCTACTTTGATAACTATTTACTGTCAGTCCGTCCTAAATAAATGTAAATTTTTAAATTATGTATAACAATTACTTATACGTTCCTTTGCTGTAAATAATAAAATATAAAATCATCCACTCAATTCATTGATTAATGGTAAATCATTGTTGTACAGCTTGAAGACTATCACCAGCTCCATAGAAAAAGACTTATTTGGAGACGAGATCGAGCCGCCAAAGCCAGGTGAGCAGCAGCCGCTTTGGTCATCGTTGTCACGGCGCGTCGCCGGAGGAGTCACCAGGCAAGCGGCTTTGTTTAATGACGGATCCGTTTTTGTCGACATTCGTGTGTTCAATACTGCCGACATTCACGAACTGTCACCCTACGACCGATACGATAAGTGGAGCGCTCAACTGAGGCTCCAAATCGATGTAGAAGATCCTCTGTGGCAAAATTTAAAAAGAGTTTTTGAGAGTAGCAAAAAAAGATTTAAAAGTGAACCGATATATTACGCCGATAAGAAAAACCGGCCAAGTGCGAGTCGGACTCGCGCACCGAGGGTTCCGTACAAACCTGCAAGGTTTAAAAAGTTCGTTGACTTAGAATTTTTTTTTTTCACGGGTTAAAGGCAATTAGATCTAATTATTTGATATGAATTTCAACTTGATAGTTCTACGCGTTCATGAGGAAAAAAGTAATAAGTTTATATTTATTAAAAAATATATATTTTGTAATGTAACTAAAAATTTAAGGTTTTCGGAATTTTTCCTTTATGTGTGCTATAAAACGTTGCTTCATGCCAAATTTCAAGATTCTAGGTCGACTGGAAGTACCCTTTAGGTTTTGATTCCCTTGCGAGTACTTGTGAGTTTCAAAATATGCAGCTTAAATTGCTGTTTCTTTTGATTGCGTTGACATAGAAGTTTGATTTTGTTACAGCTTAAAGGTATTATACATCTGAGTATTTGGTATGAATTTCAATTTAATACCTCTACGCGTTTATGAGGAAATGGGTAGTAAGTTTAAAATTATTAAAAAAATATATATTATGTGATCTAACTAAAAATTTATGGTTTTCATAATTTTTCCTTTATTTATGCTATAAGACGTTGCTTCGTACCAAATTTCAAGATTCTGAGTTTACGGGAAGCACCCTGTAGGTTTTGATTCCCTTGCAAGTGTCGAAAATTTGCGGCATAAACGGCTGTATCTTTTGATTGCGTTGGCTTAGAAGTTTGATTTTTTCACAGCTTCAAGGGACAGTAGACCTGAGTAATTGATTTAAATTTCAGCTTCATACCTCCACGAGTTCCTGAGAAAAAGGGTCTTGACAGACGGACGGACGGACGGACAACAAAGTGATCCTATAAGGGTTCCGTTTTTTCCTTTTGAGGTACGGAACCCTAAAAATAAGATTTTAAGTACGTAAACATTTTTATATATTTTTAATTAGACCTTTTATCCGATACTATACATCGGGTCACTTTTAAACTTTACTGTCGCTTAAGGCGACTACTAGAGCCAAAATTAGCACACCCTTGTTTTAGTTTTATAACTACTGAACCAGACAAATGTTCAAAAAACTATTTTAACCTATACTATTTTATTGAAGCACTGTACATTAATTTCTGTTATGATTTACATTTGAATTCTTCATTTAGTGTGTATTGATTCAGTAAAATAGTAGAAGTAAATATCTAAGTTAATACTAATTTAGTTTTTTGAAAATTTATCTGGTTCAGTAGTTATAAAATTAAAACAAGGATGTGTTTATTTTGTCTCTGGTAGAGATTGTTAAATGACAATGCTGATTTTGTATGGAATATGGTGCCTTTTTTAATTTTAATGTAATAAATAAGTTTTGTTGAACGACTACTATATCTAATCTCAGTTCGAGACAAGTTATACGTGTAAGCTATAATTGGTGTAATAACTGATTTTGTTATTGTGTAAATGAAGTATTCTGATAAAATCCATTTAATTCTAATTTAATATATTAAATAATTGTACCTTATTCATAAAATATTGTGATAACTTTTAAAAGTCATAATATCATTTAAGTATTATAATTTATATCCTTGTGATTTTTTAATAATTGTTCAAATATTGTATTGAGGTTCCGTTAAGCCACTTAAAAACAGAAGTAGCATTCTTTGCAATTTAAAAATCTACATTTTCCCGTTAACATCCTGTTTGTAAGTGGCTAAAATCGAAACGGAAGTGGCGTTGCGGAAGTAACAAATCTTAATTATTAATTAATTTTAAAACTGTTTAATTTTATTGATAAATTTATAAATTAATTTCTGAATTTTGTTTTCTAATTTTTGGTGCAATTTTAAGACTGTTCCCTAATTTTTATTTAATTTTTGTCATCGGATACGGAAGCAGTATTTTCTGCTTAATTGTGATTGGTTGTAGATTTGCAAACGTTCCCCTACTACATTTTCGTCTATGTATAAAAGCCCATAGTCGTAGTAGGAGGGACATTCTGTTTCGAGAAGTGAACAAGGAATAAACTCTTCTAAAAACTATTTGGCTGTTTGAATTTACTTTATAAATTCAGAAGTGGTATCACCAACGTCCTAAGGTATGTAATTATTTTCCTAAATATTGTATTTTTTTTTATGATCAGTCAAATCACTGCCCAACTACGGACCTGGTTTCTGCCTGCCGGTTGGCCTTCAGTGAGGAGAATCTGATCTGTCAAATCACTGCCCAACTACGGACCTGGTTTCTGCCTGCCGGTTGGATTTCAGCGAGAGGGATCTGATCAATCAAATCACTGCCCAACTACGGACCTGGTTTCTGCCTGCCGGTTGGCCTTCAGTGAGGAGAATCTGATCTGTCAAATCACTGCCCAACTACGGACCTGGTTTCTGCCTGCCGGTTGGTCTTCAGTGAGGAGAATATCTGTAAAATCACCGCCCAACTACGGACCTGGTTTCTGCCTGCCGGTTGGCCTTCAGTGAGAAAACTCAGGAATTGGATAACACTTGGTCGTGGTAGCCAAGCTAGGAATATTTTTCATGTCTTCGTAAACTATTCGTTCTAAATATAAACCGCTTGCGTAAAAACTGTTCCAGATAATGGACCCTATACATCGAGATGAATGCAGTGGGCAACAACGGTTAAGCCGCAGCACGTCGCGAGAGAAGCATCGGGGACGGCGCAGACGCCGCTCCAGCGGCCGCGCACGAGAGAGCAAGCCACGCAGTCGTAGCCGCATCTTCCCACTGCGGGACACTGGTGAACGTCAGTGTCGCAGTCCGCATCGCCGTGAGCACTGGAGTGCTTCACACCGCAGCCGCAGTCGCAGCCTGGATCGGCAAAGGAGCCGGGCATCAGCTAGGCGCAGTCGCCTCTCACAAAAAGATGAAGATCAGCGCAACCGCAGAAGCCGCAGCAGCCACAATCCACGGCCTCGCAGTAGATCAGGCCACAATGGACACAAGTTACCTTGCAGTTCTGCGGGTTGCAACAGGGAGTCAAGACGTCCTACATCCATTGATGGAGCAAAAAAGCGTACGCGCGTCCTTAATACTCCGGATAATTCGGTGAGTCAACACCACAGTGAAGATTCCAACATTATGGCGAAATTTTCTAGTATTCTGGATAGACTATGTGAAAATAATAGTAATAAAATTAATTATGTAAATGTAGTGCCTGAATTCGATTAACACATGGCTGAATAAAGTTAATGAAATAGCATCAATATATAAATGGTCCGATAAGCAAATAGTTATTGGTGCTATAGCCAAGTTAAAAGGAAACGCTAAGCGTTGGTACGAGGGCCTCAATTCTGTTAATTTTACGTGGGGTCAGTGGCAGGAAAAACTTCGGTCTGCTTTTCCATCAGAGGAAAATTACGGACAAATGTTGTTCGATATGCTCAAGAAACGTGCAAGATTTGGAGAATCATTGGAAGACTACTTTTATGAAAAAACTGCCTTATTAAATAGGTGTGAAATTTTTGATAAACGAGCTGTAGAATGTATTATTTTTGGCATTGAAGATAGATCGGTTCGGCTAGGAGCAGAAGCTGCCCAGTTTGATAATCCAGATAAACTTTTATCTTACTTGCGAAATGTTAAAACCAAACAAAATTACTATAAAGGCCCTAATATTAGAAAAAACCTTAGTCAGGATCAAGGCACAAATCTACGTAAATTTTCGCCTAGGTGCTATAATTGCAGACAAGAGGGTCATACTGTCCCTATATGTCCAAAACGTTCTGGTATTGGCCACGAAACAAACGAGTGTTTCAGGAAAAATCGAAAAGGTGAAAGTAAGGCTGTCTTAAAAATATCGGATGGGATTTCAAAACAAAAAGATAAATATGTTCAAAAAGTTTCTGTAAACGGGGTTGAAAAAGTTGCTTTCATTGATTTAGGGAGCGATTGTACATTAATCAGGCAAACAGTTGCTGACAAAATATTGGGGGTATTAGGCAAAGAAAATTTAACAATGACTGGTTTTGGGGGAGCTCAGGTTCAGGCTATAGGCAATGCTATGGCCACAGTAGGTGTACAAGGAACCCAAGCTTATATCATGATGCATGTGGTACCTGATCATTTGCTAAAGTATCCGATATTGTTAGGACAGAATTTTACAGAATTACCCGATATTAGTATTTACAAAAATAATGATGAATTACTTATATCACAAGTCCCAAGCCAAGAACAGCGTTTACAATTGTATGTCTCTAAAAATGTTGACCTAAAACCAGGTATACATTATTTAGATGTTCATTCAAATATTAATTTTACTGGGCCCGTTATTGTGCACGGCACTTTTAGATTTAAACCTAAATATGAGCACTTATTAGAAGATGGCATATACTCGTTAAATAATGGAAAAGGGCTTTTGATTATCAATAATTTGGGCAACAACAATATCCCATTTGCCAAAGACGAACTAGTAGGTAGAGCAAATAAAATTAATTTGGTAAATAGTTCTAATCTTGAGGTGTGCGAAATAAATGCGACTAAAGGTTATGTTCCGTTTAAATTATCAGACCTGAATATTGAGGATCACTTAAATGATGCAAATAAAAATAAATTATTAGAGTTGATAAATAAATACCGAACTGCGTTTGCAACGTCTATAAAGGAGTTAGGTTGTACTACCGTAGAAAAAATGGATATTGCTGTTTCGGATAATGAGCCCGTTGTTCATAGACCTTATAGAATGTTTTATAGTGAAAGGTCTGAAATTAGAAACATGATAGACGAACTGTTAGAATATGGCATAATCAAAGAATCTTCTTCCCCATTTGCAAGCCCCATTATCTTTGTCAGAAAAAAGACGGGGGATAAACGGTTATGCATTGATTACAGGGCATTAAATCGAAAAACCCTTAAACAGCACTATCCATTACCTATAATTGAGGATCAATTAGAGAGATTATCCGGGTATAAATACTATACTTCTCTTGATTTAGCTTCAGGATATTATCAAATTGAACTCACCGAGCAAGCAAAACCTAAAACAGCTTTCGTAACGCCCGATAGGCAATACGAATTCAATAGAATGCCTTTCGGGCTTAGCAACGCCCCTGCTGTTTTTCAAAGGGTAATAAATAAGGTACTGGATAAGTTGCGATTTAATTCCGTAATTGTCTATATGGACGATATTTTAGTCCCATCGGTGTCTATCGAAGAGGGATTGGATAAACTCGAATTGGTGCTCAAAAAGATTCACGAAGCTGGACTAACATTGAAAATTTCTAAATGTAAATTCTTTCAGACTTCAATAGACTTTTTAGGTTTTGAAGTTACAGCAGAAGGCATTAAACCTGGCAAGCAAAAAATCGAGGCAGTAGAAGATTTCCCTAGGCCAAAAAATATTCATAACATTAGACAGTTTTTAGGATTAGCCAGTTTTTTTAGGCGGTTTATTAAAGATTTTGCCATTATTTCACGACCTTTATCCAAATTGCTGAAGAATAACTGTCCATGGGAGTGGGGCTCAGACCAAGAGCAAGCGTTTCAAAATCTTAAAAATAAACTCGTTTCTCGAGCTATTCTCAGTTTGTTTGATCCTCTTCTAGAAACTGAATTGCACACTGATGCAAGCAAGCACGGTGTGGGCTGTATTTTGTTTCAAAAACATGATAAAATTCTGAAACCAGTCGCGTTTTATAGTAATAGTAACAGATTGTAACTCATTACGATCAACCTTCTTAAAACGAGATATGATTCCACGTGTTGTTCGCTGGTGGAGCCTTATTCAGGAGTTCGATTGCGATGTTGTGTACAAGCCAGGAGCAAAAATGAGTCACGCTGATGCTCTGAGTCGAAATCCTGTGACTAGCTTGGTGTTGACATAGATAGCGTTTACCCCAATCAAATCTTACAAATTACTTCCGACTGGTTAGAAACTGTACAAATGGATGACGCAGAAATACAGCGAATCAAAAAAATATTGTTAGATAAAGATGGGGATGATATAGTGGACATAAAAAAGAACTACTGTGTAAAACGAAATCTTGTTTATAAAATTACTGATCAAGGTCCAAAGTGGGTGGCACCCAAGGGTGTGAGATGGCAGATTTTACAAGCGTGTCACGATCAGATTGGTCATTTTTCATTAGAAAAGACTTTAGACAAAGTAAAAAGCGATTATTGGTTTCCTAAAATGAACAAATTTATAAAAAAAATACGTACAGGCCTGCCTAAACTGTGCACATGGGAAAAAACCTAGTGGGAAAAAATCTGGCTACTTACATCCTACTTCTAAAGAGCCTAAACCGTTTCACACCCTCCACGCTGACCACTTAGGACCGTTTAACGAAAGCAAAAGGAAAAATAAATATATTTTACTAATAATAGATGCATTTACAAAATTTATTTATCTAAAAGCAGTTAAAGACACAAAGCACCACGTCCATCACGGTTTTTAAAGATTATTTTGCTCTATTTGGGGTACCTAACAGACTTATTACCGATAGAGGTAGTTCTTTTACAAGCTCCAAATTTAAAGAATTCATTACAAGCACAGGAATACATCACATTTTAAATGCCGTAGCTACACCTAGGGCAAACGGTCAAATAGAAAGGTATAACCGTACTGTCTTGGATGCATTAACGACTAAAAATTATGGAAATGACGAACGTAAATGGGATGATCACTTGCCACAAGTTCAATGGGGTCTTAATAATACAATTAATAAGTCTACTGGGAAAACTCCATCTGAAGTCTTATTCGTTTTAAGATTAACAAGTGAATCCGAGAGTGCGTTAAAATTTTCTGTCGAAGACGAGGAAAGTGACAATAATATTAAAGATTTAGAAAAGAATAGAGACGAAGCATACAAACAGATTATTAATAACCATGAAAAACAAACTTAATTTTGATAAATCACGAACACCAGCTCGTAAATTTGATGTAGGGTAATTAGGGCAATTAGTAAGCAAAAAACTAATTGCAAAATGTTCAGGCCCTTATAGGATTGTCGATGTCTTGCCAAACGATCGTTATGAAGTGGAAGACACACCTATCACTAAGAAAAAGGGCAAACCTATGTATAAGGGAGTATATCCTGTTGATAGGATTCACCCTTGGCTCACTTTTAAAATGGCTGAAAGTGATGATGATGACACTAATAATAGTTATGTCAGTGATGAGGAAGTTTAATCAGAATTAAATAAAGTGTATATTTGTAAATCAAATTTTATTTATAGTGTATGGAATTCAGATAGAAAGCAATACTTTAGTTTCTCTAAATATACAAATTTCAGTATAGTAGTATTTTAGTATGGTAGTTTTTCAGTATGGTACTATGGTAGTATAGTAGTATTCTAGTATAGTAGTATTTTAGTATGGTAGTATAGTAGTATGGTGAGAAAAAAGATTAGTAATTATTCCTCCTCCCATAATTATGAATTTAAGAGAACTGCGAGGACGCCGTTTTTGTCAGGATGGACGAATGTAAGCTATAATTGGTGTAATAACTGATTTTGTTATTGTGTAAATGAAGTATTCTGATAAAATCCATTTAATTCTAATTTAATATATTAAATAATTGTACCTTATTCATAAAATATTGTGATAACTTTTAAAAGTCATAATATCATTTAAGTATTATAATTTATATCCTTGTGATTTTTTAATAATTGTTCAAATATTGTATTGAGGTTCCGTTAAGCCACTTAAAAACAGAAGTAGCATTCTTTGCAATTTAAAAATCTACATTTTCCCGTTAACATCCTGTTTGTAAGTGGCTAAAATCGAAACGGAAGTGGCGTTGCGGAAGTAACAAATCTTAATTATTAATTAATTTTAAAACTGTTTAATTTTATTGATAAATTTATAAATTAATTTCTGAATTTTGTTTTCTAATTTTTGGTGCAATTTTAAGACTGTTCCCTAATTTTTATTTAATTTTTGTCATCGGATACGGAAGCAGTATTTTCTGCTTAATTGTGATTGGTTGTAGATTTGCAAACGTTCCCCCTACTACATTTTCGTCTATGTATAAAAGCCCATAGTCGTAGTAGGAGGGACATAAAACTATTTGGCTGTTTGAATTTACTTTATATACGTACCTACTAATTTACATACCGAAAGGAACCAGTTCATTCAAGTATTATTTTCTAACCTTATAACTTATAGTTATCATATTAAGTAAGTTTTTGTCGATATTACAGGGAAATAAAAAAGGCGCTGTATTGGCCATTGGCTTTTATTGTAACATTATTATTATTATTTGTTAAATTAAACTTTTCCACATTTATTTATAATATGTCTAAAAATAAGAGTATTTTCTGTTCAGTATTTCAAAGTAAAGCCTTCCCAGGTCACATACGAAGTACTTTGCATAAAAATAATACTGCAGTCTACTTTGATACAGGAGTTGAGAAGGTTAGTTCTGCGTTTAAAGGACGCATTGTTTCTTATCGCATAAGCGCGGACCGCGCGCGTGCGCCTGATGGTTGTGAATTGGCCGCTACGTCACCGGCAGACTACTTGCAGGCAGGCTGCGCGCGGTTCTAGACAAAGCGATTTTAGAACATGTCAATATTAAAGTTAACTTTGATTCAATGGAGATCAAATCGTTTGCGACTAAAAATATTTCTTTGTATCAAAATTATAACTATGATGATTTGTTAAATAATATTTCACAAGTAATGTGCAAAAAACTTAATGAATTTCAAGAAAAAGGAAGTGGATGGTCTATTTTAGATCCACATTGTAGTACCGTGTTAAATCTAAATAATATGTCTTTCCCTGTATCACTAAAGGATATACAAATATTTGAAAAAAATAACGAAAATATAAGTGTTAATGTGTACGGTATCAATTACAAACAGGATATTACCGGACCTTTATACAAAACATCGATGAGAAAAAAGAATCATGTAAATATGCTTTTCATAGAAAAAGGTACTGGTTCGAAGTCAGGTGACGAAACATCATGGAAAATTAAATTTTTATGTCAGGACTGTTTATTATTTTTTCAATCAAATAAGAATCAGGTCGAGCATGAGTGCGGTGGAGTCGTAACAATTTTGCCTGAAAAAGACACTTTTTTACAATTTAAAAATCATCAAAACATGCAAAACGTTCCTTTTGTCATATATGCAGATTTTGAAACGATTTTGCAACCGATTTCGGAGAATTCGGGAGCATATACCTCAAAATTCCAGAGCCATATACCAGCTGCATTTGCTTATTATATTGTATGTAATCATGATAGTTCTCTCAACCACCTTGTGTCCTACCGAGGACTTGACTGTGCTTCATAATTTGTTAAGCTTTTACAAAAAGATGTAATAAAAATCTATAGCAATATAGAGTCAGCTTCTGAACACCCTGTTCCTATTATCTTTAATGAAGAAGATTTGAAAAAATTTGAAAGCGCTGAATATTGTTACCTATGTTTCAATTTGTTAGTCGGTGACAAAGTGCGCGATCATTGCCACTTTACAGGTCGTTATCGTGGAGCAAGTCATTCTTATTGCAACTTGAAATTTCGTATACCCAAATTTATCCCTGTTTTCTTTCATAATTTATCTGGTTACGATTGTCACTTATTCATTCGTGAACTTAGCACTTTTCCTGGTGACATTAACGTCATTTCAAAAAATAAGGAAAATTATATTTCATTCACTAAATTTATTCAATATTCGAAAGAAAATTTTATAGCACTACGTTTTGTTGATTCTTTCAAGTTTTTGGGAACTAGCATTGAACAACTAGCTAAAAATCTTGAAGAAAGTGATTTTATTTACTTACGAGAAATTTGTCAAAATAAACACCAACTGTCACTGATGTGTCGAAAGGGTATCTACCCTTACGACTACATGTCTAGCTGGGAAGTGTATAATGAAACCTGTTTACCCCCAATCAACAATTTTTACAACAGTCTTAAGGATGAAGCTATTACGCAATCTGACTATGAACACGCAAAAAACGTATGGGATACTTTTAACATACAAAACCTAGGACAATATACCGACTTATATGTGAAAAGTGATGTTTTAATATTATCTGATATATTCGAAAAGTTCCGTAAAACATGTAAGTCCTGCATTCTATCTAACTGCTCCAAGCCTAAGCTTCGATGCTATGTTATTAAAGACAAATGTCAAACTGGAACTCCTTACCGATTTAGAAATGATACGAATGATCCAAAGAGGCATTCGGGGAGGTATTTGTTTATGTTCGAACAGGTATGCTAAATCTAATAACCCATATCAGGATGATTTTAATCCTTCTGAACCAAATAATTATTTGGTATATATCGATTGTAATAACTTGTACGGTTATGCTATGTGTAGTTATTTACCTTATGGTGAATTCAAATTTCTCAGTGAAAAAAAATGTCTCAAACTGGACATTTTGAGTATCCCGGATGATAGCGATTACGGTTATATTCTTGAGGTTGATTTAGAATATCCTGTCATGATTGGCATAATGATCTTCCATTTTGTGCTCAGAACTATGCTCCTCCAGGCGCTATGAATAAGAAGCTCATACCGAACTTGTTTGACAAATATAATTACGTCATTCATTATGTTCACTTGAAAACATGTATAGCTCATGGGTTACGTCTTAAACGAATTCATAAAGCAATATCATTCAGACAATCTCAGTTCCTTAAACAATACATCGATTTAAACACACATCTGCGACAGATGTCAAGCTCAGTGTTTGAGCAAGATTTTTTTAAATTATTAAATAATAACATTTTTGGAAAAACTTTAGAAGATACAGAACGTAGAGTTGATGTAAAACTTATTAGTACCTGGGAAGATAAAATAAATAAAACAAATAAATGCCATTCAGCCGAACGACTCATATCTCGTCCAAACTTTCAGTGTATCAGTTTTTGATAAAAATTTGGTTACCATACAATTATATCGTGAAAAAATTGTTTTGAATAAACCTATCTACAATGGATTTGCAGTATTAGAAATTTCAAAAAATCACATGTACAACTTTCACTATTCCGTAATGAAAGATTTCTACAAGAACCAGTTATCTCTATGTTATACAGATACGGATAGTCTTTTGTATTCCATTAAAACAGACGACTTTTATTCTGACCTAAAAGATAATTTCGTACGTTATTTTGATACAAGCAACTATGACTCAAATAATTGTTTCAATATTTTTCCTAGAAATAAGAAAGTTCCTGGTTTATTTAAGGACGAGTTGGGCGGCAAAATATTATTAGAATTTGCTGGATTACGATCTAAATTATATAGTATAAGTACGTCAGATTACGAGTTAAAAAAAGCAAAAGGAGTCAAGAAGAATGTTACAAAAAAAACATTATTTTGCAGACTATGTTCATGTTCTCTCGACCGGGACAGAGCTGAGAGGTAAAAATCAAATTTTCACAAAAGAGCAGAGCAAGGTAGCGTTATCACGAAAAGATGATAAGCGATTTGTTTTGAAAGATAACATATCAACTGTGTCCTGGGGGCATTACAAAATCACAATTTGAAGTCTATATCTACAATTGTCTCTTGATTTTTTATTTTAAATGTGGGTAAATAATATTAACAGTTTTTTTTTTTTTTTTTTTTTTTTATATGAGAGGTGGCAGACGAGCAGACGGATCACCTGATGGTAAGCAATTCCGCCGCCCATGGACACCCGCAACACCAGTGGAGTCACAAGTGCGCCGCCAACCTTTTCCCCTTCCCCCCATTGGGCCTCCGGTAACCTCACTCACACGGCGAAACACAGCGCAGGCACTGCTTCACGCCGGTTCAGTTCAGTTTTGTAATATTTCAGAAATTTAATGATTCTTGTTAGCACGTTAGGTTAATGTTGTGTAGAGGTGACGACAGGTCAACCTACCTTAATCTGAAAATCTATAAATGATTATAATCCCCCATATCTTAGGCGTAAAGTTTGAATTGAAGAATTCGACAGATTTGAGTAGATTGATCTGTTGTTGTCTGTACACCTATTACTAGTTCATGTTAGAAACATGTACTGATCATAGTGCCTACTGCCAAATGAAAATAAATTTATGGAAGGTTTAACGAAATAAGTTATGTATCTATATTACTGTAATAAAATATTAATTATGTAATGTATTGTTTAATTTATTAGTCCTCATACCTCATATTCTATTTTCAGTTATAATCAGAGAAATTTATGCTATTCTGTAAAAACCTAAAGTTAAGAGGTGAAATAAAACGCAGATTATAACTGCACTTCAATAAAGTTTCTGCACGTGTAATCCTAATCAGGTCACACAAATTAAGCAGTTTTACAAATCTGATTATAAAAAATACTTATAGGGACTTGCTGGTTGGTTTATACATACTAGCCACTAAGCAGGTGTTATTATGACTAATATGTTAAATTTCAAAATCACAATACATGATGATTTAATAAAATTGCGTTGCGTTTAAGTAATTCCCTCATTCTGTTTATAAATTTAGCGCCAACCACACCAAACTCACGGTAGTTCAACTTCAACAGCATACTTAAATTCCATCAGAATAAACTTGTAAATACCT